>PVKB01003349.1:0-206415 GCA_004027205.1 Ctenodactylus gundi
GGGGGAGAGAGAGAGGTTCTAAGGAGCAGTGGAGAGGGAAGAACTCTCACCGACCAGCGTCTCCCTCCGCGACAGGCTCCCACCAGGTGCCGCCCGAGACCCGGGAAAAAGCCGCGCTGCCCTCCGCGCGCGCAGGCGGGGATAGCGGGCTGCGACGCTGTGGCCGCCCATTGGCTGCGAGGGCTCGAAGGCCCGCCCCGCGAGCAAGACACCTGCGCGGCGCACCTGAGCCCCATCCACGTCCCTACTGCACCACACCTGTGCGAGCAGGCGGGGCGGGGGACGGGGGCGCCGCGTGACCCCGGCCAGCTGGCCTCACCAGGGCAGGCACGGGGCGGGGAGGCGGGCGGCGAGCGAGTCTGCTTTACCCATCCTTCCCAGGCTGGGCTTGAGTTTATAATCCACCTGCCTCAGCCTCCCAGAGTGTGATTACAGGCCTGCACCTGGTTTTGAAATTGTATTAAAGCCCCTGGACTCCCGTTAGCATCTGTTACACATTTCTGCCAAAAAGAAACACTTTCATCTGTATAACCAAGATGCAGTAATAAGATGGGGGAAATTTTATTATAAATCGGCAAATTATAATTGGCTTGTATTTTATCACAATTAAAAATGAAGAAGTTTTCTGCTCCTTGTAAAATAAGTTGGAGAATGCGGAAACCACACTTAAAACTTCACCATGATATTAACACTTCAAGATACACTTTTCTTTAGTATGAATACGAGGTGTAGAGTCTTAGGGTGTGTTTGGGGCACACTTGCACTCCAAGGACGGGAGTGTGGTAGGGCGGGACAAGCTTTCCCTCGAGCCCGACTGTTGGGAAAACGCCCTCCTCCAGTGTCCTGTTCTGATCCCAGTGACTGAGAGTGTGAACCGGTTCCCTGACAGGTCAGGGTAGCTTGGCAGCACCTTGGAGCACTTTCTCACAAGGGTTCGAGGTGGCGGCCGCTCCAGTCAATCTAATTTGGTTATTGCATACCGTGTACAGGGTCAGAGTATTGTGTTATGCCCGATAACCTCAACTATTATGTGTCAATCAAAATAAAACTGCACAGGAACTGCTGTGCTGCGCTGACACTGCGTCTTGCATTTCTACTTTAGAACGAGCCTGTAAATCCCTATGAAAATATTTCTGGAACTTTCTTGATGACTGCCGCTGGTATCCGAATGCAGTGGAGAATAAGTGTTATTTTACCCTGTGTGGTAGATATTATTTAAAACATTCTAACACTATTTATGGTTTACGGTGCAGTGCTATTCCATACTTTTACTAAATTTATTTTTGCTTGAATACCTTGATACTAGTGTAAAAGGAATTTTGGCAGCCTTTCAAAAATGCTTAAAAGTAGCGGTTCCAAGCCCCAGGAGTGGTACCTGCCTGGGGCCTGAGAAGAATCAGGATAAAGGATTGGCACCTGGAGGTGGTGAGAAGCTGGCAAAGTTCCCTCCGTGTCAGGGAGCTCCTATTAGATCCAATCCCGCTGCTGATTGACAGAAGGCAGAGCTGCTCTCCCCACCCCCTCCAGCCTGGTGTGGTAACTTTTTTTTGAGACAGGGACACACTCTGGAGCCCAGGCTAGTCCTGAACTCACTAAACTCACTGTAGAGCCTAGGCTGGTGTTGGACTCAGGACAATCCTCCTGCCTCAGCCTCCTGAGTGCTGGGATTACAGGTGTGCACCACCATAGCCAGCTTTATGTAGTGCTGGGGAACAGAACTCAGAACTTTGAGCTTGCAAGGAAAGCACTTTTAACAGCTGTGTCATTCCTCCAGTCCTAGTGTGGAAACTTACCTGAGAGATAGAAGTGTTCCTTGCTCAAGGAACCCATGGCAAGCTCTGCAGGAGCCCTGGCTGGACGGCTAACCTAGCAGGATATCATAAGTACTAAGCAATAAACAGCTCCGTGAAAATCCTGGGCCACCAGGCATCAGGCAATATTGCATCAACCTGCTGCTTTCTGCTCGTTTGTTCCGGTCCAGTCCTGAATTACAGTGAGTCCTGGCCAGCTCAGATCATCTTTAGAATTTATATTCTGTCATTTTACTGCCATTAAGAATAAGCTGCTGTCTAGAATTTTTAACATACTTTTTAAAATAGTTTTTTTTTGATCCAGCCCAGTGGTTCAGGTTTTTATTTTTTGTTTATTCATTTAATATTTATACAAGCGTGCTGTGTGTCACCACATCCACCTGTGCGGAGCTGGGGAATCTAACTCAGGGCCCTGCTTACCTGGCAAGCACTCTTAACCACTGAGCTAAACCTCCAGCCCTGTAACACATACATTATTGGGGAAGTCCGGTCAGTGGCATCTGCTGGCCCCTCACACACAGCAGCATTTGGTATCTGGCTTTTAAAACTTAACACTGGGCTGGAGGAATGGCTCAGCAGTTAATAGTGCTTGCCTAGCAAGTACTAAGTCAAGCACTAAGTACCCGAGTTCAATTCCCCAGCACCACATAAACCAGACATAATGGTGCATGCCTGTAATCCCAGCACTCAGGAGGCTGAGGCAGGAGGATTTGCCCTGAGTCCAAGGCCAGCCTGGGCTACACAGTGAGTTCAGGACCAGCCTGGGCTGCAGAGTAAGACCCTGTCTCTTATTTAGTTCCACACCCACCCTCTATTTCTCCCTGCCTCTGTCCCACCAGTTTTGGTAAGCCCACAAGTTAACTCCAGCCAAAGAGAATAAAGACAAACATCACCGGAGAACTTCCTTACCAAAGGGGAAGACCCAATCCTGAGACCACAGATGACCCTAAGGCTCCTGCCAAAAGGAACGCTGCACTCAAAAGCAAACACTGAGTGTTCTACTGAAACTATGGCTCCTTGCAATGGGTGGTTCACAGCCTCCAAGCCCAACACGTAATGTGCAGCTCCCCAGCTATCTTAGTTACCTGTTACTTTGTCATTGCTGGGACAGAATACTCAACATCCACAACTTTAGGGAGGAAAGATTTTTCTTAGCTCACAGTTTCAGAAGGTCTCAGTCCATTTACAGGTGGGAGGCTGGGAATAGTGGAATCACATGGTGGGGCTGGAGACAGAGTTTCAGAGACAGATATTCTCATAGCTTGGTGGGACAGAGCCAAGTCTGGGAGGAAGCATGTAACCAGCACATACCCCACCAGATCAAGCCCTAAGCCTCTTCCAGCCAACCTCCCCCCGCCCCTTACAGTACTCAGTATCCATAGGTACATAAGGTTTTGGGGGGACACTCCAGACCCAAACACAACATTCTGCCCCTGGCACCCAAAAGATTCACATATACCTCCTTAAGCAAAATGCATTTAGTCCTTGTCTAGGAGTTGCCAAAGTCTTAACAGTTCCAGCACTGTTAAGTGAAAGCCCAAGTCCAGTCTCCTCTGAGACACAAGGCAAACTCTCAGCTGTGAGCTCCTGTGAAAACCAAAGGGTTAAGCACTTCCAACACACAATGACATAGGGTATAAACATTTCCATTCCAAAAGAGAGAAATAGAAGGATAATAGGTAATCAGACTAAAGCCATTTTTAAATCCAGCAGGGGAAAGATTAAATCCTGTAGCTTCATGTCCAGCACCTGGGGCAAACTGTGGCCAGCTGAGAACTCCAAAGGTCTTGGACGGCTCTGTCCCTCCAGTATTTGCTGGCTGCAACTTCCATGTCCTCTCCTTTGGGCTGGATCCTTATAGCTTGTAGCTTTTCTCACGCTCCTGGCTTCTCCAAATTTTGAGGCTCTCCACAGCACCTTAGGCTTCTCCTTTTCAACCTCACATATTCGCCTTCCAGGGGTTCACTGCCTGACCCCCAAGGCCTTCCTCTGGAATTTGGGGGGAATCCTCCATGATCCCAGAACTCCTACATTTTGCAACTCTGTAAAGCCAGGACCGAGTGGACATTGCCAAGGTCTGCCACTGGCTTGAGCAGTAGCCTGGCCTCCTTGGACAATTGCTGCCAAGGTCTCTGAGTTGTTAGGTGGTTGAACTCCAGATGGCTGATCTTTGGCAAACATCTTTCTCTTTGGCCCTGGGTACAATCTGCAGAACACATTCTTTTACTTCTCCACCCTTGAGTTGTAAAGGGTGGAGTCTGGTTGACTTTTGAGATGTCATTAAATCATCTTTCTTATAGTCCTGAGTATAGGTACTTGGCTTCTTTTGAATGCTAATCTCTTGAACTTCCCTGTGCTCTTTGGCTCTACCAGTGCAGGCCATTTTGGACTGGCACAGCAAACTTTTTATATGATTTTTTTCTCTGCCATTTTTTTCCTGTCTCACCACAGACTTGGCTAAAAGCCTCAAGAAAAAGCCATGTAACAGCATGAACTTTGGTTTGCTTGACATTTTCTCCACCAGATCAAGAAATCCACTGCCCCTAATCTGACATCAGGCAAAGACTTCAGACAAGGGCAAAATGTCAACAAACTTTGCTGGAGTGTAACATGCATGGTTTTTAGACGACTTGCCAATACAATTCTTCCCATCTGAAACTTCTTGAGCCTGGCCTGTGCAATTCACACTTCAATCAGCATACTTGTTTTCTGAGCTCCGACCAAAATCACCCATCAAGTTCAGCTCAAAGCAATCTAAGACTTCTTGAGCTGGCATCCTCACACCTTTCCAAACTCTTTCCACAAACCAGTTCCACAGGCTTTTACACCAAAAGGTCAGGTAAAGTCACAGCAACAACTCTTTTTCTCTTGTATCAATTTCTGTCTTGGTTACTTTTTCATTTCTGTGATTCACTACCCGACATGCACAAATTGGGGGAAGAAATTTTTATTTAGCTCACAGTTTCAGAAGGTTACAACCCATTCATGGGCAGCTGGCAACAATGGAAGCACATGGAAGAGGCGGACGTGGGGCAGCTCCTCACTGCATTACAAACAGGAAGCCAAGTCCCAGAGGAAGGGAGAAAGTTACATGCACCCTTCCAGGCCGTCCCAGTAACCCTTCCCTTTTAGGTCCACCCTCAGTGTTCTGCCCCTTCTTTCAGGTTTCAGACCCTAATCTACCACATGCCTGTAATCTCTACTCTCCCACACACCTATAGTCCACCACACACCCAGAATCCACCACAAATCCATAGTCCACCACACACTCATAACCCACCACTGCAGACCAGGTCCCCGTCTCCTAACAGCACATGGTTCCATAGGTAATCCATAACATCCAAATACATGAGACTTTTTCGGCTGGCTTTCCAGATCCAAACTACAACATCTATGTCAAATGATACATTTGCATAGAATCTATGCACATCCTCTTGTGCATTTTCAGTCATCTCTAGATTATCATGCCTAATGCAACATACTGTGTATTGTGTTTTTCATTTGTATTTTTGCTGTCACATGTTATTATTTATTATAATTCTTTTGATCTGATTGTTCGGCTGAATCTGAGGGTGTAGCCTATGTGGTTAGAAACAACTGTTATGAGGGTACACTGTGTTCAGCTGGTCATGTGCCTGTGGTGACACAGTACTTCCTGGTGGACATGGCGGAGGGAGGCCAATGCTCACCTCATGGTGTGTCCTTACCCATATGCACACACACATATATCTTGTTTAAGATAGCATTACTACAGTAAGTGAAGGTTGTTAATGGCAACTCTACTACTTTAACATGTAGGAGTAAACATTTCCTTTTGTCTAGGGGTTCAACATCAGAACATTCTTCTCAATCTTTCCCTGCACCAAACCCCGAGTCTTAATGGCAAATGTCATTTGAGCCTGTCACGGAGAGACAGGTTTGATTTCTTGGGTTTTCATGCCAGTGTCCTCTTGGTAATACTATAGCTGGGAAGTAACGAAACTAACTCAGGCCTCTAGCTCAGCAAGTGCTCATTCTCCATGTGATAACTTCAGTCCAATCCCATCAAGCACATCAGGGATAGATTTTTGCTAGTCAGATGCTACCTCCTGCATAGGTCACATACAAGGACAGATCTTCGGAATGATGTTATCCACAGTGAAATGTGCTGAGAGCTCAGGATAGATCAGCCCATCACATGAGGCATCTCAGTCGCTTACCATTCAGAATTCTCACTTAGATTTAGGTACTGTTTGGTATCTCACCAATAAATTCTCTATGACACAAAGTTGGCTCTACTGAGATGGAGAACTCTGATAAATCTGATTAGCATCCCTTGTCCTCTTTCCCACCCGGATCAAATGCAATTTCTAGAAGAACTACGCCAAGTTTCAACAGTCCTGAGTTATAGTCCCAGCTCTGTTTGTTAAATGCGTAATCTGAGACCACATTTTGGCTTCTTTGCCTGTTCCCTGCTTCATCTGAAAAACAATCACAGCACCTAAACCTGTTTCACGGAGGATTTCAAAAATGCTGGAAGTATTTACAGATAAAGGATGCTATATATTGTTATGTATTTTTGTCACTCCAAGCATGTTACCTGTTTTTTTTTCCAGATAATAAATTTAGTCTGAGTATTACCTGCCATATTTATGGCTACTAGATTAATCTTGCTAGTGGTGGTACTTTCCGTGAGAAATATGGGATGCATGGGAGTGCTCTGCAGAGGACAGACTGCACAGGACAGTGGAAGCTACAGAGCAGAATCTAATCCAGCAAAGACCCAGAGGAGACAGCCGCCGAGTGAGTCTGGGGCTGTTCAAGACACGGGATTCTCTGAGTATTAAATTAAGTACATGGATCTAAGAGGCCAGGGGAAAGGGGAAGATAATTAGTGACTGAGCTGAGGTACCCTGGTGACAGGTGCTTGAAATGACAAGTACTGAGAAGGCACTGGATGTGGGGACCTTGGAATGACAGTCATGAGACGATTTGAGGCTTGGTGATGGGATGTGGGCACTGAGAATCACTGAAGGGCATTCATTACAGAGGACACGTGGTGGCTGCTGAGATGGGGTCAGAGACCTGAAAAGGAGGTTTGAGTGGTTCTCCACTGACAGCCCTGCTGAGTCCTGGCTGTCTGTCTGAGTCAGTGTCAGACATACCACTGGATATAGAACTGTGAGGCTTGATTGCAGTGGTAAGAGCTTAGAGTATTTTACTGTTATCTGCCCCCAGTTCCTATAAAATCTATGAAGCAAAAATACTGACTTAGCCAGGAAGAGGGTCGCCTTGCCAAGCACAGATACAGTGTCATTGAGATGCCCCAACTGGAAACACCTGAGGTCCCCTGAGCACAAAGCAAAGGTAGAAGTCGGATTCCACTCACCCGTGAGAGACAGCTCCAGGGGGTCACTGGGCACTGAACAGAGGCGGGGGAAAGGCCTAGCAGAGACGTAGCACCTGTACGTCCCCAACTGGGCCTCACTCACAGGGGAGATGAAAAAAGTGTTGTGGTTCTGATGGGATCAGTCCTGGGGGGAGGAGGCACGTCCCTCTCTACACAGGATGAAGGTGTCATATAGATCAAGGCATGTGACAGAGGAGGCCACACGTCCTCCTGAGGCCACTTTAGGACTCAGCTCAGCAGTCAGAGTGGGCTTGCCCTTGTAGATGCCAGGAAATGAACGGAGCCTATTACTTAAATCATTATTAAAATGACCTCACTGTCCTCATAATCAGACCTGAGCAGGGAAACAGAAGCTGAGGTGACATTCATTCCCTGACCATGTAAAGGGATCACAAGGAAAAACTCCAAGGCACCTTTTCTCATTTTCCATGATCCAGGATTAGAGAGATGTTATCTGACCTCAGGAGGTATGTCCCTGGTTCCACAGCCACCAGACTAAAGGCAGCTGTGACTGCATTCAGCACAGAGTGAGGTGGGACCTCAACAGATAGAAGACAAGACTACAGCTGTCATCTCCCCGAAAAACCCCATAGAATTCTGACCATGAACCCAGCTTGGGCACTACTTGGAAAATGTCTTTGTGCCTTCCTTAGTGACCTGGCAGCCATTCAAAGACACCTCTGTGACCACAGCCTCTACCAAATAGGATGTGGGTGACGCATGGATCTAGAAGGTATTCTAGAGTAAAGAAACTGGCCGAGTCCTTTTGAACCTCTGTCACCAGCAGCTGGTGATGCCATTGTTGTACCCACTCACAGAAGAGGAATGGCTGGGGCAAGGACTGTGGGGCTGACACACATAGCAACCAAGCAGGGTATCAGCTCTTGCTCTGGCTCCAAGCACTGTCAGTAGATCATGAAGCACCTATACGTAGCTGGGTATGCACATCTCTTGTTCCAAAAATTAACTTATATCTGTCCCAAATTGTTGTAAGGAACACGGGCGTATGTGCCAGTGAACCAATATGGCCAAGATGAGGAATGCCTTGCACAACCACCATGACCCAGGACACAGTGCCATTAAGACGCCGAGCACAAAGCAAAGGTGCAAGTCAAACGCCACATACTTGTGAGGGACAGCTCCAGGGGGTCACTGGGCAGTGATAAGAGGCGGATATTGTCCGTAGTAGAGAAGTAACACCTGTTGGTACCCACATGGGCCATGCTCATGGGGAAAATGAGGAAGGTGCAATGGCTCTGACGAGAACAGATCTGGGCGGAGGAATCTCCTTCCTCTCTGCAAAGAATGAAGATGTCAAAGTACTGGGATGTTTATAGCAGAAAGCCACGTTACCTCCTGAGGCCACCGCGGAACTGGGATGAGAGGTCAGAGAGGGTTTGTCTGGGTAGGCGCCTGGAAGTAAACAGACATGACATTAAAATTAGTCTCATGATAATGTGGCCACAGTCCGGGTCTGACCAGAGAGAAGCGACAAGGAGGCCAGGAAAAAGGGAACAGATAACACAGCACACAGGAGGCTGGGTTCCTGACAGATGAGGGGGCAGGGGCGGAGGGGAGAGTGTGTGGTACACAAAGGTCTGGTCCAGGGAGGCGGGTGGCAGAGACCAAGATTGGCAGAGAGTGTCCTAGGGCTGTCCCTCACCTGAGACCATCAGCCCCAGAGGGTCACTTTCTCCTGAAAATATATTCTGCATCAGGTGTTCACACCTGTATATCCTTCATAAGTGGAGGTCATGTGCTGGAAGAACTTGACCACATCCACATTTCCTGGTACAGCTTCATCATACCAAAGTCCTGTGATTGACTTATACACTAGATGCACCATTGTCACTGCTGGGGGGATCTGGCAGAGGATGGCCACCCAGCTGCCAATGGGAACCACAGCTCCTGGCTCTGCCCAGATGGTGGGCTGGGAGGGCAACTCTGGGGAAAGAGGAAAGAAGACCCCAAGCCATCTTAGCCAGGAAAGCTCTCATCCTGGACCCCAAAGATCTCTAACCTGTCATTCTCTGGCCATAGGGTGGAGCCAAGGATCTGAGCTGTCACCCTGGGTGTACATCCGGCTCATACAGCACCCTAGGATGTGACTCTAGGCAACAGAGGTGCCTCTGTCTTTCATCTGGGAGGGGTCATTAATTATACGTGAACGTATCATTAGCATGTGTCATCACCCTGCCTGTGACATGAGATCTTCCCCTGGCTCCAAACAAACAGGACACAGGAGTGTCTCTAGGGTTAGCTGTTTCTTTTTTTCGCACATACACAGCAGTGGGGCATCCCGGCATCTCTCTATAGTTCCCTGGCTCCCTATTAACTCAGCATCTACATATCACCACACACCTAAGTGTCATGTTTCTAACTATGGTAGATAAGTAGGCATCACCTAGGCATCTATCCAGCTGCCCTCCTATTGTGGTTTGGATCTGGAATGTCCCTGGAAGTCTTGTGTATTTGGATGTTATGGATTGTGTATGGAATCACATGCTGTTGGGAGACTGGGGCCTGCTCTGGAGGGGTGAATTGCAGGCATGTAAACTGGATTACTGGCATGTGGTGGAGGCCTACCACCATTTCCACAACTGCAAAAGGTGGAACACTGAGGCTGGACCAGGGGCAGACCCCTGGGATGGGCCTGGGAGGACAGACAAGCCATTTCCTGCTTTCTTTGTGGGATGAGTCAACCTGCCTTGACTTGACTTCGTGTTAGCAATGTTGTGACGAGCTGCCTCCTCCTCTGCCATGCACTTTCAGTGTTGACGGCCACCCTGGAGTGGACTGTGACCTGAAACTATGAGCGAACGCAAACTTTTCCTCCCCTAATTTGTGGATGTTGGGTCTTGAGTCACAGCAATGGAAAAGTAACCAAGACACCTGCTGTGCACACATCAGTCCATCTGTCACGTCTGAGTCTGGCATCCATGGGCCTCCCTCTGATTGTTCTTAAACCCAGACGTGTAGATACACACACACACACACACACACACACACACACACACACACAGCTAAACTGAACATTTGGCCTATTGAAATAGAACGACCCACCCTTGGCATCCTGCCATGTGGGAATCAGTGTCACTTCTGGGCACTCTACTGCCTGGCTCCTGCCCCTCCCTTCTAGCCTGGGGACGAATCCGCATGTGTTACTGGACCATTGTGCAGCTCCTTCCTGGGTCTCCTTCCTCCTCATAAGTCATCCAACCTTCCCCTCCGCTACTCTCACCCTGCAGCCTGAGATTCTGTTTAAACCACACAGTCACCATGGAAGGATTTGTAATCCTGCACACTAAGTATATGCACAAGAGACGCAAGATCACTGCAAACATCATGTATTGCTTATATGCAGATCAATAAAATGGGGAAACAACGAATAACCCAGCCACCACCGTCCTCCCCTCTCAGCCTCTAGTGGCTTCACTGTCATTCACAGAAACACGAAAGCACTGTAGCTAGTCCACATGACTCTGTGGGCCCTGCCTGCACCCTTTTTTAAATATATTTTTTTGAGACAAGGTCCCACTCCATAGTCCAGCACTGGTGTAGCCCAGGCAGGCCTTGGACTCAGGACAATCTGCCTGCCTTAGCCTCTCAAGTGCGGGATTACAGGTGTGCTCCACCACACCCATCTTTATGTGGTGCTGGGGAATCGAACTCAGGGCCTTGCACTTGCAAGGCAAGTGCTTTAACTGCTGTGCCATTCCTTCAGCCCCCTGCTTGCACTCTTGTCCTTATCCCCATGAGTCACCTTTACGGCCCTTTCCCCAGACGTGCTCAATGCCACGTCGGCATGGTTGGCCTCTCTCCCTTACAACATGATGGCTTCAGGCTCCACACCTCAAGGCCTTCCTCCATCACAGCACAGCTGAAGCACCTCTGTCTACAGACGTCACAGCTGCAACTGTCCCCAACACACCCCGTCTCCTTTCAATCTAGGGATTTCTTCCCCAGAGCCAACCTATCCCTAACACAGCACGTGGCTGAAAAAACCAAGGCCCTGGTTCTTTCTTCCTGTTAGAGGACAAAGATGTAATGGCTGCTCAAAGACCTTTCCCAACTGGCCCATACATCTGAGCTAACCAGGAATGAGCTTAGTTCTTGGGGAGAAGTAAGACATTGAATGCTGTGTGTGTGATGACCTGAGCATGCTGCCTAGTGATGTAGAGTTACAATGAATGATGTCAAGCAAATATTTATACATTCCTGTCTAAGGGATACATGCTAGTTCCTGATGGAACATGCCTCCTGTCTTCACCGAGCAATGTCCTGTGCTTATGACAACTGAGAATAAGAAACTGGACTCAGAGCAAGAAAAAACTATGCTAGAGAAGTGACAAAGTGACAAAGTGACAGACTGAGCCAAGGCTGAGGTCTGCATCTTACTTTAAATCTGTCACTTGATAAGCCTTCCCCTGAGCTCACCTGCCAGACACAGGAGCTGAAGCATCCCAGATGACGGTTGATGACAAACACATGAGACACACTGATGGGTCCATCAACCCTGATGGCCTCCATCCAATGGGACCCAGGTCTTGTGAATTTCCCCAGTCCCGTGTCTGCATGTCAGTTACCTTCCTGACTACACTGTTGATGCGTTGAGTTAATCTCTCCCCTGAGGATATGCAGCGGTGAAGATTAACAAGGCAGTGGATGTGCAAAGACCAGAGCCAGGTAGTCCTTCCTGGGGTCACCAAAACCTCCAACCTTCTCCCAGAGTCAGTTGAGCAGCACTCAGATCTGCCTGGGACATCAGAAAAGATTCACCATTCTGTGCCCAAGTCCTCTGGCTCTGAAGAAGCACTGAAAGAGAGACACGGTGAGAGGCTTCTGCGCTGTGATCTAGTGACCCTAAATCACGAGCCCAGGGCAGCAGACCTGAGGCTGAGGGAGAAACCACATATCCTGTGGCCACCTGGCCAGGACCTCACTGAGATAGACCCTGTGACAGGAGCTGGGTTATGGATCTCTCCGTGTGGATCCTTTTTCTTCCATCCTCCCAAATCGCGTCCATGGCAGTGCTCACCAAGTCCAAGCAGCCAAGAGATCCCAGGGTCCATGCCACTGCCCCAGACCAGATCCCCACACTGCACTGCTGGTGGGTCACACAGTCTTCACAGGGGACTCACCACGGGATGACATAGCCATGCCCCGATCCTTGGAACAAGATGCTGAAATTAGGTGCTGAACAGGAAGGGGAGTTGCAATTGCACAAGGGCAGGCCCTGCCCTCTGCCCTCCTCCTGCCTGAGCCTGAGTGTCGCTGGGACTTCCTGCTGGGATCTACAGCCACTCACACCTGGGAGAGTTGGATAGTGCCGTCCAATGGAATCTTCACTGCCACTGTCAGAGAGGGGAAGGGGTGTCATGCAAAAGAGAATAAAGATCAGCCAGAAGTTCTGCAGAACTCACGGAATCAGAGAGACATCCGGATGGGGTAGAAAACACAAGTGAGTCTGAGGGTGTGGAGGAGGGAAATGCAGGCCAGGGGCAGTGCCTGGGCCCCCTGCTGAGCAGCAGTTGGGCATCCTCTAAGGGTCTCCCTGAGTTTCACAGCCTGAAAGCTTCTTCCAACAGTGCTCTGCTGCCAGACGGTCAGTTTATGAATAAACAACACTAATGTGCTTCTGAACACGTGAAACAGAGGCAGGAATAGAAGAGTGTGTGTGTGTGTGGGGGGGGGGGGGTGATGCATGTGCCCTTGACACTGAAGGTGCCAATGTCCGTACCTCCCATGAACTCATCAAGCTGTGTACCTTGAACGTGTATCACTGATCTACTGATCTTCTGTCCCTCATCCCCCAGCAGTGTGTGTATAAAGACCTTCCCTGGAGCCACTGCCCCCGGGCATTGTGTCCTGAGCAAACATCCTCTCAGGGGCTGTCACTGCAATTCTTTAAAATGGAAATCTTAATTTGCTTGGGGAAGTCAAAAAGCTTTGTTATCCTGGGGAGTGCATGTGTAGATTGCCTACTGTCTGGTATGGGATATTCTTCTCATCATTATTACCTTTTTTGGGCATACATTTGCAGCACCTAATAACTGCATTCAACTTAAGAACTGACACACATACACATACCATGGTAACCATGCTTCCTCCCCTCTCTCCTTCCCTCTCCACAAAGTCTCTCTCCTTGTCTCTCTTATCTCACCCTAATCTTGCTCTTTAAATTACTTAGTCATTCAGCTTTGCAACAGGGGAATCCAGCTCACATTTAATTACCTTTCCATGTCCAATATACTCACAGTCTTGAGGTATAACCATTTCCTAAATGGCAGAAATTCATTCTTCATGGCACAGCAGCGCTCCATTGTATGCACACATCACACGTCCTGTGCCTAATGGTCACACAGGCCACCGCCCCAATCTGGCTGGTAAGAATTATGCTTCTGTAAACAGAGATATGCATGTACATTTTTCGCCTGATCTCTTTAACTCTATCCCAGAGACTTCCAGAAGTAGTTTAGCTTGATGAAATAATCTTTATTTCTTTGATGAGTCTTCATATTAATTTCCATAGCAGTATTCTATATACTTTACAGTCCCATCAACAAACTACAAGTGTTCCTTTTTCTCTATAGCCTTTCCAGCATATGTTGGTTTTTTTTTTTTATTTTTATGGTAGGCTTTCTTACTGGAGTGAAATGACATCTCAGGGTTGTTTTGATTTACATTTCTCTCAGAACCAAAAGTGGTAGGTAGAACAGGGGCAAGCTGTTTGAAAGAAGAGGAAGAAGAGAACGAGGGACCGAGAAAGTGAGAGAGAAGTGTGATTGATGACTACAGGGAAGTACATAGAGAGGGGTAAACATGAAAAGATGCATGAGAGGACACCAACTAGAACTGTCATGGCGGCCACTGAGCCGCACCCTCCTCATAGGAGGAGGCGGTTACCACTCCCTAGATGAGAAAGTCCCTGGAGGAGTTAGGCACACAAGTGCTGGGTCTGAGACAGGCTCAGAATCCGAGGGAGAAGCTGAGACTAAGCAGAGAGAAATAAGGTCTCAGGAAGACTTGGGAAAGAGACCTGCTCAGAGTGGAGGGGGAAAGATGAGACTAAGCTCAAGGAAATACTTCATGAAGGAAAGTTTACGAGGTGAGGGACAATACATCTCCTGCAGCACAAGCATTAAGTCTGGCTCCATATTTTGACCAAGTGCCCCTCTGTGCCCTGTGAGCCTGGCGAAAATTATCAGCAGAGTGAGGCCCGCAAATCTTACATGAGCTAAGACAATAGGCCACAGGGGATTTGACTCAGTTTACAGAGCAAGTCACAAAAGCAGTAGAAAATAAAGTGACTCATACATCTGCATGTGGAGCTTCAGTTATAGAGCACAAAGCCCAGTTCTCCCGTCGAAATGGAAATTAGACGATTGGGTTCACGTGGTACCTTAACTGGGAATCTTAACTTCACCTAGAACTATATCATCTGTAGGGCCTTCTCAGTCACACAAACTGTCTGCACCTGTGGCTGGAAGTTGCAGCAAAACAACTAATCCCTCTTTACGAATGCCTGTGGGGGGACTCGAACCCCAGCTGTCTCGGATCCTGCCAGAAATGTCAAACCGTGGACCCCCTGGCCTCTGATGAAAAAGATGCCAGTCACTTGGATGAGTGTCAGCCCGAGGAGCCCATGATGGAGGCCCCAGATGCTGGTTTCTGCTGTGGCTGCTGTCAACCTGTCTGCTCTGGTTTGGATCGGCAGAAGCTGGATCAAAGGACCAAACAGGCCGTCCTTGTCCTTCGTTATCTTTGCAGTCCTCTCCAGCGTTCTGCATAGGACTGTTCATTGGCAGAAATTATTACAGAGCGGGGGATAGCGAAGCGCTGGGGATGGACACATGTCTATTTGCTTCACATCTGGAACACCTGAGCTTAACACACTCCGCTACTCCTCCCTCTATTCCATATAAGGTTATAATTCCAATTGTCTAAGATGATTGGATAAGTGGAACCTGACGTGGACTCTAAGACCCGCCTCATGCTCTACCCTATATATTCTCTCGCTTCTCCTAATAAAGTAGGTGGCATTCTCTGAGACAAATCCTCGAGGTCACTTGCATGTATCCGTTGCCACACTCCTCAGTTGTTTTGTGGGCTCCATAGGTTGGACCCACAATCCTGACCTCAACAATTACATAACCATACTTACATTATGTCCCTACGTGGAGTCTCACGTACTGGTCACAGTGTTGGCATTTATGTTCTCAGGGGAGGAATCCACACCCCTGCTCACAGGAGAGCTTGTTCCCTTACAGGAGGCGGGGGGACTGTCACTGGCAGCCCCTCTGCCTCAGTGGCTTTTCTGCTGAAGATTGTTTAAAAACTGGCCACTCAAGTTTGTTGATCCCTAAATTTACTTAATCCTCATCCCATTTCAAGACTGTGGATGCCAAGGTAAGAGGAAGTAAGCAAGTCCTGCAGAGACATTCATGGTCACCCCCTAGAATGTCCCCTTAGAGACCCCCTGGATGGATAACGATATGAATGTAGGTGTTGGATTCAGGAAGTGGAGAGCCTCAGAGACAACCCATGACCAGACCACTAGGAAGCAAGTCTGGTTTCTCCTGACACCCCCTACTTCAGCTCAAGCAGAAGCCATCTACTGGAAACCAGACTGTCCCCTCAAGCCAGAAGGGTTTATCTGGAGACATCACACAGAACTACTTCTGAGTTACCCACCTACCAGCCCAGAGTTGAACAACAAACCTGCCCTCCCAGCGATGTTGCCCTTATCCACACCAGCCTCTCACCCTGCCTTTGTCCCCTTTTCTCTGAAGACTAAACCTCCCACCAACCCCCAAGGCAGAACCCGGGCCTCTCTGGCTGCCCTCCCAGCATGTGGCCATGCTGACTAGAGCTCCACTCCTGCCCTTCCTCACTGCTGTCTCCCAGGCTGGAGTTTGGGGACAATGGCTGAGCCCAGTCTGCTGAGATCTCTACAGCTAGAGCTTTCACTCCAGAGCTCCAGTAATAATGATGAGTGTCCGCGTACCGACAGGCAGACAAGGGGACTGTCACTGCCATGACAGAGACTATCCCGGGCTTTGCTCAGCAATGTATGTCCCGCTGTGGGACAAATGTCTGGCTCACAGTGAGCATGTACTGAACTTGGGTTAGATGGATGGGCAACAGGACCACCATCTTGTCTCTTCCTGTCCTGGATGAGGTCGCACTGACCCCTGGGTGCCCTGGACCACCCGGCCCAGGCTGGTTTGGCAGCCAAACCCAGCAGCCCTATGAGAAAGTGCCTGTGGGGAGTCAGGGGTGAGCAGTGTGTTTGCAACAGGATAGCCTCTGGTTGCTGTGCTCCTCTGCATAGAATCTCCCAAAGTGTATTCTCAAGAGTCAGCCACCCTTTCCTTAACACCTGCTGTGTGTCGGATGTTGCCCTACCACTAAGGATATAACACATGAACACAAATTACCCCCATGGAGTGTCCATGACAGAAGGCAAGGTGCACAACACAGCGTTGTCTCTGGCTGTGCATCCAGGTACCCTGACTCCACAGCAAACCAACCCACTCTCTCCCTCCTTCAGGGAGTGTCATGGGCTGGAGTCACAGTGTTGGAGGTCACATTCTGTGGGTAGAATTTGTCTCCCAACTCACGGGCACTGCTGGAGGGCTTCTTCCCTCGTAGGTGAAGGGCTGACTGCCGGCTGAGTCCCCTCGGCGCACTGTTTCTTCTTTTTGGAGGCTGGTGGCCATTTCCAGTTACACAAGCATCTCTAACGTGGCCTGAGCCATCAAGCTTGGAAGAATCATAAAGGACTGTCCTATGATAAAGGCAGCCCACCCAAGTAATCTCCCTTGGAAATAACTCTAAATTGAGCTCCTGGGGACCTAAGGGACCTAAAGGACACCTTAATTACTACCTTGTTTATACATATTGAGGTGGTACATGGTGATAATTTGATACCTGTATAGCCTATGTAATGATTAAATCCTGCCTCAGTCTAAAATTGTTTCTTTTTAAAAGTTGACAATCACTATTTTGCCTCTTGAAAGTGTATATTGCATTGTTTCACACAACCTCCCCCCCCCCCCCACACACACACACACACCCTGGTCCTGTTCTCTGTGCACTGCTGTGGGCGGAATCCAGGGCCTCACACACATTAGCCTAGCCCTCACCCCATCCAGCCCTGAATCCGGTGATGGAAAGTCACTTTCCGGACAGAAGTCACTCATCACCTGCTGGGACTGTGCCTCCCATTCTCCTGTGTGTCCGCAGGTCCTCTGTCTGCTTCCAACACATGGATCCCATCTCCAGGATGGAGCAGCCCAGTGACGTCCAAATATCCCCACGGAGCACATTACTGAGCTAAATATCTCTGTGTACACTCCTTTGATACACTGGTGGGATATTATCCTTAGCAAGAATTATGAAGTGCTATGGCTGTTCATATCCACACTCCTGGGTGGGCTTGCTCACTGCCCACCACATCCGAAGGAGGCCATTTCTCAGGGTCACAAGGAAAAGGGTTTATTCAGAGCGAGATCTGAGGAGCTGGAGTAGGAGCCCATTTGCCTTAAATCACTGTCTACCTGTGTGCAGAGTGCAAGAGTCTTTTATAGCAAGGAGCAAAGGAGTGAGGGAAAACAATGAGGCTTGCTTCGTCCCTTCTGGACCCCAGTAGGTCCCGCCCTGACACACGGCGTCATTTGGACTTGCATTCCTGTTTCATCAGTTTCAGGAGCCCAACCCCTTCCTGCACTGCTTAAGGAAGTAACATAAGACTTCGATTCACAGAGCAAGACCGTGTCTCAAAATAAATAAATAAAGATAAAAAAATACCTCCGACTTCTGGATGGCAGCATCTGCACATTCTATGTTCATATGAACAACGGAGATGGGCTGATAGCACATCACTGCTTCTTAGCCACTTGTTCATCTCTACAGAGCTGAAAAATGGAAAGAGCTAAGAAGCGTGTAGGAAGAGGAAGAAGTTTAGATGTTTAGTGGGTAGGAGTCAGAGGAAGGAATGGGAACCTCAGGAAGGTGACTTCCTGTCTAAAAATGGCGAGTGCTGCCATTGGTAGTACAAAGGCCAGGAACAGAAACGATTAACCATAAACATAGTTCAGAGCCTACTATGGATTCTTGAATCTGCATAGAAGACTCCCAAAGCTCCCCTGTACTCTCACAGAGTACATGTAACAGTATACATTGTCCTCAATACACCTGTTAGTAATATGTAACGGGCAACATGTTATTTTGGAAGCATAACACACATGATAAAAGTTCTATCTAGATGTATCATATGTCCCATAGCCCATATATTTCCTGTATATCACATTTAAGGATTGTATACTTTGTATTCAAGTAATTAAATGTTTTCTTACTGCTTTAAATTTTCAAAAGATTGTCATTAGCAGAGCTTATATTCTGAGTTTTTGAAAAAATAAACTGTAAACCTTTATAGAAGTTATTGCATACCAATTATACAGAATATGTATTTCCTTTTTCATGCCTAATCGCTCCAAGTTTTAAGTGGATCTTAGTCACTAAGTTGCCTGGGCTGGACTTGAACTTGTGATCTCCCTGCCTCAGCCTCCCACGTTGCTGGGATTATAGCCATGGTCCTCAATCTTTTTGGCATCCTGAGTGCTTCAGTTGAAGACTAGTCTCCCAAGGTGGTATGTGTGCCTGTTCTGCAACTGGTTGCTGAAGGACAGCTTTGAAGGGGCAGTAGCTGGAGTGGTGTGGGGAGCGAAGCCCACCTACTGTCATTCAGCAGCGGCACTTGAACCTGATAGGAGCTGTGCTGCCAGGAGGTGGGGTTTCGCTCCCTGCTCCCTCCTGTATGCCCAGGTGGTCCTCCCAAGACCAAGGACTGGTATCCCGAATTCCAGGCCTATGCCACCAGGCACAGGCGCATTTAAATTTTTTTTGAAATTTTATTATAGGTGCTAAGTACACGAGTAACGTCTGTTACACGCTTATACAAATCTATCAAAAAGAAACCTATTCATCTGTGTAACCAAGATACACTAACAGGAAAGTGGAGAAAACATTATCAACTAGCAAATTATACACAGACCGATACAGTGTGAAGCTCTGCTTACCATTTAGGAGATTATTACATCAAGAAAAATAATACCTCCATCACGGAGAACACTTACTTTTTATAATGAGAATATTTGAAATTTGCTATGTGACTTGGAAATGAGCAATGAGTTATTACAAGGTACAGATACTCAAGTGGAGAGACCCCTCTCCCACCGTCTGAAATCTTGACCCCTCTGACTCGTCTTCGCTTCCTTGGTCCCTGGTCCCTGGTCCCTCTGCTAACCCCTCTTCCGCTCTCCTCCAACTTCAAGCACTTGGGTTCTATACAGGAGCGACAAACAGTCCCGCCCTTAGTTAATGTAGTATAACCTTTCAGTTCATCTCTGTTGTTACAAGGTACTGGGTTTCTTCTTTTTGCAGGCTGGTTACTATTTTGCAGATTACTATTGCTGTTACTATTGCAGGTTACTATTTTGCTGGTTACTATTTTGCAGACTGGTTACTATTTCACCATCTCTCTCTCTTTTCAAGTTAAACCTTGATATAAATGGAACTTTCATGAAGAGGTAGAGAATATACAGCTTTATTTTTCGCAAAAGTTCTTTCGCATTTTAACTCGATTATAAATAACCCAGATGTTTTAACTCAAATGAATATCTTTGTTTTATTTGTAAGAACACAGTATTTAAGTGTAGCTAATATTTAAATTATCTTTGTCATGCAAATAAACACTTTTAAAAATTGATAATCAAAAGATGATGTCCCTTTGGGATATTTTTGATCGCATTGTAAAGACCAATAATAAAATTAAAACTCTGGCTGCCTGAGGATTGTCAACCTGATTTTCAACAGCAGTTTGAAATGATTAATGAAGCCCATACACAGTTCAGTGTGTTTGTGTCCAATCAGGGCAGACAGCCAGAGGGGACATTTGTGTCTGGATTTATTTTATTCCACACTTGACCTGTTGTTTGAGACGTTTGAATGAATACTGGCCTTTGGAGCTGTGTCTGTGCCCCGGGAGTTTAGCTCTTTGATTCTCTTCTCAAGTGATGGGAAAAGCAGTCAGTCTGCTTGCTGTTTCTAGGCATTTTTAAATATCACGGTTTTACAATCATTTTGAGGGGGCCTGTCAATGATGAAGGTGGTGAAGGGAGCTCTGAGTTGGTTTAGATTCTTCCAAATTAGGAATGGGAGGGCTCCTTTTATTTTGTTCCTGGATTGATTTTTAAAGCCACTTGGCATAAATTCCAAAGAGCCAAATGAGAAATTATAACAGCCCAACAGCTCGTGCAATCTTTTAAATTTAGGCTCTATGGGGTAGTGTCGTATTTCGGGACAAAGGTGTCACAGCCATGGTTTTGCTCAGAGTTTTAGGAACTCGGAGATCTCCACAGGAACCGTACAGCTTCACTCCCTCAGAGAAGGGCTGAGTTGGGCAGGCAGCTAGCTCTGAGGAGAAGTCTGCTCCCATATTTACTGTGGGAAAAATGTAGGCTGGAGAGTCATCTGTAACGTTTTCTAAAAGCACACAGGAACTTTACACAGAACACAGCATGAAGAAGGGGATGATACTCAAAATCACGGTGCAGGTACGTTCTTAGAGACCATCTGATTATCACAAGCATGAGACCACGAGGCAGGGCATACTCCCGTTGATCATGTGAGTATTGGCCAGTGCACAGTGACCCTCGAAATAAGCATCTTTACAATCGTCTTGTTTGTGGACTAACATTATTTAGTCTTGGTTTAGGCGAACAGAGAATAGGTAGGCACACCCTCTCACAAGAAGCACTTTTCAATCGATGGAGCAGAAAGCCTAAATTTCAGTTTATTATTATTGAGAGGTTCTTCACATTTATGGACTATTAAAAGGGTCTCCACAATTCCCTCTTTTTCGTCTTACTGAAGGGAACCAAGAGTTAAAGACATGGGCCACTAAAGCTTAAAGATAAGGATTTAAACAAGTCCAGAGTTAGACTCTGTTCTTACAAATGAGACAGACAGCCCCAGCCAGTCTTGGGGCTCAAGGACCATTATCCTTGCAAACAAAGATAATGGGCCCCTGTCTGCAAACAGGAAGGGCTGGACGTCTCTTGTAAATAAGGGTCTCTTTTGGAATGTGGCAAGCAACTGTGAGGAGACTCTAAGACTCCGTGACTATGTGGTCTGATTAGAGATGTAAAGAGAGGGGGTTGGAAAAGGGACCTATAAAAATGAAGAGCGCAGTCTCTCGTTGCTGCAGGCTTCCCTTAAGCGTGGTGTCTTTTGTCTGTGTCTTTTTGTTCATTCCTCTCTTCTAGGACAAGTGGACCTCAACAGGTGGTGCCCAAAGGGACGGAACCGAAGGGTGAGAATCTCCGTAAACGTGCGGGGTTTACCGGAGTACTTCCGGCATTAATCATGGGCAACTCCCCCTCATTGCGAGATGAGTATGCGCGCTTGATCAGGGGACTCCCACACTCTACAGGAGCGAAGGTAAAGGATAGGCTTATTAAAAGATTGTTGGAACGGGCTGAGAAAGCCTGCCATTGGTCTGGGTGTCAGCATGAGGCTCAGTTGAATCGAAAGGAACGGCAACGGGCAGTTAAAACTCTTAGCCAAGAGCATCAGAAGGGAAATGTTCTGGATGTGAAGCTTTGGTCTCTCTGCAGTGTTGTTACTCAGGCTTTAGAGCTGTTAGAAACTGACTCCGAGAAGGCTTCTCGGGGAGGTCGGTCTCGTGAGGATAAAGGGGAGTTTTCTGGGCCGGAGGAGCCTGTTTCTGATCTTGTTGGGGGTGCCGCCTCTTCGGATGGCGACAGTAGTACTGACTCTAACTCTGATTCCTCAGAATGGCAGGAGCTCCCTGTAGCAGAACAATTACGGGGACTTATGGGTTCTGTGAGACATTTAATGGATCGATTGGGATCCGCGCCAAAACCCTCCGCAGGATTGCCTCCTTGCCCTAGCGTGTCCCCTGTTCAGAGCGCCCCAGAGCCTGCTGCGCCGCCATTGGCGGCTAACGCTTTTACTTTTCCACCCTTTGCGCCGTGGACAGGCTACTCGTCATTTCTGCCGCGGGATATTATTGGGCAACTGGAAGGGGCCATGATTTACCTGTGCTGGAGGGTCCTGGTTTTCCTTCTACCGTTCCTATTCAAAGGCAGGATGTTGCTCCCAATGAACACCCGCGGGGCGGTGTTCAAGTTAACTACACCCCACTAAAGTATAAGGTTTCGAGAGAGCTCAAGCAGGCTGTCCGCGATTACGGACCTCGGTCTCCCTTTGTCCTAGGCTCGTTAGATGCTTATACGCGGGAAAGCACACTGATTCCCATGGACTGGGAACAGCTTGGAAAGGCGGTTTTGGAGGGATCTCAGCGGTTATAGCTGAAGTGCTGGTGGTGAGAGAAAGCTGGAGTTCAGGCTCGCGCCAACGCCGGCCGTGATCCTCCAGGACCCACCGAGGAGGACTTGACATGCACTGGAAACTGTTCCACACGGAGAGCAGTGTGGCTTGGGAGATGTCGCTTTGGCCCAATTAAAGAACATTTTTTTAAAGTCATGGATGAAGGTGGAAGTTTCCGGGCCTGTATGGTACACTAAAATTGCTCAGGGTCCCAATGAGCCTTATACTGATTTTCTCGCTGGACTTAAGGACGCGGTCATTAAAGGAGTAGGTCATACAGACGCCTCTCAGGTTATTATACAATAATAACCTTGCTTTTAAAAATGCTAATAACGATTGCAAAAAGATTCTGAGAACTTTAAAAGGCCAGGGTGCTAATCTAGATGAATATATCCACGCCTGCAGCGGAGTGGGAAGTTCCAGTTTCCAGGCTCGGGTGTTCGCTCGAACTTTGGCTACTGCCTTAAATAAAAGGCAGGTTTCTTATAACTGTGGAAAGTATGGGCATATTCGGAAAGAGTGTGAAAAAGGGAGAGGTGGGCAGCGCCCTTCTAACAGCGGGAGCCCTCCCGGACCTTGCCCACGTTGCGGGGAAGGGCTTCATTGGCCCAGTGAGTGTCGCTCTAAACGGGATAAAGAAGGAAAATTGCTTGATGGCCCTTCCCGTACTTCAGAAACGGGAGATGGGGCCCTACGCCCTGGGGCCCCCAGACAAACAATGCGGGGCCTGCAGCCTTTCCTGTAGGGGGCAGGAGTGCTCATCGGGCGATGTAACCTTAAAAGTTTCTGATCCTAAGGCTGCTACAAAAGGAAGTGCTGCCGCCGACCTGGCAGTGACTCAACCTAATACTTTAAGTCCACATGGGGACACTTATACATTTAACACAGGCGTATATGGGCCCCTCCCTCCTGATACTGTGGGGTTGCTTGTAGGCTATAGCAGTTCTGCTATGGCTGGACTTCAAATAATTACAGGAATAATTGACTCTGATTATGTAGGTGAAATACAGATTATGGCTCGTGCTGACAAGGTTATACCGATTCCTGCCAGGGAAAGAACTGCTCAATTGCTACTGCTTAAACTTCACCCTTCTGAAGGCCTCCCTCAACAGCAGATGGGTAGATTTGGTAGCACAGGACATCACGTGTTCTGGGAGACTCATTAATGATCGAAGACATTCTCTTCTACAAATTCAAGGACATACATTTCATGGCCTTGTAGACACTGGGGCAGATGTTTTTATAATTTGCGCAGCACAATGGCCTCCTGATTGGCCTCAGGAATGCGTTCAAGCCCCCCTTTCAGGATTGGGGACGGCTTCTCAAGTGTTTCAAAGCCTTGAACCTCTGCCAATCCAGGGCAGAAAGGGCAGAAAGTCTTTGCTTATTTCTATATTGTAGATACAGCTACCAATTTTGGGGGCAGGGA
Organism: Ctenodactylus gundi; assembly: GCA_004027205.1. Taxonomy (NCBI): domain Eukaryota; kingdom Metazoa; phylum Chordata; class Mammalia; order Rodentia; family Ctenodactylidae; genus Ctenodactylus; species Ctenodactylus gundi. The sequence continues at coordinate 24,047 of PVKB01003349.1, forward strand.
TATTTTAAAACAATTTGGTGCCTTTTTGTCTATCCCTTCTTTATTGGATTCTGTTAAAAATATGATGTTAAATATGAATTTTCATCCCTCCCCTGACACCTCTTTAAACTCACAGCCACTGTTCCAAGGCCCCGAGCTTTACCCTTACAATGGACAACTACTACTCCAAAGTGGGTCGAACAGTGGCCTCTAACAAGAGAAAAGCTCAAGGCCCTAAAAATTTTAGTCCAGGAACAATTAGATGCTGGTCATTGAAACTTCCACTTCCCCTTGGGATTCCCTGTATTGGTTATTAAAAAGAAGAGTGGTAAATGGCGTTTTCTTACAGATCTCAGAGAAATAAATAAGTGTATTAAACCTATGGGTCCTCTTCAGCCTGGGCTGCCTCTGCCTTCTAGGATCCCTGAAGGCAGGGATCATAGTAATTGATTTGAAAGAGTATTTCTTTACTATTGTGAGTGTCACCTAGCGGTAGCAGTGACACATTGTTCAAGGTGGCGGATCTTTACATTTTCATGCTTTACCTGCCCAGGTGACCAGACAAAGGAGGAAAGGGAAAGGAGGAATAAAGGTAATGATGTTGTGATAAACTTGGCCCTGAGCCGGTGCCTTAGATTTTCTTGGTAAGATTGTGCATCCTGCCAATAGGAAAAGGCAGAGGGAAGGACCTGTGACCTAGGGATTTAGGTTTGCACCTGCCATGTTTTCCGTGTGCCTCTCTCCACTTGCACATGGGAAGGTCACCCTTTTTGCAAAAAGCAAATTAAAGGGTCCATCCTTTGTTTGGACAGGTAAATTTCCTACGAGCCATACTGTTGTGGATGGCCCTTCCTGAGATTTAAAAGGCAAAAGGCATAATGGATATATAGTGGTAGATGGAAAAGATTGTTATAGAAAAAGGGAGACTGCCTAACAAATGGTCAGCTCAGTCTTGTAAACTCTATGCCCTTAATTGGGTTTTAAAGCTGCTCACCGACACTGAAGGGACCATTTATGCATGTTCAAGGTATACTTTCAAAATAGTCCATACTTTTAAAAAGATACGGAATGAGAAAAAACTAATACACAGCCAGGAAAAAAAATTAGCTCATAAAGGTCTAATCAAGGAACTTTTACAAAATCTCCTCTTACCTACACAAATAGCCATTACCCGTATAAATGGCCACCAAAAGGGAAGTTCTTTTGAGGCTTTGGGAAACAGGCTGGCAGACGAGGCAGCCAGGGAGGCTTTCCTGGAGGATGAGATCAGAATCCTCAGTCTCATCCCAGCTGTCTCTGAAGCCACTCCTAAGCCCGTGCTCACAGCAGATGTAATAAAAAGGATGAAAGAGATAGATACTTCTCAAGACTAAGAGGGAAACTGGGTCCTGCGTGGTGGCAGGAAGATGCTTAGCAAATCTGTTATGAGAGAATTAATGTCAATGTTACATTGGAAAGGTCACTGGGGAGCACAGGCTATGGGAGATACACTTAAAAGTCTATGGGTGTATAGGTATCTATGCTTCATCCAAACAGGTCTGTAGGAGTTATATTATCTATCAAAGGATTAATAAAAGGGCTTTGAGAAAACAGACTCAAGGGAGAAGACCCCTGGGGCTTTAAGGTCCTTCCAGAGTGTACAAGTGGACTTCATAGAAATGCCAAAGGTGGGAAAGCTAAAACATGTATTAGTTATAGTTGATTATCTAACTGGATGGGCAAAAGCCTACCCTGTAGTAAATGCCACTGCCAGGCCTGTGATTTGGTGATGTTAGAGCACATTATCCCCAGGTTTGGTATGGAACATGTGGACTCCGATAATGGTAGTCATTTCACGTTAACAGTGTTACAGGCTGTTATGAAGACACTACAGATTAAGCGGGACTTTCGTGCCCCGTGGCATCCCCCTTCTGGGAAGGTAGAAAGAATGAATCAAACTCTTAAAAGACACATTGCTAAGCTAATTGCAGAGACTAAATTGCCTTAGACTAACTGCCTTCCTATAGCCCTCCTTAGAATCAGGACAATGCCCAGGAAGGACTTAAGGTTATCAGCTTGTAAGATGCTGTATGGATTGCCATATCTGGGTGCATCTTCAGCTCTCCCGATCATGGAAACTAAGGACAAATTTCTCAGGGAATATGTGTTATCTATCTCTTCCACTTTGTCTTTCTTAAGGCTGAAGGGACTTCTTGCCCAAACACCTCCTGAGTTCACAGCACATCATTTCCAGCCTGGTGACCTGGTACTAATCAAGACTTGAAGATAAACTCCAACCTAACTGAGATAGGCCCTACCAGGTGCTTCTAACCAGAGACAGCTGTACAGATGGCGGAAAAAGGTTGGACTCATTACACTCGAGTTAAAGGCATCCAGCCCACCAGTCAAGAAAGACAATGGACATCAAATGTACATCCCAGCATAAAACTAACACTAAAGAGGTCATAGTACTATTTATTTATAGGTCTTACAAGGGCTGTTGATTGCATTTTTACAAATGATACAAGGGCTAGTCCTTTGGTTTCCTTAGTCATTCATTTAATGTTAGCCTGGTTGTCCCTTGTGAAAATGTAACTGAGTATGAGTTACACAATATTGATAAGGTAAATATCAAGGGCTTACAACAGGCTATAGGAAAAAGGACTGCATATAAAAACCTGGGTGCCCAGTTGGAACGGATGAAATATTCTGCACACACCCTTAATAAGAGCACCTATTGTGCAAGTGTGACAGGATGGCCGGAGGCTCAAGTCACCATTTCCCACTGAAGGGACCTCAAACTCTGTGGGCATGGGATATGTGATATCTCTCTTACAGGACAATGTGGCCTGGGGAAATACATCCTGCTGGATGCTGCCACTGCAGTTCCCAGATGCTAAGGGACCAAGGCAGAGGACCCCGGGAGTCCTCAGACGCTCGCTCCCTGACACTAACTATACCTCGTGCCTCTCCAGGTGGGAGGGACGGTTAAAGTTTATGGGAACTATGTCTCGATGTGATAAAGGCCTGTCCTTTGAGAAATCAAACAATCAGTCTGCATTGACTGGGGCCCAAACAAATGTCTGGTGGTATTGCAGGAGGGTAATGCTTGAGAACCTCATGGCTGACCCGAGTGAAACCTGTACTTTGGTCCAGTTGGCTCTCCATTCCACTCTGGCATACCAGCCTCACTAGCCTTTTCAAGCCTCAGCTGTTTTGGGCTAAGAAAAGATTTGCAGTCCCTAATGAATCTTCTAGCTCTGGGGATTTTCTTAACAGTAAATCTAATGCTAAAGGTCAAAGGATGCTGTCAACAACCAGTAGAATGACATAAATAAACAGGTTAATGTTAAACAAGATACTAGCTAACAAGAGGGGAGTTTGTACTATGTTGGATGGGCACTGCTGGCTTAAAGAGATGGAAAAAGTAATAACTTCTGCCTTAACTCCTCTCACCATAAGAGTCAGGGTGCTAATGGCCCTGGGGTACTACACCTGTAAGGCAGATTCTCCTACCTGGGGTCAACTCAAGAAACTTACTCAACTGGCTGAAAACATGCTGCAGCAGGCAGGACAACTTAAAACCCCTAGTACCCTGCTGCTAATTATGCTGGCAGTAGTCACCTGCCAGGTAAGTGGAGAAATGACTCCATAACCACAGTTATTGGGCCTATGTACCAAATCCTCCTTTATTAAAAATAGTTTCATGGCAAAATCCAGACATACCAATCTTTACAAATGATTCCTCTTGGATGCCACCCCCTTTTCTTGATGATATACCCAATGACTCCACAGCTACTGTTAAAGGTTCTTACGCTACAGGAGGTGAGGGGCATCCTATATGTATAGGTAATGAGTCTCACTGTTTAAAACCTAGATATAAAGCTTGGAGTCTTGTATATAACTATTCTCATTTAGCTCAGCTCACCAGTCTCTTTGCTGCACAAAGTTTTAAAATGTTGAATAATGATATCCCCGATAGTTCCTCCACATTACCTTTGTGTTCTATACCAAACGTGGGTCCTCAGTTACAACATATAGTGTGGACTCGATGCAGAGGACAAGTCCCCCATGTCGTTATAAATGGCTTTGATCTTATTGTCACTGATTGGAGCCCGCGTGGGGACTTAAAGACAAAATTTTCTAACATGACACTTCGATGGCATTGCCATGGTGGCTCCCTTGCTGCTGATGGTAATGAAACCTTGGTTTGGCATGAGTGGGGCCTCTCGCCTCCCTTATTACATAGAAAGGGTCATTCAGCAGTCCAGGGGCATCTTTGGAAGTTATATGCAGCCCTGAAGCTAATACGAGTCTGGACCAGTAATATTTCTTTGAATGTCAGTACCACTGCAGCTCCCTTGTGCAGCTAAATAATAATAATGCCACTTATTATATCACTGCCTGTGTAAAAGCCCCATATGTCTTAATCAAGGGATATTTACAGTGGAATTCCTCTACCGGAATTCTCAACTGCACAAGTAATTGTTCTCTTCCATTATATTAATTCATCTGTGAGTTTTAATATGTCCTATGAAAGCACCTACCTTTTAAAAGCCCGCCGTGAGCTGTGGATTCCTGTTAACCTTACTCGCCCTTGGAGTGATTCATCTACTGCTTATTGACTCTTTCATTACCTAACGAAGCACTTTCATGCAAGAGATTGGTGGGACTAGTTCTTGCTATCATCTGTGGACTGGCTGCAATTGCTGCGACAGCTGCCACTGCAGGACTGGGATTACATCAGAACTTTAAAAATTGTGGACTTTGTACGCCAATGGCACATGGACTCAAATGATCTGTGGTAGCGTCAACATGCCACTGATGGAGAGATGGCCAAGGACATTTGGGACTTAAAGTGTTTTGGTTGGGAGATCGATTGTCCTTGTTATCTACCAAAGTTCAGTTAAGATGTGATTGGAATGCTACAGATAATTGTATTACACCTGTACCCTTTAATGTATCCTCTGGATTGAATCATGTAAAAAGATTGTTAACTGGGCATAATAATTTAACAGCAGAGATAGAGGGGTTGGAAAGACGTATAGGAAATACTTTCAGCAGAGAATTGCCTGAGTTAGAAAAAGGCGAGATATTTCAATGAATTGTTGAAAGGTTACATGAAGGGAACCAAGAATTAAAGACAGACCACCAAAGCTTAAATATAAGGATTTAAACCACTCTGGAGTCAAACTGTTCTCACAAAGGAGACAGATAATCTTTGTCCTGCCCCTGAGATGAAAAGCCCCTGCCTGCAAACAGGAGGGGCTTGGAATCCCAGGTAGTCCTTGTCTTGCCCCCTGACATGAGCTCTTGCTTGCAAACAGGAAGGGCTGGGGTCTCAGGTGGTCCTTATCTGCCACCCAAGGTGAGCCACTGCCTGCACACGGGAGGGGCTGGAGGTCTCTCGCAAATGAGGGCCTCTCTTGGAATGTGGCCAACAGATGCAAGCAGACTTTGGCAGAACTTGAGACTCCTGACTAGATCTGATAAGGGATATAAGACAGAATTAGGGTAGAGGTCAGCTAGTAAGAGAGGGGGTTGGGAAAGGGACCTATAAAAATAAAGAGCGCAGTCCCTCATTGCTGCAGTCTCTCTCTCTCTCTCTCTCTCTCTCTCTCTCTCTCTCTCTCTCTCTCTCTCTCTGTGTGTGTGTGTGTGTGTGTCTTTTGTCTGCGTCTTTTTGTTCATTCCTCCCTTCTAGGACAAGTGGACCGTAACAGTTACAGCATCTAAATCCTTTTCCTACTCAGAAGTCCTTTTTTACTTCCATTGGCATTAATTTATTATTCTTTTTGTCTCTTTTCTATTCTTTTTAGTCCTCTGAAAATGGCTCATTCAGGGAAAGTCAGCAATAGATACCTCGATTTACAAATTTCCCAACAACATCTTGCTGTGCACTCTGATCCTATAGTAAAACAAAAAGGGGGAAATGAAGGGAACCAAGAACTAAAGACACAGAGCACTAAAGCTTAAGGTTAAGGTCTTAAACAAGTCCGGAGTTGGACTCTGTTCTTACAAATGAGACAGACAGTTCTTGTCTTGCTGCCCAAGATGATGAGCCCTTGGCTGCAAACAGGAGGGGCTGGAGGTCCCTTACACACAAGGGCCTCTCCTGGAGTGTGGCAAACAATTGTGAGCAGACCTTGAGACAACGTGAAGCTATGTAGTCTGATAAGAGATATTAGGGTGAAGATCAGCTAGTAAGAGAGGGGGTTAGGAAAGGGACCTATAAAAATAAAGAGGGGTAATTAGTGAAATATGAGGAAATAAGATATGAAAGTTAAGGAATTCTGAAATAACTAAATTTGCCTTCATGTCTGTCACTTTAAGTATATTTATGTGGTATAGATTTGGCTTCATTTAATGTAGCAATGTGAAATAGTTTTAACTTTGTATTGTTGTAACAATTCGCTTATCAGGTCACTAATGAAAGTTTATCCTAAGGAAACTGATTGATGTAAAGATAACTTTGTGAATGTAAAAATATGCACCTTCCAGTATTCAGCTAAGGCAATTGAATTTTATGTATCTATTTATTTTTTCTCTTTCCCAAATTAACTAGTCTTTTGAACTACATGCTTATAGTTATTTTCTAATGGGAACTGGTGGATAAGGCCAGGTTTAACAATAACAACAAAGATGTAGGAAAATATGGAAAAAAAACTTTTGGTGAATATCCCAATGAAGGGATTGGTTGGATTCAGAGAAGAGGTATCAATATTTAACTACTGTGAACCCATTAGGAAGCTGAGGTAGAGTGGTGACTTGAGTGAAATGACTTAGGTGCGGAAGATTAATATGTTAAACACTGTATGGTTTCTCGGACTTGGAAATCCCAGAACACAGACATTCTCTGGAACCATATGAAGTGATAGCCGGAGCCGGGGGAGGTGACCACTTCTGCACAGGGAAAGAGAGGGGGTGGGAGGGTCGAAGATGGGAAAGGATTGTAAAGTCGATGTGATACACAGAAATATGAAACACCCAAATTCATTGTAAATACTATGTATTACACCTGTATATTAATAAAAATAGTGGGGAAAAAAAATAAAGAGCGCCTTCTGGCTGCTGCAGTCTCTCTCTGTGTCTTTGTTCATCCCTCCCTTCTAGGACAAGTGGACCACAACAGTGAAGGGAGTCAGACGCAGAAGGTTAAATATCAAGTGGTTTCTCCAATATGAGAAATCCAGAATACAGTCATTTCAAAGAACTACATGGGGGGGACAGTGGGAGCTAGTGGGTTGAGAGGGCCAAAGAGGGCGAGGGGAAGCGTTTGTAATTTTGACATGATATATATGTGCACAAAATACTCAAGTTCAATGTAAACATGTATCACATATATACATATTTTTTAAAAAACAGGAAAAAAAAGAAGTCTAAGACAAAAAGTGTGAAATTTCAGTTTCACCAAAGGTATAAATAGTGCAGGCAAAAGATGGCTCCAACCTACAGTAAACAGGTCTTCTGCCTTCTGCTCCAAACCTGTCAGTTCTCAGAGCTGTCAGATTTCTGGGTGTTGGCCTTTCTAGCAGGTGTGAGATGGCTTCTTATTGCTGCTTTAATTTTCAAATACTGTTGAGCATCTCTTCACATGATAGTTTGCCATGTGCACACATTCTTTGGTGAAGTTTAATGATAATTTACCCATGCTTAATTAGAATCAATTAAATGCCAAAATATCCATCAACAGACCAGTGAATACAAAAAAAAAGTGGACGGAGTATGTACACAATAGAGTACTACTCTTCCATAAGGACAGATTTGAAGTTTTGGCAGGTAAATGATCGCAAGTTGAGACCACTGTGGTTAGTGAAGGGAGTCAAACACAGGTTAAATATCACATGGTTTCTCTAAGATGAGAAATCCAAAATACAGGCATTTTATAGAACCAAATGGGTGCAATAGTGGGAGTTAGGAGGGAAGGGAAGGATTTAGAAGGGCCAAAAATGGGAAGCAGAGGAGACTGTATTGTTGACACAAGACATATTTGCGCAAAATACCCAAGCTCATCATAACCATTATAAACACACACACACACACACACACACACACACAAACACACACATTTCCTTTTTGTCAAGAGTAGCAGAATATCCTGCAAATTTCCTGCCTCTAAATCACTGGGCCTATTTTTTAATTCTTAAAATCCAAGTCATGATAAGGTTCATCAAGATTCCTAGGGACCTAGGTGTCATACTTTTTCCCTTTTTAGAGGAACCTGAAGTGACTGACGCATTGGGAGTGGATTCTCTACAGTCACCTCCTTCATACCTTTGTGTTTGTGGCAACAGCAGCAGTGGTGATTCTATCAGGCAGAGAAGTATGATTTCTTGTGCACGCAATGGAAAATGCAGAAAATTTTAATTATGATTGACATTTTCATATTCTTGAAAAGACAGCAATTTTTTAGAACTTAAATTTGCATCTACTGAAGGATAAGTGGATAGTTAGAAATAATTTTTCTTATCAGACCAAAAAGCAAATCACATCTAATTCAGGAAAAGTGATAAACAACAAGTATGGGTAAGTGTTAAGTGTAGTAATAGCAGTATAATAATCTACAACTTATTCCAGCAAGAGTTCCCACTAAGAAGTCTTCATAATTAAGCACAAAGAATATAAATCCATACTTCTCCTAATTCAACTCTTCTTCCAAATATTGGAAACCAGGGTAGAATTCTAAACCTAAGGGAAAACCCATTGATAAGGGATAGAAGTGGCAAGGGAAAGAACATTGTGCCAGAGGTATGATGTGAAATGTATGGGATGGTGTGAGGCAGGAGAGGAATGCCCACTCTGCCCACGGAAAAGGTGTTGTGAGAAGATTACTTCAGGATGTCCTCTTCTTTAACCAAGGTGAGGTAAAATAGTCAGGTGGGAATTTTTCTCCTCCACAATTTTCAACAGCATCTGAGTTTTCTCAGAAAACACACATTTGTTCAAACTGGAGAAAGAAAAATATTCTTATACATCACTATTGATCTCTTGACATCTCTATATTCACCTCTCCCCCTCTTTATACTTCCTTGAAAATGACAAAGAACTATACTGACTAAAGACAAACAAACCTTTCCTATAGAATCAGAATTACAGCAAAACATAGAGGTTATAATTTTAGTAAAACAAAGATCAGAGTTAGGCAAAAATGACAACTTTCACTTAGTGGGTGACTATGTGCCCAGGCACATTTCTCAGTATGCCTTATTCTATTGATTTTTCTCAAGCATTTCAAGACAGTGGTATGACAAATAAACATAGCCCCAAAAGCTTGACTGGCTTGCTTCTTGCCAGGTGAACAAGAGGTCTTTTCATTTCTACTCATAAAAGGAAGTTTGATGAATTTCCAGAGTAGGGGAGTTGGCCTCAGTGGTAGGCACCCTGGGAAGCAGCACATCTGCTGGGATTGAGTCAAATGGCTGCTGTTGCAGGGGGTGACCCCGAAGAGGGAGGTCACTCTAGGTGTGAGGGGTGGCTAAGTAGGAGGAAGACACGACAATGGTTTTACTGCTCCAAACAGCCTGTCTGATGCACAGCCTGTCCCCTCATGAACTGCAGCTGGTTCTCTGAGCCACTCCTTCCTGCCCTCCTTCCCTGTTCCCCAGCCCCCATGCCAGGCCTAGATAGCACGAAGCCTGCCCACCCCACAAGAGCCTTGCTCATTCTGTGCCCTCCCCTATGTCTTCTCCCTTGGGGTGCAGACGGCTCCCTGTAGCACTCCCAGACTTCACCCCAAGGGCTCTTTTGCAGTGTGTGTCAAGTTTCTGGATCAGAACCAGATCTCTAGAGCCCCCATCCTTACCTCCAAGGTCCAGAAAAACAAATGCTTGGCTTCATGGCCCTGCTCTGAGCCCCAGAGTGCTGCAGGTTTGGCAGGGGATGTGGTGTCCCCCACAGCTGCTGTGGGGACTCAGCTGCTCTGGGAACCAGGCTGTGCCTGGTCTTTGAGTCTCACCATCCCACCCCCCTCAGCTTCAACTCCTCTGTCTGTATCTCTGTCTCCCATGCTAGCTCTCCCCTCCAAAGCACAGAATGCCCCAGGTGCAGGGCAGAGATAGGAGTCATTCTATACATGAGCATGTCCTTAGCCTATTGCCCTGGTGGGTGTTGGCACAGGCCTACACACACAGGAGAGGTGCCCTTGACACGCACATGCAGCCACAACACTGCATCCCAAGCCATACCCTACACTGCCCTTCTCAGGCCCTCTCTCGCTGGACCTGGGATACCTAGGATGAGGAAGTCCAATAGAATGAGCAGGCAGCAGAGTGGTGGTTTTCACCTGAGCAACTGTCTCCCAGGGCACATGGGACAGTGGCAAGAGAAGTTTCTCAATGTGGTAAGTGGAAGGAGATGCCACTAACATCTGGGGAGTAGACAGCAGCCTCGGATGGTGCTCAGCCTGCTGCAGTCCCCAGGAAACTCCAGGACACGATCTCTCCAGCCCAATGTCAGTGGTCCCCAGAGGAAGCACACCCACATCAGGTAAGCCTGGCTCTGAATCACTGCTGCAAGGGACGTGGCATCCACTCACCCAAGCACTTGCAGGATGCAGTCCTGGTGGCTCAGAGCCTGACACAGCACATCTGCTCCATCATCATCTAAGGAAATCCCAGAGAGGTCCAGGTGGGTCAGGGTTTTGCAGCTGGTGAGCACTGAGGCAACATCCACACAGCAGGCAGCAGTGAGCTGACACATGTTCAGCCTGAGGCGGGGACAGAAAGCACAGTCTGTTGCTACTGCTCCTGCCGTACTCTGTTCCCATGTCACAGCCACTGCACTTGTAGGGCACACAAGACAAGAACTGGAGCTTCTGTTCCAAATGAGGGTTCTACTGGCCACCTTTGGGTAGGTGCCAGGATGCTGCTCACCATCCCACAGGGCTCAGGCAGCCCATCCGTCCCCACAGCAAAGCCTCCAGTCCCAAGTGGCCATAGTTCCAGCCATGAGCCAGTCTGGCTTCTGTTGGTCTCTACCAGACAGATGGGTTCTAACACCATTAGTCCTCTGGCTCCTCCTCCTCTTGATGTTGGGATCCTCCCAAGCAACAGGCAGGGGACACTCACCCGAGCCTCTGGAGCTTACAGCTGGGGTGCCGCAGAGCTTCACACAGCTGCTTGACACCAGCATCTTGGAACAGGTTGTTCCCAAGTTTCAGGGTCTTTAGTTTTTCATTATGAGTGAGAACAGTGGAAATGTCGTCACAGGCCTTGGGAGTGAGGTAGCAGCCCGTCAACCTGGGACAAACACACACATGCACACACAATGGAACTTCGAGGTTAGATTTCAACAATGAGGCTTTCTCACCCATTTGTTCTGGGAGGAAATGTCCAAGTTCCTCTGGAATTGCAGGGCCTCTTGTCCCTTCGCCTGCTGGTCCTCCCCCTACTCCCACCCTACGCTTCTGCTCTGCCTGGCTTCCTGGTTCCCTCTCAGCCTCTGCTCCGATGTTCCCAGCTCAACTAGTATCAACCAGGCTGCACCATCCCTGCCCTCAAGTCTCTTTGCAAATTATTTTTTGTCACTTGTTACTATTTGTAAGACTTGTGAGTGTGTCATGCAAATTGTCCCTCAACCGCTCTCCAGCCCCACCCTCACAATCCCTATCACCCTCACCACCTCTCCCCAAAACAGGAAACAGAATGGTGGGAGGGAGTTGACAGAAGATAGGTAAGGAGGTGACAGAGGCTTTTGTAGGTAAATGGATGCGTCTGGAGCCACCATGCTCAGTGAAGTGAGTCAGACTCAGACAGTTAAATAGCAAATGGTTTCTCTAATATGAGAAACCTAGACCACAGTCACTGCACAGAACTAAGTGGGGGTGGGGAGTGTGTGGCATAGTGGGAACTAGTGGGGAGGGGAAGGGCACGGGTGGGTCAAAGTTTCTCCACTATATATATATACACACACACAAAATACTTGAGTTCAATGTAAATGTTATGTATCACATACATGTCAATAAAATGGGGGAAAATAAAATTTTATGTAAAGAAAAAAGGGGACATAAGCAGGCAGCTAGGTGTCACGTGCACAGCTGCCAGCTGCATGGGCACACGTGGCAGGTGCGGAGTACATGCACACCATGTCTAACAAGTGTACAGGCACATAGGCCTTTGTCCATGGCTCTCGTGCAGATGCAACTTCCTGCCTGTAGGGAACACACGGTGTATGGAGAAATTGTGGTAGGCACACTGGTCTGGAGCAAAGATGCTCCTGGCATCTCGTTGAGTAAAACCAGACTGCAGATGCTTCAGACATCTTCAAAGCACAGCACAGGCCTCTCAGCAGAGTCTGGGCTGGGCTAAGATAGCCATAGCACCAAGATTGAGGCATCTTCTGTGCACATGCAAATGCACACTTCTGCCTCATGTGCACACGTGTGTGCAACACAGGAAATAGGAATTTTGGGACAGGGATGCCTGAGTGTGTCCTTGACCACCTAAGCAACCGGCCAGATCTCAGTGGTGGCTCTTCCCACACATGAGCCCTGGTGGGGACCCTGGTATCCTCACTTACATCTGGCAGAGGTAAGTCACCTGTGCAAGTCCCAACAGCCAGCCAGGGGTGCCAGGCTCCATTCCCACCCTCCTAAAGCCTAAGGCCCCGATCCAGAGCAGAATGCAGAGCCACACTGTCCACACAGCTGCTAAGAGCAAGGCCCAGGTAGCACACCCCGAAGGAATCAGGACTGGCCCTCAGCCTCCTTCCCTCAGAGTCACCCTTTCTTCCCTAGTGTTGTGGGGCTGCTCTGACAAAATGCCCACACCGGTGGCCTGGAAGCTGCAGCAGCTCAGATACAGAGGCCAGAAGTGCAGGGCCAGGGGTGGCAGGGTCTTCATGGGGAGGGCTTGGGCCTGGGCCATGCTTGACCCTTCCTCACTGTGTCACCACAAGGTACAGTCACTGAGGTTACCCCAGGGCCTCTCTCATAGGGCTATATTCATCCCGTTCCTGGGCCTCTACCCCCCATAATCTAATCCTCTCCCCAAAGGACCCCCTTCAATAAAATCATCATAGAGTCTAAGACTAAATATATGGATTTTTGGGGACAGAGTCACTCAGAGCTTCCTACATCCTTCCTGAAGCCTAATGGTCAAGACAGAAGCCTGACCATGCAGGAGGCACGGACGGCCCTACCAGAGCTCCTGCAGGCTGCAGTCTGGACGCCTCAGCACTGCGCACAAAGGTTCTGCCCCTCTGTCTCCCAGGGAGTTTGACCCTAGGTCGAGGATGGTCAGGGATTTGTTGCACAGGAGAGCTTGGGCCAAGTAGTCACAGGAGACATACGAGAGATGGCAATGTGACAGCCTGCAGAGACAGACACCTCATTAGCTTGTGCAAGCTTCCTACAGTCACACACCATGGCAGGCAAGACCTTGCAGGCTGTCTTTGTACTGGTATTACTCAGAAAAATGAAGTCTAACACAGGGAGCCACAACACGGGACAGTGGGGAAATCGGCGTGGAGAGCCAGGAGAGCGGCTCCAGCTCCAGTTCCAAGCCATATCGCCTCCAGCTTAACTTGGGCAAGTCACCTCTTTGCAGCAATATGTGCTGTTGGCTTCAGAGAAGGTGCTGCATAGAACGTGTTGGTGGCTGTTTTTTACTAAAAGCAGATTTTAGATGTTCTTGCCTCACACTAAAAGAGGCACTGCTATCTGAGATGTTTGTGCTACTTCGCTTGACTGCAGCGATCACTTCACTGCGAGAATCCACATCAAATAACTTAACAGGAGGAATCACACTGCACTGTCTACTTGAAATTTGCTCGTCTAGTAATTGTGTTATACCACATAGTAATTGGTAGTTCTGTGACAAGATGGACATGGTCATGAGCCTGATCATGGTCATTACTTTCTGAGTATACATATATAAAAAACGCATTCTGTACCTGAAACATGGACTGACCCACAGCCAGGCTCTGAGATCTCCAGAGCGCACTGCCTCACCAACTCACATCAGTGTCCTCAGGGCACAGTCTGGGTGCTTCAGGGCCTCACACAAGACCATCACTCCAGCATCCATCACGGGATTTTCCACCAAGGAGAGGATCTCCAGGTGTTTACTACACATGATGACAGAAGAGAGATGTCTACAAGCTTCAACTGTGATGTCACAGTGCTCCAACCTACAGGGGAGACACACATCAGGGGGTGCAACCAGTGTCTGTAGATAACACACACAATGTTGTCCACAGATCAAAGAATGACACCAATCCTAATCTTACACTTTCTCATGTAGGGGTACCCAACTTTCAGGACTGGTCCACAACCTGTTAGGAGGCAGGCCACATAGCAAGAGGTGAGCCAGCCAAACTTCATGTGCATTTACAGCTTCTTCCCATCACTCTTATCACTGCCTGAGCTCCACCTCCTGTCAGATCAGACATGGCAACAGAGTCTCATAGGTGCACAAATCCTTACTGTGAACTGTGCATGCAAGGGATCTAAGTTGTGCACTCCTCATGAAAATCAAATGCCTGATGATCTGAGGCAGAGCTGAGGTGCTGATGCTAATACCATCCCTCTTCCCCATTAAAATGCCTTTCATATAATCTGTCCCTGGTGCAAAATTGTTTAGGGCCAGTATTCTGAATCAACTGTCTGTATTTTGGACTTAGAACACAGGTGTAATTTAGAACTTTCAGAACACAAATGTAATTATGCAACTCTCCTCACAAATCACTATGTCTTTCTACCAGGCAGCAGAGATTTTCACCTCTAGGATATCCTGCGAAATACCTGGGAACCTTCTTCATTGTCACAATTAGAGAAAGAATTTGCTCTCAACAAGTCTCATGTGGAGGACAGGAATGCTGCTGACACACTGCAGAGCACAGAATGATCTGCCCACAAAATGTCTGACAACCAGTAGGTCTGATTATCTGATTATTTGTCAATATTGATATAAAAGGTAAGGAAAAACCGACTGCTTTTTCTACCCTTACATTGAGTACCACATTCAATGCACTCAGCACAGAATACTGTCCCCAAGTTCTCCAACAGGCATTCTCCATCAGACATCCACTAGGCCTCCCACAGCTCGTGCCATCAAGGCACTGTCCACCTGGAGTGAGACTCCTCCACTGACAGGTCAGTCCCTCACGCCTGTCACTTCCCACTTCTGGTTCCATCACGAGCTCTGGATTGACAAGTCTGTGTATCTGGTCAACAGGATACATATCAAGAGTTGTTTGACCCATTCCTCAGGGACAATTCATTTGCTGGAGCAGATCACAGAACTAAGAAAACACTTTTGTTACATCTGCCAATTAAGTTCATCAGTAAGTAACGCGAAGCAGGACAGTATAAATAGTCATGTGAAGGGACACATGAGGGATGATCCAGGAGGGTCCCACGCAATGGAGTGTCTTCCAGTGGAGGTGGTGCTCCAAGTGGATGAGTCTCCCAAGTTGGAAGATCTCTACTTTTGATGTTCTCATGGAGAGAAGCTGAAAATTCTGTTTCTGCTCTCCATCTTGGCCCTTCTTGTGACCAGTCCCATTCCAGGATCCCACCATTTGTTTGTAAGAGTCACCTCATTAGAACAAGTGTCACTCCTGTCACCCAGAAATCCCAAGAGATGAGGCAACATGTCCAGCCACAAATGTTCACGGTGGACTTCTACTGTCCTCATGCCAGTTCCTCTCCACAGTCAGTAGGTAAGGTGAGGCCCTGAACAAAGGGCATGATTGTGAAATGAACCAAAAATTTTAAAATTTCCCCCATTTTACTAATATGCATATATGCAATATATTAATGTTTACATTGATCTGGATTATTCCATGCACATACATATCATGGCAAAATTACAAATCCTTCCCCTTTTCTTTTTTGCCTTTCCCACCTTCCTCCTCCTCCTCACCACTGGTTCCCATTACTCCCCTTGATTAGTTCTATAAAATGATTGTGGTCTGGGTTTCTCATATCAAAGAAACCATTTGGTATTTCACCTTCTGCTTCTGACTCACTTCAATAAGCATGATGTTCTCAAGTTGCATCTACAATGGAATACTACTGATCTATAAAGCCAGGTTTGAGGGTTTTGTAGGTAAATGGGGCAAAATATTAAGGTGCTTCAAAGGGCCTCCTCCAACAGAACAAGAAAAAGATGGCCATGACAGGGAAATAGCTTAGATGATGAATAAAGCCCACAGCAACCAGTGGATTCAACACTGTGCATTGAGCCTCCTCTTTCTCTGGTAACTCTTAAAGCATGACATTAACAGCACACAGGATTCATTAGTCATATTTGCCATGATTAGTGCAACAAACAATGAACAGGGAGAACAGGCCAAGCTCCTTGTTGGGGTTAATGGGTCAGGTGTTTTTCTTGCTGCCTCAATTAACTTTCACACTTCTAGAAAAGAAAGTGGACTCACCCAGACCAGAAATCACCCAGTTGGGGAGTGAAGCAAGAAAGCGACTCATTTTGGGAAGTCATTTTCCCTCTGGCTCAGTTTTGTTACTTGCCAGCTAGAAATTCACCCTTGTATCACCAACTTGCTTTTAATTTCAGGTTTCCATGAATATTCTCAGGAAAATTGGAATTCCAACACTGGTATGTGTGGGTGAGGTCAGAGCCAAGAGGTGCCAGTCAGGACACCCAGAGCCATGCCAGAGTGAGCACAAGGGATGGGGAGGGACCACCTGTTGAGAGGACCATGCCCTGTGGAGCGCATTCCACATTCCCAGGGGATCTGGATACACTTAGGATCGGAAAATGACAAACCCAAGAGATGAAGACAGATACCCTGGCCTCCAGGAAGGAAAAGGGCAAAGTCCCACCAGAAAAGGAGCACCCGGCACCCGGGGCCGCTGACTTACATCAGCTCTTCTATGTTGGACCATGGGTTCTTCAGCATCTCACATAACTGCTCAACCCCAGAATGAGTGAGGCTACTGCCATTCAGGTTTAGATGCTTCAGGTGAGGATTCTGAAGAACACTCTGAAAGAAGTCTGAGCGTTCTCCAAGTCCAGGCATAAAGTTACACCTGTGAAAGGGAAGGAGGTAAAGGGTCACACCTCAAGGTACAAACACAAAGACCTCTCTCAGCCAGTCCTTTGCCCCATGGATCTGTTTTGGAATTCTGCTTACTCCTGCCCTTTGAACATTTCCCACTCTGACTTCAGACACCAGACAAGAACCAAAGCTGAGATCCATGTTTCTTCCTGGTCCTCCACTAGAGGCACTATGGGAAATGGAATCAGATCAAACCCGTCCCACGTGAAACTGAGACCCATGAAGGTAAGGACAAGCTATGTTTGTCTGTCTTCACACTTTTGAGATCTAGCACACTGCTCCAAATACAACAAAGGTGATTACATTTAAATTAACATCCCAGACTGTGCATCCCAAGGAATGTGCCTATTCTTGAAGAACCAAGAGGGCTTTTTTTTTTTTTTTTTTTTTTAAGGTGGCATATTTGTAGTGGTCATAGACTTTGGCTCCATAGTTAAAGAAAACTGGATTGAATTTTTCGATTTTCTCTGTTCCTTTACAAGTTTGGGAAAGTTACTTAACTTCTTCATGGCTCAGTCTCCTCATAAAACAAAAATACATTGCCACAGTGATCACATATTTCACATATTACCCTGTGATAAAGGAGGATAAATTTGAGTCATCTATAGAAAAAGATGGGTGTATCTGGAGACTATATGCCAAGTGAAATAAACTGGACACTGAATGTTAAATATCGCATCATTTCT
This sequence comes from Ctenodactylus gundi, assembly GCA_004027205.1. Taxonomy (NCBI): domain Eukaryota; kingdom Metazoa; phylum Chordata; class Mammalia; order Rodentia; family Ctenodactylidae; genus Ctenodactylus; species Ctenodactylus gundi. Next base: position 41,713 of record PVKB01003349.1, read on the forward strand.
CTTATCTGAGAGACTAAAAATGTAAGAATTTCAAAGAGCAAAATAAAAGGAAACAGGATGGAGTCTTCATGAAGATGGCAAGGGGACCTGCAGATGAGGGGAAATAGGTGGGTGCAAAGCCAAGTAAAAATAACAGAGATGTGATGTACACATGTACCAATTCTCCAAGATGGGTATAAATATTATGCATTGCAAACACACACTAAGAAAAAAGTTATGGGAGAAAAACAAATTAACATATAATGTAGTTTCTAGAACATGATCAACTCCTGCTGGCATTTGTTTATCATAATATGTATATATACAACATCTCTGTGTGTTTATGAACCAGAAATGAAGGAACTTATGAGCCACATATCTGTCTATTTTCACATATGCTGCACATGGCAAAATTCACAAATGTGACTCTTGGTATTATTACATTTAATACTTTGGATTGTAACTCTGCATTTATGCATTGATCTAGTCCAGAGAGGCCAGAAAGAGAGAAGATTCTGCTGATATGTAAAGAACAGGTTCACAGCAAACTTACATCAACATCTGGAGTTTACAAACAGGGTGAATGAGTGATTTACAAAGAATCTTCATGGAAACATCATCTAGGGTACAGCCATCCAAATCCAGCATCTGGATGTCCTTGCTGACGCTGAAGACTGAGCAAAGTTCTTGCCAATAGTAGAGCCACTCAGACTGACTACGGGACAATAAAGACCATGAACCTCTAGGATCTAAAGCTAGATGTTCTCCAAATAGGCAATATAATATTCCCAAAGCCCTTCTCAGCAGACAGACAGGCCTGCCTAAGAGCAGTTCAGCCAGATGAACCCTGCCATGAAAGTGAGGTCAGGCCTAGTGAAACCAGTGACCTTGGTCAAGCTACTCCACTTAACTGTGCTTCTCTTCCCTTACCATTAAGGCAAGAATGCTTGATTTCTATGTGAGCAAGGCAAGGATTGATGTTTAGTGGGGGAGGTAATTAACAGAAAAACATTGCCATGAACATTGCTATGCATTTGGGAGCTCAAGTATGAGGTGGCAGTCTGAACCCAGGGAAACAACACAAGGCAAACTGAGCAGAGGAAAGAAGCACATGGCAACGTCCTGGAAACACCAGGCACAAGACCCCAGAGTCCTCTTCCAGTATTAAGCAGGCCACTGGGGAGGCCACAAAGAGAACTGGTGGTCTTGCCACCTCATGTTGGACCTGAGAAGTAGACAAAATGCTTATCCCTCTTTGCACAGGTGGAAAAAGTTGTGGAAGTTGCCGCTCAAGGCCACACAGCTAGAAAGTGGCAGTGCTGGACTCCACAGGAAGCCTGAAGGCCATGGTGCCCATGTGCTCAGCCCTGGAGCCCCAAGATACATGCACCCATCAGACCCAAAAGCATACCATGAGTATGGTGTAGAAAGGAGGCAATACCAGGTTCACTCACTCTGACATGGGCTCTGATTTCTCTACACAGATATTGTCTATGCAAAGGTGAAGTCTCTTTAACGTTTGGCAATGCTTCAAGCAGAAAGAAGCTGTTACCAAGTCTTCCATGACACCAACATAAACAAAAATTGCTTCAAATAAATTCATCACTTCTCTTACAAATTCCCCCTCTTGGGTTTCAAATAAACTACTGAACAATGCCTGGTAGTTCACAACTTCATCCTCGGGTTTATATTTGCTTAGGCTTTTGAGACACTGGGTGATCTCCTGTTTTATATCTTTTGCCTGGAGAAAGCCAATGGATGTCTCTAGCATGCGGAGTACTCTCTCAGTTGACAATCCAAACAAAAATAAACCCACCTGGACCATGCGGGGTTGGTCCTGATGCATGCTTGCAGTGATGAGCTGGGTGATGCTTCCAATGGCTGGGTTTGGACTGCTTGTGGGTTGTCTAAGCAAATAGAACATGGCAGCACAAAACTCTTGGATACACACGTGCCTGAAGGAAAAGCCATCACCCCTCCTTTGCAGAAGCTGCATGCTTAGCCATACTGAGACATCAGGCTCAGCTACTCCATTCCTCATTAGATCCTCAAGGTGAAATCCAAATGTCTGAGTCCACATGCCCTCAGCAGCCAAGGCACACAGGCTTTGGAATCGGGCTCTGTTCAGCTGAAGGGGATGATTCCCACCTCCAGCTTTGAACGCATTTGACAGGAATGACACATACAACGAAGTGGTGTTCTGAGAGGCAATATGAAGGTGTTTCCCCCTGTCCAGTTGCCATTTCATGCAAGTGCAGACCATCCAGCACACAAAGGGGTTTTGGCACCAGTCAAAGAGTTGTGTGATTGCTCTCACAAAACTGAAGGTGACTGAGGATCTGTTTTTCTCACGAAAGAACAAGGAGAAGTAGGACTTTCTCTTACTTTCAGAGAACCCTAGGAGAGTTACATACTTTGGATTCTGCAATAAGGAACAATTTTTTTGATTACTTAGTGTTCCAAACGAGAGAAGCAGAGAGGATTCTGGGAGCATCTTTTTCTGCAGCAAACTGCTCAAGATAACATCTATTGGCTGCTGCTGCCCCCAGTCTTCACACAGGTTGGTCTTCAGGTCCAAATCAAACTTCAGGTGCTCAAAGTCATCCAAGATGAAAAGGATCTTCTGTGGCTGCAAAAACATTTCTGCAATCAGTGCTGAAGACTCAGGCCAGTCCCTGGAGATGAGCTCCACCAAGCTTGTCTCTGTCATGGAGTTCATTTCGTGGATGCTGAAGAAGAAAACAAATGTAAACCTCTTCTTCCACAGAGTCTCCTCTGCCCATTCCAACATCACTTTTCTTAGAAAGGTGGTTTTTCCAATTCCTTCAGGTCCTTTCAGAACAACAGTGACTGGTCCGGCTGAGGTTGCAAATACTTCTTTCAATACTGTGTACTCCCTGATAGTGGTTTCTCTGTAGAAATGCTCAGGCACTTCAAGATTGGTTTCCTTTTCCCAAATGACCTGGAATTTCTCCTTCATGTGCTCTCTATATGGTCTTGGCTTATCTACATTAACAAGAAGAGAACACAAGAGAGTTTAAGAATGCTCACTCACAACACAACCCCCACAGGTTTACTTGGACACATGAAAAGAGACTAGTGACAGCTGTGGGTGACCAAGCTGGTTCATTTTACATCAGGACCATAGCCTCTTCCTGTCTATGGAAATCCATTAACAGAACAGACATCCACCTCCAAGTGACAGCTATACAATGTGTGAGAACCTAGCGACAACTTCCCAAACCAAAAGAAGGTAGAGCCTCCACCACAAAGACTCCATTAGCACTATCCCCCCACCCACACACACACACAGAGGGCTGGCCAAGATTTGGGGCTCAGAGTGTTACCAAGACTCTACATGCTTTAACTACTCAACAGCCTGGTAAGGCTCCTTCTATTCCCACTTTACAGAGCCTGTTGAGAGTTCATGGGCCTAAAGAATTGAAGTGATGAATGACTATACAGAAATAACACCTTGGTGAACCTCCCAGAATGTGAGAACAAGACTGGTTCACCCATTTGGTCCACTGACCTACATCAGCCTCCACCCTGATAAGAGGAATGATCTTTCTTCCACTGAGTCATCCCTCCCTCCTCAAGGTGACACACCATCCCACAGATGAAAATGTCTGTGGCTCACACCATCTTCAGAGAGAAAAGAGAACAGGGAAAGGCAGGCATGTGTGTATCCATGACCTTGACACTAAGAAGAATATAACTACATTCCTTCAGTATTACATGCATATTTGACTGACTGCAGCACAAGGATGTTGTCTTCATTAGTGTCACCTCATGTCTAACATTTCATTCACCTGCACTAAAGGCTCCAGTCCACGTCTGCCCAGGCTATGACAGTATGTGGCACACAGCAGGTCCCCTTAGGAGAGATGGAATTTAAACCATCTAGCCTGTGGGTTAATGTACCTTCACACACACACACACACACACACACACACACACACACACACACGCACACACACACACTCACACACTCACACACACTCACACACACACACACACACACACAACAGGATTGTCACCCATGGCACTGGGGCTGGGTATCTATCTGTCAGAGTATAGAGAAGGATGCCTAAGCTCCAACCACAGGACAGCAGTGCCATCACAACTGCAGACATGGTCCACCATCTGCTAGAAGGAAAAACTTCCCCTGCTTGAGTCCTAGAGCTCATCAGGAGGAGAAGCCACATCAGGGACCCCAAGGCCACCAAGACCAAGGAGCCATCTGTGGAGAGGCCACTCCAGAGCAATGGCTCCACAGCCCAGGAGAAGCCGTGTGCCCCAGGAGTTCAGGGATAGAAGCCCAGGGGGGCTAAATCCCAGCCTTCCTCTCAGGGCTGTCTGAGTATACTACCTGTTACCTGCTCCAATTTGGTATCACCACCATCCTCAGGTTATAAGGGAGGAAGCTGAGGCACTTGGACTTGAGCAACACGCTGAAGCCCACTGGGCTGTAAGTGGCAGGATGTAGACTGAAGCCAGGCACCCAATTCCCACAGAGGGATTTGAGGTTGTCCTTCACTCTGCACATGCACCAGGATTACCAAGCTAATGCCTCTGTCCCCTGCCAGGAGACATTTCAGGGCACTGGAGCCCATACCTCTCGGAAAGGAGAGGCACAATTGTCAGCTGCTATATAAAAGTAGCATATCTTCACCTGAGCTCCAAGAAGAGGACACATGTCTCCTGCTTGCTCAGGATCCACCTGGGCCCACTGCACTCCCCCAAGATGCTCAGGTGATGGGAACTGGTGTGATCATGGAGTTTCAATGCCATGTTCTGTGGGTAATAAACACTGATAGTCCTCTTGGGGTCATTCTGTGCTTACAAATCAAACTTATGGGAGTGTGGCAAGAAATCAACAAGCAGTTGCTGTTAGAAATTGCCTTTATCACTGATACTCCTATCGAGTGATCTAGCTGTCTCCCAACCAGGAGCCTGCAATTTACGTAATTTTGTACTGACTTTAGAATGGTTATAATTCATCTAAATCATAGTGTACTTAACAGAAAGCTAGTCCAACAAATAGACAAAGTAAATGGAATAACAGCTGGTAGAACTGGCCAATGCCCCTCGAAAGTCTCCATTATTCCATGTAGGTGGAAATAAACGAGTCCACCATTTTTCATCTGTTTTCCAGGATGCAAAAAAAAAAAAAAAAAACCTGACTATCCTATTTTCTGAAAAATAATAGAGGAGTATAAGCTCGCAAAGGTGTAAGTGCTATCAGTAAGTCAATCAGAACAGGTTTAAAGTCATCATCTGTTACGTTTGGAAAAGTCATCCAACACCAGGAAACCGACTGGCCCACAGTTTTCTCCTTTTAAAATATTTGATGACAAAGTGAGACCCTGTCTCTAAATAAATAAATATTTGACGAGTCATGGTGACAACAGAAGGACAGGGCAGGGGATGTTGCTCAGTGATAGGGCACATGCCAGGATCAGGGTTCAGCTGTCATTATCTTAAATAGGAAGAAAGAAAGGAAGGATGGAAATAAGAAAGTCACATATCAGAAAGGTTTCTACAGTACCCAGGATGAAATACCTCTACAGTTATGTCCTAACATCAAGATTCTCCCTCATCTCTTGTACGTGTCTAAGCAAAAGGACAAATACCTAGCAGCACCAATACTCCATCTCAGCAGACCTGGCAATGAGACACAATCCCCTGGGTCATCTCATCTTGTACAAATTGCTTGGCATGGGGAAGAAAAGTAGAGATCACCATTAGATGAGCAGTGTGTATTGGGACATTGTTCACCCCTGACCCATGGGCTGACCCATGCACGACCAGGACTGACTTGCAACTCTGCTACCAGACCCAAGGCTCAAGCTGCTCCACAGCCAGCCTGAATTGGTGGAAGGATAGAGAATCACTCAACAGTGACATCCTCCCCACCACTGCAGGTTCCCCATAAGACAGCCTTCCTCCAAGATCCCTGTCCCTCTGTCCCACACTTACTTCTCATCTCTTCTTGAGCCTTTATCCAGAGATCTCTCCGATTGATCTTTAAGAACAGCTTCATCGTCACCTCCCATGCCTCTTTTCCTGGGTAATGCTTCTCCAACAGCTTTGCTAGGCCTCCTTTAGAAGCCTTCTTGACCTCAGGCCAAGGAATCGGCTTGAGGGGAAGTTTCGGAGGCTCTTGCTTAAGGAGCTCCTTAAACCTCCAGAACTCATCCTTATTCAGATCCAGCAGAAACAGCTCCAAGCCAAACTCAAAGAAAAAAGACTCAGCCATCTTGTCTCAGGACTGTTATCTCAGGCTTTCCAGAGGGAAAAAATTCCCACAAAATCCACGGGTATGTAACAACTAGGGAAGAATAAGGTTGAGAAGTTAAAGTCCCAACAGCACAAAATGACACAAAATTATTAATATAATGCATGAGTTTCTTGTCTCAAATACACCTGGTCAGCTTCAAGTGGGGGAGGAAAATGCCTCTGTCTTCAATTTTCAACAATAATACACCTGAACTCACAAGCTTCTGCCAAATGGGTCAGCAGGGAGAAAGGTGACTAGCTGCTACCATGACAGAGTATGAGGTTTCTGGTGTAGCCCAGGATGAAAAGTGTCTCTGTTCTGTTCCTGTTCTTCCAACATACATCTCTCTGACACTTTCAGAAAAGCTGAATGTTGGCTCATGTTATGGTAAGCACCTTTTTTGGGAGAAATTGATGTATTTACATATTGCATCTTGGTAATCTGGCTTCCCTTTCCCCTTCCCACTCCCTCACCCACCTCCCCTTTTTCTCTCCAAAGATTCTTCTTACTTTCCTCTATCTTTTACTTTGGTCTGGTTTGGTTTGGTTTTCCTATGAGGCGTCAAACACTTTGTGAGTAGGAGCTTTGGGACTAGCTTGACAAATAAATGCATACGTTAGACATCAAAACTTAAAGTTGCATCTTTGGTATACAAAGGTTTTAATAAATTTTTTAATGACAGAAGAAAGAGAGCACATTTATGTGAAGGTCAAAGGGCACATTCCCAACTGTATGGAGGTCAGCACACAGAGTTAGAGGAAGGACGACAATTTAGACACTACTGAAAGCTCCAGAAATTCTGCATCTATCTCAAACACCAGAAAGAACAAACAGCGAGAATAAAAGTACAGAAATAATGTCTCCCTCTCTCACCTAGCCTTTTCTACCCCTTTTGAAAAATCTTTCTATAGATTCTAAAGACATACTCTCTCCATTTCACTCATAACTCTCTCTAGTTTGTTTCACTCTTGGTGACAATGCTTTTCTCTACCCACTGTCCTCTGACTTGGATTGGACTTTGGTCAGATTTTTCTCTACCCTATAAATATTTTCTGTTTTCTATTACATTCCCAGAGCTAACTCTTGTGCCAATCATGCTTTAAAATAGTAGCACTAAGTATCAACAGCATACAGCCATATAGATGGACAAGGAGAGACTAAGCAATAATTTCATAACATTTACATAACATTTACCTAGAATTAGAATAGTAAGGTAGATTTCGCTATATCCTCAACAATAATATAGTAATGCTAAGAACAAACTCTTCTAATATGTAACTAATCTGTATGTAAAACCTCCATTAGTGGTATATATCTCATTCAGACTATTAAGAGAGGATTGCGTGTATGTATCAATATATGATTAGTCTAAGGTACCCAGATTAAAATAGATACAACTATCTTTCACACTGTTAAGGAGTGTATAGTCGGTAAAGCCTAATAAGGGTAGATAACTCCTGGTGGTTTGATTTAGCCTAAGTAAACAATAGAAAGGTCTATCTTATTAAAGACTGTGCTAATACTGATATTAATGAAACATTTCAATTAGCCAATATTAGGCTTACTTAGTTAAATACATCGAGGGTGTGGACTACACCTTTAAAATTAAAGTAGAATAGTTGTAATGTTAAACTGGCTACTATGATTTTATGAATACTTTGTTAATTTTCAGATAGTAAGGTAAACAAAGCTTTATTCAGGGTGTGTGGCTGTGGACATCGATACTGACTTTCATATTCTGTATAGGTCAACAACTGTTTTGTCTGTAGATACTAAACAGTTCTGTAATCTGAAATCATCCTTCACTGAAAAGTGGAGATTAGTAACCAGAAGTAGGTTGGTCAATGAGAAGATCTTCAAAATTAATAGCTGAATAAGTAAAAAGAAGACATAAATTCTAAAACCAGAATGAAATCAAGGAAATTCCAAGGGAAGAAATAGTCTAATAATCTGTATATTAGAGTCAGAATCCATCAACACTAACTGAGCTACAAGCCACAGCAAAAGAACCATGGGGACAAAGGCAATAAATCACCTCCAAAAATGTCCCGATTCTGAAACTCTGCATCATGAAGCAACAGAACCTACAGGAAGTGAAGAAAAAAAAGCAGATCTAATGGCCAAAATGGCCAAGCAAGTCATACAAGAGATGCACAGAAAGGGAAAAATTTATTTCCATAAATACACATAAGAAGAACTGAGTAAGCCCAAATAAATAATGTAACCTCAGAACTCAGGGGTCTAGAAAAACAAGAACCAACCCCAAACCTAACAGAAGGAATGAAATTATGAAAATTAGAGCAGAAATAAACGATACACACACTAAAATAACACCTGCAACCAAAAAGAGCCCAGGACCTGAGAGCAGAGTTCTATAAAAATTTAGGGAAGATTTAGTACCAATGCTCACCAAACTTTTCCAAGAAATTGAAAAGGAAGGAAAACTGCCTAACTCACGTCTTGAAGTAAGCATAATTCTAATGGCAAAACCAGAAGACCCAACCAAAAAAAAAAAAAAAAAAAAACCCTACAGACGAATATCCTTAATGAATATAGAAGCTTAAATATGCAATAAAGTGCTTGCCAAAAGAATGCAGCAAATCATAAAGAAGATCGTGCACCATGACCAAGTGGGGCTCATCTGAAACATGCAGGGATGGTTCAGCATATGCAAACCAATAAATGTAATATACCACATTAACAGATGCAAAGATAAAAAATCGTATCTCAATAGATGCAGAAAAAGCATTTGGCAAAATCCAACACCCATTTTTGATAAAGACTGAATAAAAGAGGAATATAGGGACACTACCTGAACATGATTCAAGCTCTTCATAATCCCTCAGCCAATATAATCCTAAATGGAGAAAGAATGAAAGCATCCAGACTAAATTTAAGAACAAGTCAAGGATGCCCACTGTCACCACTATTATTCAACACAGTGCTTGAAATTTTGGCAAGAGCCATCAGGAAAGAGCAAGGAACAAAAGGATTATGCATCCAAAGGGAAGAAGTACAGCTATTCCTATTTGCAAATGTCATAATAGTCTACATAGAACGGCCAAGTATTTCCACACAAAGACTCTTAGAATTAATAAATAAATTAAGTGAGGTAGCAGGTTATAAAACCAATAGCATTCCTATATACCAATAATGAACCCAAAGAGGAAGAAATCAAGAAAACAACCCCTTTCACTATAGCAACAACAACAACAAAATACTTAGGAATAAACCTCACCAAAGAGGTGAAAGACCTACACAAAGAAAACTACAAACCCCTAAAGAAAAAAGAGTGAAGAGGACTTTAGAAGATGGAAAGACACTCCATGTTTCCGGATAGGGAGAACTAATATTGTCAAAATAGTCACACTCCCAAAGCTACTATATAGAATCAATGCAATACCAATCAAAATACCAACTACATTCTTCATGAAACTAGAAAAAACAACCTTAAAGTTTATTTGGAGCCAGGAAAGACCCAGAATCTCTAAAACAATTCTGAGTAACAAGGTCAAAGCTGGAGGAATCATAACCCCAGACTTCAGAAAATACTACAGAGAAATGATGATTAAATCTACATGGTACTGGTATAAGAACAGACAAGAGGAACAGTGGAACAGAACTGAGGATACCCAAACAAACCCGAACACCCTTAGTCACCTGTTCTTTGACAAAGGGGCCAAAACCATCCACTGGAGAAAAGACAGCATCTTCAAGAAATGGTGCTGGGAAAACTGGATCTCCACATGCAGGAGAATGAAACTAGACCCATATATATCACCACACACTAAAATCAGATCCAAATGGATCAAAGAATTATTGGACATCTACTCACAGACACTGAACTTACAAAAGACAAAATAGGTAAAACCCTAGAAGACATAGGGACAGGAAGGATTTTTCTGAACAGATCACCAACTGCACAAGAAATTCAGCAAGAATCAACAAATGGGTCTATATTAAATTAAAAAGCTTTTGCAAAGCAAAAAAAAAAAAATCAAGGCGAAGAGACAAGCTGCAGAGTGGGAAAAGATATTCACCAGTAACACTTCAGACAAAATATTAATATCTAGAATATACAATGAATTGAAAACCATAAAGCCTCCTTAAATAAATTTTCCCATCAAGAAGTGGTCAGCTGAAATGAAAAGAAACTTCTCAGAAGAAGTATATATGGCCAAGAAGCATATGAAAAAAGTGTTTTTCATCACTGGCCATCAGAGAAATGCAAATAAAAACAATGTTGAGGTTTCTCATCACCCAGAGAACGGCTTACATCAAGAACTCAAAAAAAAAAAAAAAAACCAATTACTGGCAAGAGTGTGGAAAAAAGGAACTCTACTCCACTGTTGGTGGGAGTGTAATCTGGTACAACCATTATGGAAAGCAATCTGGACATTTCTTAGAAAGCTGAGAATAGCAATTCCATTTGATCCAGCTACTGCTCTACTGGGCATGTTTCCAGAAGAAATAAAGTCAGCATATCCAAAAGACACATGCATATCCATATTTATAGCAGCATAATTCATAACAGCCAAATCCTGAAAACCATCTACCTGCCCATCCACAGACGAATGGTTAAAGAAGATATAGTACCTATACACAATGGAATACTATGTAGCCATAAAGAAATACCGATACGAAGCATTTGAACACAAATGGGACCATTAATGCTCAGTGAAATGGATCAAGCACAAAAGACTGACTATAGATGGGTGTCCCTCTTATTAAACACACAAAAATAACGACACAAAAAGGCCCTAACATAGAGGACAGAGTAGAAAGAGAGGCAATGGTCATATAGGAAAGGAATGAACTTCTGAGAAAGGGGTGGACATAGACACTCACTGATTTCCTGAATCCCAAATTTCTAATAAGTTACAGAATTTAGAATTCATTTATTTATAAAAAAGTTAAATTTTATGTCATGTGAATTTTTTACCACAATCAAATTATTGAAAAAAATGAATTGGTAAATTTTGCATAATGCACAATTTTCAAAAGGTCTCATGTGTCCTCCACACTTTCTCAGCACGCCTTTCTCCCCGTCGGCCTCACTCAGCCCTCCCTGAAGAGTTGAATCTCCCACTGCTGCTCCCACACCCATCACACTGCGGTCCAAGCAGGTTCAACCGGGCTGCCGACACCAATGTGGCTCCCTCTATCACTTCCTCCATGGACCCCAGGGTCCTCCCACCCCGCCTCAGCTGTCCCAGCTGACACCACCTGGCTTGCACCCTTTGTCAGAGCTCATGTGGTGAGACAAAACAGATGTGGTGGCAAAGGGACCCCCATACAACAGGCCTGTGAGACCCGAGGCCCACAGGTTTTTCTGCTCATCTTTTTCTTTAATGTTACAATAAAATGTAAAAAGAAAATCTCATTATTCATATACACTAACTATATATTTTATACCTGGCCCAAGGCAATTCCACTTCACTTGAAAAAAGAGGTAGGCCACAGATTGGATACACCTGCCCTTAGTTCAGCATAAAATTGGGATCACCCAGGACTTGCAAAGAGTAAAAGAGTTCTTCGAGCTATGTGCGGTGGTGCACATCCTTAATTCCAGCACTCTGGGAGGCTGAGGCAAAAAGGTGGTGAGTTCAAGACCAGTCTCAGCAATCCGGTGATTTAGCAAGATCCTGTCTCAGAAAAGAAAAAGTTTGGGCAATTAGCTCTGGGGAAGCCCTGCGTTCAATCCCCATACAGAAGAAGCACACTAAGGAAGAGCTCACTCAGACAGCGGGAGCTTTTACTCCTCTATCCTCTTTCTCGAAATAAAGACCTGTTGTTCTACAAAGAAAGGAAAAGACAGAAAGAACGAGAGAGAGAACAAAAATTAGGAAGAAAAGGGTCTTCAAAGACAACCAGTCCCACCTCTGTAGCAAAAGGTTCCAACCTCCATTCTTCCAGTGGCCACGCGCCCCTTGTAACTGCACCCCCCCAGACTTGGGCATCCCTTGCCTCCCCCATTTGAAAAACAGACGTTTGACTTGTACTTTGAGGATCTTGCCTTAGTTCTCTGGCCCCCAAGGCTTCTCATTCTCCCCGTCTTTCATTCTAGAGAATAAATGAGGAGCCCCCCACCCACCCAGAGAGTCCCCTTGTGTCACCCACTGAGTGGGGACGTGGAGGTCTAGAGAGAGGGAAGGCTGAGCACACCATCTCTGCAAGGGAAACTTCCCTGCAGCCCACCTTCCGCTCGCAGAAGGCCAAGTCTCCTCCACTTAGGTCTCTGCTAGAGACACCCTCAGGGCACTGCTAGGAGCCAGGCAGGCAGAGATGGGAAGACAGGGCAATAGGACAGTGAGGCTTTCCTTACCTTGTGGTTCTGGGCCCCCCGGCTGGGCTTGTCAGTGCGCACCTGGGAACACAATATAAGGCCTCTCCTGCTCCTCATTGGCCCCAGATTGCTCCCTCCCATTGGCTGTCACCGCTCTGATGAGGGACCAGGATGGCGGAGAAAGTTAGGGTTGCTCTTTCTGCTCAGGTGTGAGCCATCTCCCTTCCAGCACTGCTTGGGGTGCAGACTGCTAGGTGCCCCTTGTACAGAGCAACCTCCCTGTACAGTATAAAATGACATCAGGGCTCTGGGAACAGCCTTCTGCTCTCAGTGAGAGCCAGCTTAGGGACTGGCAATGGGACTCTTTTCACTCACAGCTGAATATACAACCCCACACTGTGGATTTCCCAGGAAAGCCACTGTGCATGTTGTGAACTTACTTCAGCAGCTCTGAAGGAAAACTTATAGATGAGGAAATCAGTGCATGTTCTCGAATAACTAGCTCAGGGTATAACAGCAAAACAAAGTGGGCACCTATGGACACCCCATAACTCCTCCATGAGGGGCTCCCGGGAGGAAGCTGCCCACCTTCACTGTGAGCACTGTGAGCATCACCAGCTGTCATCAGCAGGACCCACCTCTACCACCATGTGGCTGCAGATGAGTCAAAAGTCTTACTGCTGGGGCTGTTCCCACAAGGTCTGACTGGCTTCTCCTCAGCCTGTGAAGCAGGGAGTATGGCGACACTATTTCCTAAGATGCTTGTCATCAGGGAGGAGACCTGAGCTGAGGAACTTTCTGTTACTGACCCATATTTTAGCTACTTGCTGTGCTTTTGGCCAGGAATCCTTGAGCCCGTTAGGAAATGGAAAAATGCTGGACCAAAGAGCAGGTGTGGCTCAGCATGCCTAGTTAGGGTGAGGTCCTCACCGGCGTGGTCCTGGGCCGTGGGTAGAAGACTCCAAATCGCTTCTCTCTGCGATACTGACCAGTTTTGGATGCAGACACTGTCCTTCAGAATTCTGGCAGGACTCAGCAAAGCAGGTGGCTAAGCCTGTGGGCTCTGGTCTGGACCATCTTTGTTGTCAAAGGCACGAAGCTTCTTTCCTCCCTGTGTATTCTTCCTGTGAGAAAGGAAGGCAACGATGATTATCATTTCCCTTACATCAGTGACTGCAGCAATGGGGATGCAGAAATGGTGGAGACAATGACAGGAGTGATGGGAATGAGAACGGAAGAGGCGGCAGTGTGGACGGCAGGGACGATGGGCTGGAGATGGTGATGACGGTGATGACGTGGATGGTGGAGAGGAGGACAGAGATGATGATGGTGAAGAAGAGCCAGATGGTGAAATGGGGATGGAGATGATGGTGGCCATGATGGGGATGCCAGGCTTGTGGCTGGAGATTATGGTGGTGATAAGGGTGCTGTAGATGGAGATGTTTATGGTGATGCTGACAGAGGTGATGGGCATGAAGAGAAGGAGGTTGGTAACAGGGATGGTGGAGTAGGTTGAAGATGATGGTGGTCATAATTACAAGGATGTTGTAGATGGAGAAGATGGTAGTGGTGCTAAGAACAATGGGGATGGAGAAGAGGATAACAAAAATTCACCCCTACCACAGCGTAACACAAGTTCATCATTTTTTGTCATCTGTTTTCTCATACCATCCTACTGGTTGCATCTAGTCTGGCACGGATTGCACTGAGAACTTTTTGAGGGACCCTGATGCCCTGATATCATCTCTGGTGCACAGGGGTTGAAAGGATCCACCAGGAACTGTAAACTGTCTCTTAGCCCAAAATAGAGCTGGGAGTTAGAAAAGCTGAGGGAATTGGTATGGCAGAGTGGTATGGATGGTCAGGTGAACGAAAGTACAGGTCCACTCCCGTCAGCCAGGAAGATCTCAAGCAACAGCTCCCACAATACCACCAGTATCTGCTTGGGCTGTGGTCAGTGCAAACTGGTTGCCTAATCCCTCAGAGAATCAGCCTTTGTAAAATTGAGACACATTTCCCATCATCTTTAACTTTCCCTCTCATCTGGAGAGGCACAAACTATAGTTAGTGTCAGGAAGTGGGGATCCAATGACTCTTGGGATTTCTGTCCCTTGACAGCTGGGAACAGCAGTGACAGCATCCAGCAGGTCATATCATCCTGAAAAAGGGTTATCATGCATTCCATATCCATAGTGTCCTAGATCCATTCAAAAGGAACATGAAGAGAATATTTGATTCATTCCAGCCAGGCACTTATTTCCCTATAGTCAGTCTCTATCTCCATGATCTGTTGTAAATGTTTTATTTCCTTTATAATTACTTCAATAAGCCTTATACCCTTCCAATTCAAGCTCCAGGGATCTTTTCCCTCTGTCCAGGGCCCACCTCCTATCAGAAAATCCCTAGATAATTTACAGCTTTTGGGGAACATTTCAGATACTTACTGTAACATTTTGCCCCTGAGCTGCAAAAGATTCATGTCCATCTCCTTATGTAAAACATACCTAAAATCCTTTTCTATGATTTGCTGAAGTGTTAACAGTTCCAGCACTGCCAAAAAGCCCAAGACCAAAGTCTCTCTGTGATTCAAGGTAAATTCCTAGTTGTGAGCCTCTGTGAAAATCAAAGAAAAGTTAAACATTTCCTACACACAATGGCATATGATAAACATTTCAATACATTAAAAATAAAAATGAAAGATACTTGTTTACTAAGGAATTTAAAACTTAGATAAAATTTTTCCCATATGAAAGAAGAGAATTTGATCACAATAAAGACCACATGTGACAAACTCAGAGCTGACATCATGGTGAATGAAGAAAAGTTTAACGATATTTTTCTAAGATCTGGAACAAGGTGAGGATTACCTCCTTTCACTTCTAATGTTCAACACAGCAAGAGAAACCCCGACTTCAGCAACTAGGAAAGAGAAAGTTCATCAGGAAGGAGAAATCCAACACCCCCCCCCACACATAATCATATACATAGAAAACTTTAAAATTTCACAAAAAAACCCTCTTAAACAGACTCAGTGAAGCTGCTACATAAAAACCAACATACAAAAGTCAACAGAGGCCCAGAGGTACCATGACATCCTAACGCGCGTCCCTGTCTTGTGCGGGCTCCAAGGCCAAAGGGAAAGAAGACTACCTGGTTGCCATGGCTGTCGCTAAGGGCACAAAGACTGAGCCAACAAAGGAAGAGAAAATGCAGCAAGCTAGCAGACTGCTTTTGAAGATGATGTTTTGTTTTTGTGGCAGGTATCAGTGATGTCTGTAATACAAATGACGGCTGGCTGTGATGAAGTTGATCATTCCATATACAGGCTTCCCACAAAAAGGAAAACAAATGAGTCCTGTTCGAATGTACTTGCCTGTTCCTGAACGCGCCACTTGTCTGCAGGTGTGTATTTACCCAGTCAGTCTATGCTGCTATTATGGTGTTTTCTGCTATCTGTGTGTGAGGGAGCTTCATGGATTGGAAAGTGATGTGTTCTTTGTCGACAAGAAATTCCTGAGGACTTCCTTGACAAGACAACCTTGTTGTCACCAGAACTCAAGGCAGCAAGCAGAGGAAATGGTGAATATGCATGGGATTATGAAGGAAGAAATGTGTGGTGGCATATGATGAGTGTACTAGTACAGAGCTGGAAGATGCTATTTCCAAAGGTAAAAAGAACACTGAGATGTTAATTCCTGGGTTTCTTTATGTTGCTGATCTTGAAAATATGCTTCAATATAGGAGAGATGAACATGAATGCTGCAGGAAGATTAAGCAAGATATAATAGATATACCAAAGAAGGGAGTGGCTGGACTTAAGATGGCCTCTGACACTAACACTGTAAGCCTAGCAAGAGAGAGTTCTGCTGGCAGAGCAGGCAGGTTGTCAGCACAGAGTGGAGCTGCTGTTCAGCCTCCAGTGTCGTCTTCTGTAAGGCCCTTAACATCAGTAGATGGACAGTTGGCCAGCCCTGCCGCATCATCCTGATGCCGGCATTTCTCTGGAAGACACTTTCGCTCATTTACAACTCAGTGGAGACAGCATCACTGAAAGGAGTCACAGGGAAAGGAGAAGAAGATCGCAATTCACCATCTTCAGACAGGGTACCAGACACCTCCATTGAAGAAACTGAATCAGATGCCAGTAGTGAGAGTGAGGATGTATCTGCAGTTGTTGCACCACATTCCTTGACTCAACAGAGACTTTTGGTTCCTAATGCAAACCAGACAGTAGCTGATCAACCAGGAACTGATTAGCAGGGGGCAGAACAGTGAGTGTCAGATCTAGAAGGCCTGATGGACAGTGCACAATAACTGAGACTGAATAAAAGACTACAATTGCATGCTCAAGTTGAAATGGTTATCTGTAAATTTCTGCCCATGTAACATTATACTCATCCCTAGTAGTGCATTTTAGGAGACTGCATGGGAAAGGGTCTATGAGAAGGATAGATTGGAAATTAAATGTCTAACATGTCTTTGTTGAGAAATTTATCAATACAGAACATAAATAACAAATTCACTAAAGAATTCAAAAAATATTAAAAGACAAAAGCAGACCACCAGAAGAAAACTTCCATGGAAAGCATAGAGAACAGAATGACACAAAATGAGAAAAGAATTTTGGATTTAGAAGTTAAGAATGTAAGAATCAAGGAGACAACAAGAAAATGGAATGCTACAGATTACTGAAGACTAAAAGAAACTTAATCATGACAACCAAACCATCATTACAAAGAATTCTCAAAGGTCTGCTGGACAGGGAAACAGGAAACAATCACAACAAAGAACACAGTGGCAGGTTTAACCTTAATAGAGATAACATCGAAATAAATAAACAAAAAAGTTTAATATTTACAGGTTACAGAATGGCAGGACTTAAGACATACATATCAATTATAACTCTGAATGCTAACAGCCTCAACTCACCAATCAAAAGACATAGATTGGCTAACTGGATTAAAAAGTACAATCCAACCATAAGTTGCTTCTGAGAGACACATTTCAACCACGAAGATAAACACAGACTCAAAATGAAAGGGTGGAGTTCTATATTCCACTCAACTAGGGAACAAAAAAAAAAAAAAAAACAGGGATAGTGATAAGCTTTGCTAACAATATGGTCTTCCAAGACAAAACTGGTCAAAACAGGCAAAGAAGATCACTTCCTTCTTGTAAAGGAATCTAGCAAGAGAAAATGACAATCATGACATCATAAACATTTATGCCCAAACAATGGTGCACCCAACTACATAAAACAAAAGCTACCAGACTTCAAAAAACACATAAACTCCAATGCTGTAATAGTGGGGGATTTTAATACCCCTCTCTCTCAAGAAGACAGGTAAACAAGACACAAAATCAACAAAGACACATACAGATCTGAACTACATCACAGAAGAAGTAGATCTGACAGACATATATAGAATTTGCAATCCAACAAAAACACAATACATATTTTTCTCAGCTGCTCATGGAACATTCTCCAGAATAGATTACATCCTAGACCATAAAACAAGCTTAAACAGATACAAGAAAACTGATATAATCTCATGTACCCTGTCAGATCATAGTAAAATAAAAATAGAAATCAACCACAACACAAACAAAAGACACAACTCAAACCATTGGAGAAATGAAATTATAAAGATCAGATCAAAATTAATGAAATAGACACTAAAACAATATAAAAAATGAATGAAACAAAGTTGGTTTTTGAGAAGATAAACAGGATTAATAAATCCCTTAGTAAATTCACAAAAAAGGAAAAACAAAACCTACAACAATACAATCAGAGACAAAAAGGGTGAAGATACAGCAGATAACAAAGAAATTCAAAGCATAATAAAAAGTCACTTCGAAAATTTGTACTCCAATAAGTTTACAAATCTAAAAGAAATGGATAAGTTCCTAAATATGTATCAACCACAAAAATTGAATGAAGAAGAAATTAAACATCTGAATAGGCCAATACCCACCTATAAAATCAAGGAAGTAATAAAAACACTTCCAACCAAGAAGAGCCCAGGACCTGATGGCCTCCCAGCAGAATTCTACAAAAATTAAGAAAAGATTTAGTAGCAATGCTAACCAAACTATTTCAAGAAATTATAAAACAAGGAAAATTGCACAATTCATTTCTTGAAGCATAATTTTAATGCCAAAACCAGACAGAGACCCAGCAACAACAACAAAAAAACTACAGACTAATATCCCTAATGAATATAGATGCAACAATACTCAATAAAATCTCTGCCAACAGAATGCAGTAAATCATAAAGAAGATTATACACCATAACCAAGTAGGCCTCATCCCAAACATGCAGAGATGGTTCAAATGCAAATCAATAAATATACCACATTAACAGATGCAAAGATAAAAATATTATGATTATCGCAATAGATGCAGAAAAGCATTTGACAAAGTTCAGCATCCACTATTTGATTAAGACTCTGAAGAGGAATTTAGGGACACTACCTCAACATGATTCAAGCTCTTTATAACAACCCCTCAGCCAATATAATCCTAAGTGGAGGAAGACAGAAAGCATCCATACTAAATTCAGGAACAAGACAAAGATGCCCACTGTCACCATTATTCAACACAGTGCTTGAAATTTTGGCAAGAGCCATCAGGAAAGAGCAAGGAACAAAAGGATTATGCATCAGAAGAGGAGAAGTAAGGCTATTCCTATTTGCAAATGACATAATAGTCTACATGGAAGACCAAATAATTTCCACCCAAAGACTCTTAGAACTAATAAACAAATTCAGTGAGGTAATAGGTTATAAAATCAATATCATTCCTATACACCAATAATGAATCCAAAGAGAAAAAAATCAAGAAAACAACCCCTTCACT
This sequence comes from Ctenodactylus gundi, assembly GCA_004027205.1. NCBI lineage: Eukaryota > Metazoa > Chordata > Mammalia > Rodentia > Ctenodactylidae > Ctenodactylus > Ctenodactylus gundi. The sequence continues at coordinate 61,123 of PVKB01003349.1, forward strand.
ATAGCAACAAAAAATAAAATACTTAGGAATAAATCTCACCAAAGAGGTGAAAGACCTATACAAAAAAACCCTACAAACCCCTAAAGAAAGAGATTGAAGAGGACTTTAGAAAATGGGAAGACATCCTATGTTCCTGGAAAGAAAGAACTTATATTGTCAAAATGGCCATACTACCAAAGCTATGATATAGAATCAATGCAATACCAATCAAAATACCACCTACATTCTTCACAGAACTATAAAAAACAACTTTAAAGTTTATTTGGAACAGGAAAGACCCAGAATCTCTAAAACAATTCTGAGTAACAAGGTCAAAGCTGGAGGAATCATAACCCCAGACTTCAGAAAATACTACAACGCAACAGTGATTAAATTTATATGTAACTGGTATAAGAACAGACAAGAGGACCAGTGGAACAGAACTGAGGATACCTAAATAAACCTAAACACTCTTAGTCACCTGATCTTTGACAAAGGGCCAAAATTATCCACTGGAGAAAAGACAACATCTTCAAGAAATGGTGCTGGGAAAACTGGATCTCCACATGCAGAAGAATGAAATTAGACTCCTATCACCACACACTAAAATCAGATCCAAATGGATCAAAGAATTGGACATCCACACAGACACACTGAACTTACTGTAAGACAAAAAAGGTAAAACCCTAGAAAACACAGGGACAGGAAAGGATTTTCTGAACAGATCACCAACTGTACAAGAAATCTCAGCAAGAATCAACAAATGGTTCCACATTAAATTAAAAAGCTTTTGCATAGCAAAAGAAACATTCAGCAAGGTGAAGAGACAACCCACAAAGTGGAAAAAGATATTCACTAGTAACACTTCAGATAAAGGATTTTTACATAAAACTTTCTGAAATGAATGATCTCATCAAGAAGTGGGCAACTAAAATAAAAAGAAACTTTACAGAAGAAGTACAAGACTTCCAGTCAAGATGGTGGCCAAGCAACAGAGCTACACAGAATCTCCTTTTGGACCCACTTAAAAATTTGAGAATTTAGTCAAAAACTGTCTGTTCAATGTATCTAGTACAGTGAGGAGCACCCTAACAATTGAGAGGATAGCAAAGGAAGATCAGAAATCCTGAAGACATATTGGAAGTGGAGAAAAACAGCAGTCGACTGCACACAGTCCTGAGCTGCCGGCATCCACAGACCAGAGGAATGAAAGCCCAGAGGCCAGAACCTCAGATTGAGGTAAGCACTAATCTGGGAGAAGTGGGAATTGTCAGCAACTGGTAGCCCTCCGAAAAATGAATCTGCAGGTAGTGCATACTACAAACATAATGTGGGCCCCCCCTAGAAAAGGCCTCCTGGAGCCCAGATAAGAAGTAGTGATTGGCAGACAAAACAGGCAATGATTTAAGCAGAAGCCCTTAAAAGAGGGGCGGGGGGGGGGGGGGGGGGGGGGGGGGGGGGGGGGGGGGGGGGGGGGGGGAAGGGAGAGAGAGCCTGAGACTGAACTGATTAGAGTAAAAGAAAACTCAGAAGAGCACACCAGGGTTTTGGGGGTCACTCTTCAGCAGTGACTAGAAAGCAACTGGCATAAGAGGCACATTAGAGAGAAGAAAAGGCCTGCTGAACTCCTGAATGGCTCAGTGTAGAGGGAGCACCTCTGAGGGTGAAGAGCTCCACCATTGGGGAAGGGAAGCCAGGACAGGCAGAAGAGCTTTGGTGAGGGAGCCTGGAGGTAAATAAGACACTACAGAGGCCACCAGACTGCCAGGTCCTCCCTCACTGCCTACTCCCAGCACAGAACTCAGAGGAATTGCAGCTCCTCCCCCACATCCCCTACACCATCAGCGATTCAAGAAGCCTCTCAGCTAGGCTTTTAAAGTGAAGTCCCTCAACAACAGAAACATGGGATGAAGACACAGCAACAGGACACCCACAGACATGCCTGAGACCTCAGAAACGAATGTCATGGCCCTGAAATAATGAAAGGAAGTCAAAAAGCAAATGAGTTGAACAACCAGTTCAAACAAGATAGTCTCAAAGAAATGCAAGCTTTGATCAGAGGGCTTCAAGAGGACTTACTAATCAAATATGGGTCCTAATGGAGACAAAGCTCACTGAGCATACTGAAGCCATAAATAAAAAGTTGGCTGAGATAAGTAAGGAAATGCAAGGTATGAAGGAACATTTTGTTAGAGAAGTGGAAAATATGCAAAGAAATCTAGAGGAAATTCAGGATATAAATATATATATATATATATATATATATATATATATATATATATATGTTAAGGGGAAGGGGAAGATGACTCAAATATTGTGAGAACAGGATTTCAGACCTTGTAGACAAGACTGAGGAAACAAATGCTATATAATGACTCCTAAATTAAAAATAAGCAAAGTAGCTGGATACACCAGCTGATGGATGATTCAAAGAGAACCAATATCAGAATTATGGGTGTGAAAGAGCAGAAGACAGCACTAAACGTACAAAGAACTCATTCACTGAAATAGTGCAAGAAATTTTCCCTAATGTAGAAAAAAAATAATTTTCAAGAACAAGAAGCTTATAGAACACCAAATAACCTCAACTAGCAACAAAACTCACCAAGCATGACACACAATCAAAACCTCAGAAAAAGGAGATATTAAAAGCAGCAAGAGAAAAACAGGCATCATTCTACCAAGGCAAACTCATCTGAATTACTGCAGATTTCTCAATGCAAACTTTAAAGGCCAGGGAGCCTGGAGCAAGACCTTTAAAGCTTTAAAAGACAGCAAGAGTCAACCCAGGTTTTCTACATAGCAAAATTATCCCGGAAAATTGAAGGGGAAGTAAAAATTTTTCATGCCCAAGAATCCCTAAAGAAATTTGCAACCACTGGCTCAGCACTGCAAAAAATACTTGAAGGAATCTTTGAGAGAGGCAGAGAGACAAGCAGCACCAAAAAGCATGGTGGAAAGGCAACATCTAAAGACAAAATGTACCAAAAAAATAGGCTGATACTTGAATCATCTGATTGGTATCCTTATAAAAACAGTACCAACTGTCTCATAAAATCTGTGAGTCTTCATAACTGTTGTTTCATAACATCTTCATAACATCATAACTGTTGTTTCAATACTATATAAGTTTACAAAACCTAATAATTATATTCAACATGGGAAATTGGTATAAAATCTTTAAAAATATGTATGCATAAAGTTAGGGATGGATAGGTAGGTAAAATAATAATCCAAATCTGGCAAAATATTAACTAGTGAAATGTGAGTAAATAATTTATGAAAGTTAAAATTCTGAAATACCTAAGCATATCACTCTACTTATTGCTTTAAGTGTCGTATATTTATGTGATGTTATTTTAGTTCATTTAATGTAGCAATCTGACATAGACTTAAGCTTGTTTAATGTGGCCATTCATTCATTTGGTCTTGGATGTAAGTCAATCCTAAAGAAAACTGATTGATGCAATGACAACCTGAATGTCTTTTGAATGTACAACATTTACCTTTCAGTACTCAGCTAAGGAATTTGAAATTTAACTTCTCTTTCTTTCTCACATTTCTAGCCCTATGAATTTCATTATTATAGTTCTCTTCTTATGTAGACTGGTGGGTGAAGCCACAGTAAAGAATCTCAACAAAGATGTAAGATACAGAAAAAAAAAATCATCCCAATAAAGGGCTCTGCTGGACCCAGAGAAAAGGCAACAAGACATGGCTACTGCAGCGCATTCTAGGGATGGGAAACTGAACTAAAAGTGGTGATTTGAGTGGCAAAGTGAGTCAGATTCAGAAGATTACATATGCTAAATATCACATGATTTCTCTGATTTGGGAAACCCAGAGCACAGGTGTTCTATAGAACTAAATGAATGTGAAAGTTGGAGTTACAGGAGAATGGGGAGGGTATTCAAGGACCAAAATGAAGAGGGAAAGGGATAGTAACATTGATGTGATAAATATGTGCACAAAATACTCAAGTTCATTGTAATTTATGTATTGCATATGTGTATTAATAGAAATGGTGAGAAGTACAAATGGCCAAGAAGGATGTGAAAAAGTGTTCTTCATCATTGGCCATCAGAGAAATGCAAATAAAAACAACACTGAGGTTTCGCTTCACTCCAGCGAGAATGGCCTACATCAGGAAACTGGGTTTTTGTTTTTTTATCCAGTCAGCCAGTCTGTCTTTTGGAATGTAAATTAAGTCCATTCACATTCAGAGTTAGTATTAAGGTGTATTTGGTATGTCCTGACATCATTATAATTTTCATTGTTATTTACTTGACTTACTCTCTTGCCAACTCACTCTCTTTCTGTTGTCTCCATTTCTCAAAGTCTTTGGTGTTTTTAGTCTCTCTTTCTCTGTCTAAGGTTCCATTGAGTATTTTCTGCAATGTTGGTTTATTGTTTGCCAATTTCTTGAGGCTTTATCACAAAATTTTTTAATTTCTCCCCCTAATTTAAAAGACAACTTCACTGGATATAGCAGTCTGGGTTGGCATTTATATTCTATTAGTGCTTGGATCATGCTGCTCCATGACCACCTGGCTTTTGGGGTTTGGGTTGAGAGGTATGCAGTTATCCTGATGCATTTATCTTTATAAGTCACCTGCTCTTACAGCTTTTAAAATTCTCTCTTTGTGTTGGGTCTCTAGGATTTAAATTATGATGTCATGGGATGTTCTTTTCTGGTTGAAGTTGTTGGAAGTTCTATATGCCTGAAGTACTTCAATGTTCATTTCTTTCCTTAGATTTGGGAAATTTTCTTTCATTTCATTGAACACAACATTTTAGCCTTTTGTTCTTAGTTTGCTCCTGCACTCCCATAATTCTGAGATTGTTTCTCTTTGAGTCACCCATCAGCTGTTGTAACCATTCTCTTTCTTGTTTTGTTTGGTTGGTTCTGGTTTTGTTTTGCATTCTTCACTGCCTGTATGTTCCAGTTTATCCATTTTGTCTTCCGGGTCTGATAATCTGTTCTCAAAATGTTCAAGCTGGTTTTTTTTTCTGTGTATTTTTTCAGTTCTGCGAGTTCCGTTTTCATTTTTTATCTTGGCTGTATTGTTCCTCGATTTCTTGAACTGCCTTCATTACCTATTTGTTTCTTCTTTAAATTCCTCGAGCTTTTCAATGTTTTTTTGTACTCCCTGTATGTCTGCTTTGAACTCTCTTTTATGTCCTGTGTGAGCTTCTGGGTCCAGAAATTATCATTTTTATTGGATTTACTATTTGCTGGATCTGTTATTTTAAGATCCCTGGTATCAGTTTCTGGAGTGTTAGGCCTTTTTGTCAGTGACTTAGTATCTCATTTCCCCATGGTTTTGTTGTAGTGAGTTGAAGCTCAGGTATTGTTGATGGACTCTCTAGTCCAGAGATACATTTGTTAGACTTGTGTTATTTGGATTTTATTCCAGTTTTAGAATTTAGAACTGTTTGCATTGAAAAAATCTGTGGCAATTTGAATGTATTTGCCTTGATAAAATAATGTCTATTTTCTCTTAATGCTTTTAATATTCTAAGTTGAATTTCTGATGTTTTATTTGTGAGATTTTGTAACTCTCTATTAAGAAAACTGCCCAGTTCTCATAAAGTGAGTCAGTGCTGCAAGGCAGCAGTTTTCTGAGCTGAAGATACTGAAAGGATTAGGTAACTAGTCGGTGACTAGCGAAATCATTTCTCATCCCCTATCCAAGTTCTGATATCAAGCACTACTCCCACTCTCCACAATTAAGAATCAAAATTCTAAGGTTTAAGAATTAAAGACAATCTAAATTTCTCACATAAAAACAAAAACCCTACAATTGGCCTTTAACATTCCCAGAACAAAATCTCACATTTTCTATGGAGAGTAACTTTGTATTTATATTTGTATTTTGTGATAGAAAGAATGGGCTCAGGTAAAAATACCTCAAAAATGTATCTTAATGTAACACAGACAACTTATGGGAATTTGGTACAACTGTTACGTATGGGAGTTATTGTCAAGAACTAGAGCAGGAAGTGGGTAGAAGTTGGTAATTTCAACTGTTGATGTGGGATCTACATTTAAATGTCACTGCTTGTCTTTTATCTGTGCACATTCATTATACATATTTAAACAGTTGACTGCACAATATCTCAGTGAATAAATTCTTTATTCCTTTGGTGCTTCTGCTCTTTTTCCCACACCCATAATTCTGAGGTTGATTCTCTTTGAATCATCCATCAGCAGTTGTATCCAGCTACTTTGCTCATTTCTCATTTTGAAGTCATGCCTAATTATGGCATTTGTTTCCTTAGCCTTGTCTTTAGGTCTAAAATTCTGTTCTCACAAGGAATGAGCCAACTTTCCCTGCTTTCAAAAGAAGTCTTCACATCTTGAATTTCAGCTAGATTTTCAGATTTTCCATTTCTCTATTTAAATGTTCCTTCACGGCCAGACATGCCCAGATTACTTCCCAAGCCCCCAGACTTTCACGCATCTCCACTGACCCACTCGGAAACCATCCCAGGCCTATGTACTCTTGTACCGCCCTAGGACCAGGTCTATTGGATGTCAGCCAGAAGCCATAATGGTCTGACCCATCCAGCTAGAAATAATGCAAGGACAAAGAGGAAACCCCCAGGATCAGTAGCTGAGTAGAACATACCAGATTTCCAGACCCAGCACTTTAAAAAGTTTACATCCATATAAGACAGGAGGGTTACAACTTTGTTATTCTGTGTTTCGATTTGTGTTTTGTCAGGCTTTGGTGGTATAGCTGGATCTGACACTTCATTCTGGGCTTCCCTCCATCTGCAGATGCTGCCGTCTCAGAGCACTCAGTCACCCTGGGGCAGCTTCCTGGGCTGCTGCTTCCTTTTGCTTCTGATGTGTCTGCAAGGTTTCTAACGTAACTGTGGCCTCCTTTCAATTACTGTGGTGCTCCCCATACCCCCCAGCTATGTTCAACAGGCAGCTTCTAACTATAATCTTAACTTTTTAAGTGAGTCTACAAGGAGACATTGAGTACTTGTTACTCAGCCACCATCTTGCTCAGAAGTTAGCACATGAGTTTTAATCAGTCACATGCGCCAGAATTTGCCAGCAAAGTGAGTGGACTGGAAGTTACGTGTGCAGGTCGACTTGCATGCTAGCGCTGCCAGGCAGGCACCAGGTCTAGCAGGATTCGGGTTTGTCTATGAGCACATCGGACGGGATCTTCATGGGCCCAGGGCACCATAGAAATGTGGCACAGGCAGGAAATCTGAATAGGGAGTGTTCAGGAGAATCAGAAAGAACACGGCCATATAGGAAATGAATCCGCATTCTCAGAGTGCCATTCCTTCAAAGAGAAAAGCTTATATCCATCGACATGAAAGACACCCAACTAGGACTGTGAACGTGGGCCAGCTGGTATTTCCTACCTATGTGTGACTTCCCAGAGTCCTTCCTTGCAATGCCCATTTTCAAGGGCCAAGTTTTCTCTTTCCCACATTTTTAATTCTTGGCATTGTTTCTTTACAATCCAAGATGCGATGTATTTCATCTTCATTTCCAATACTGGAGGAACAAGTTGTGTGAAGACTTAAGCTAGTCCTAGTTTCTTTTACATGACTTTTTTTTTTGTAAATTTGATTTCACAAAATCTTTGTAGCATTATGAATACAAGTAACAGTATTGAAACTTCCTCAAAGAATAGGTCACCTTTACACATCTGCCTTCTCAGGAGGTCAACTCTTTTGTAGAGGTCCTATGGGGTGAGACCCATCACACTTTTTGACCAGTGCCATCAGGAGACTTAGATTGTCCATCATGGTAATTCTGATGACCACAAAAATATTGGGAGCAGACAACTGCAGATCACAGTAATACGTATTTACACATGTTGTGATCTGGATCTGAGGTGTCCCCAAAAGCCTCATGTACCTATGAATACTGTGTACTATTGGGAAGTGGGGCCTGGCTGGAAAGTGTGGCTTGACCTGGAGGGGTAGGTACTGGTTCTGTCCTTCCTTCTCGACTTAGCCCTGCTCTACTGTGTCATAAGGAGCTCTTTCTCCAGCTCTGGCCCACCCATGGGGTTCCACCATTTCCAGCCATCTGCCCACAAATGGACTGTGACCTGAAATTGTGATTAAAATAAAAGATTCCTCCCTAAAGTTGAGGATATTAAGTATCCTGCCCCAGAAGCAAAGAAGTAAGACAATACTTCTCCATTTTTGTCATATTTCTTTGAAGCTACAGCTGGTCCACTCAGTTCTCCTATTTGCACAACTATGTTCACTACACATTTGTTTATGCATGCAAAAAGTATCTTATTACATAAGGTGACCTGTGTTCTATCATGTACTTATACTTGTCAAACATAAGCTTTTTTAAAATATAGTGAACATATTTTAAAGAGCTTTTAGAATTTCCTTTTCCAGAGTTGTGTAGGTAGGACTTGGACCTTTAAGTGTTGTAGACATCAGGCTGCTTGTCCTCAGCGGGCCCACCTGGGATTAAGGCATTCATTTCCAGGACAATGGCATACACTCATCTGAACAGCTGGACATGGAGTCCAGGCGATGTCAGAACCTATGATACCACAACGATCTGCGCATATGTTGTAGTATCACTCCCAAGTCAGAAGTCTGAAGAGATTAGGGTCCTTCAGAGTTGACCTCTCACACTCCAAGATACCTACAAAAATAAATTCATGCTCCCAAAGTGCTGAGCATTCATTTAATGTTTGGACTATTAAGAGGCAGGGAGAGGATTCTAAAGACAGGAGCAAGAGACCAAGAAGCTGCCACTGCAAGTTGTACTACTTGAGGACAGGCTGAGCCAAAAGGGGAACCCATAGGGACCAAGGAGAAGGTCATTTTGGGCTGTACCACGCCTGCGGGACACCCCTCAGCCTCTCCTCCTCCAACTCCCAAGGTTGCTGTGCAATGGTCAGGCGGGGAGTCCTCTCTTCCACCATGTTCAGCAGATTTTGAGTGCTCTCAGGGAATGCAGACTTGTCTAACCTGGGAAGGAAAGAAAAACAGCTTTCTTCATTTACCTCTGTTTCTAAAGGCCTCTTCTTCATCTTGCCTTAGGAAGGAGGGAGAGAATTGTACTGACTGAAAGAGAACACAAGTCTTTCCTGTGGAAAAATAATTCTCTCCTTTACACAGATAGTGGACAGCCACCTAACACATGTATCAAGCAGTTATAATCAAGCCAGGTGTGGGCTACACCCAGCACTCTGAGAATGGGCAATATACTGAGTTATGAGTCTATCTTAGAATAGGAAATTTCTAAAAGGCCTGAAATGTAGTTCAGTATGAAGGCCCTGGAATTCAATTCCTAATTTAAAGGGGAAAAAGTTGACTGAAAGAATATCAATTAGGTAAAAATAATATTTTTTACTTACTGGACATTTATATTCCCAGATACATTTATTATTCCATATACATAATGTACTTTAAAACATTAACATTTTCTAAACATAAAAACCACTAGTATAATGAATTAATAAACCTATCACCAGCTTAAATTAACAACCTTCAGCCTGTTCCACATATAACCTATTTCCTGTGACAGGATTTAAAGCAAATGCTGCATGTAATTTCACCCAGAAATACTTCAGATACATTTGCTTCTTCTTGGTAGTTCCATTTCTTTCTGTGCCACTGTCTCCTGAGGACATGTCAATAAAGCTAGTTCCAACAGTCACCAATAAACTACACAACACATTTACAAACTCTTGCCTGGCCAGTCACCATTTGGTTCACGTAGTTAAGCTTTCTTTCCTGGGCTATGTGCCCTAAGCTGTGGGGACACTGCGTCCTCCCACCTCTGTCACCCTGCAGTTGCCTGTCCTTCCTAGGCAGGACCATCTGTTTATCTTCCTATGATCTGTCAATGCTGATTTCCTCCAGTTCTCAGGGAACTCTGAGTAAGAAAATAGGAACAACGCTTCCCTACATGTATCACAGATTCTCTGAATCTTCTCACCCAATCCTGACTGAGTGCTGGTCTCTTGCCTGATATACAAAACCTCAAAACTCCACTGAAACTTAAAATGAGACGACCAAGTATGGCACTCAAACTCCTACCATGCCCGGCCGCTCCCCAGCACAACCTCTCCAGCCTACTGTCACTTGTCCCCAGGTGGAACACACCCACAGCAGACAAGCCTGGCTCTGAGTGATCACCAAGAACACTCACCCAAGGACTTTCAAGACGCAGTCCTGGTGGTCCAGTGCCTGACACAGTTCCTTCACCCCTTCATGGCCCATATCAACCTTGTCCAGATCCAGGACATGGAGAGTTTTGCAGCAGATGAGAGCCAGGGCAACTTCTGCACAGCAGGCAGCAGTGACCTGACACATGTTCAGCCTGAGATGGGGACAGAAAACATAGTCCACTGCTCCCCACCTGTGCCACACCTCTGAACAGGAGGCTACCAGGTCCGCATTGGTGGTTCTCGGCAACAGTCACTGTGTTCCTGGGGGAAACAGGGAAAGGACCAGACAAAGCCTCCGTCCTAACAGAGGGCTCTACTGGCTTCCCGTGGATAGTGTCCAGGATACTGTTCAACACCCAGTTGTGCTCAGGCAGCCCCTCCATCTCCACAGCAAAGAGCCCCCCAAGTCCCAAGTGGCTATAATTCCAACTTTGAACCAACCCTGCTTACACTGGTCTATACTGGACTGATGGCTTCTCACAGCATTAATCCTCCAGCATGTCAACCTCCTGTCATCATGCCTCCATGTTACAGGCAGGGGACACTCACCCGAGCCTCTGTAGCTTACAGCTGGGGTGCTGCAGAGATTTACACAGCTGCTTGACACCAGCATCTTGGAGCAAGTTGTTCCCAAGTTTCAGGGTCTTTAGTTTTTCATTACAAGTGAGAACAGCAGAGATGTCCTTACAGGCCTCAGGAGTGAGGTAACAGCCTGACATCCTGGGGTGAACACACACGCACGCACACACACATACAAGTGTTCATGAGATCTAATGCTGTTTTTTCTTTTGGCAGAATTAGAATTGAAATGCCTCAAAATGTGATCTGCTGTTGAGCCACATCCCCAGCCCTTTTACTTTTGAGACATGGTCTCCTAAGTTGTTCAGGCTAGCTTTGAATTTGCCACCCACCCCAGCCTCCTGGGTAACTGGGTTACAAGCATGAAATTCAATATTAACCTTGAACTTATACTAATTTATTCATTGAAGCAGTGCAGGATGCCACATCTGGTCCTACCAGAGCTCCTGCAGGCTGCAGTCCGGATGCCTCAGCGCTGCACACAGGGACGCCGCCCCCTTGTCTCTCAGGACGTTCAGCTCCAGGTCAAGGATTGTCAGGGATTTATTGCACACAAGGGCTTGGGCCAAGAGGTCACAGGAGATATTGGAGAGACAACAATATGACAGCCTGTAGAGAGACAAGCACCTCATCAGCCTGTGCACCTACGGTGGCACTCACACACACCACAGGCAAGACCTTCCGGTTGTCCTTACACTGGAACCACTCCAGAAAATGAGGGCTAGCACCTGCAGCAGGCATACAGGAGAATAGGGAAGTGGGTCTGCAGAACCTGGAGAGCAGCTCCACCTCCAGCTCCAAGTCACATCACCCCAGCTGATGACTTGGGAAAGTCACCTTGTCTTTGCAGCAAAGCATGCTCCTAGCTTCTTGGAAGGTGCTGGATGGAATACAGGGGTGGAGAGGAGTGTTCTTGATTTGTAATGTGCTCTCTCCAGCTTTTGCTAAAAGTAGGTTTTATATGCTGGAAGGACACACAAATAGCATCACTACAGAAGATATGTATGTGAATTTGCATGACCGCAATGATCATTTTACTGTTCATGTACATCAGATTGCTTCCATTTAAAAATATCAATCACATTCTATTATGTACTTGAAATATGCTAGGAGTCCCCTTCCCAGCACTTGGAACTCTGTCTCCACTTTTTTTTTTTTTTTGGAAAGGGAGCACTGGAGATCAAGCCCAGGCCCTTCACACTGAGATACATTCCCAGAACATTCTTGATTTTTGATTTTGGCTTAGGCTGGGCTTGAACTTGTGATCCTCCTGTCTCAGCCTCCCAGAGTGCTGGTTTGTCCTATCTGCATCATCTGTGATTTTTCTTCTTTTGCTTTTTTGTCATCTCCAATAGAAAATGTTCTAAAGTCCAAAACATTGTGACCACAAATTTAATGCCACAACTGAAAAATTCTACAGCTCACTCTGTAGTTTAGGCCGATGCAGGGAGGACACTGACAGTATTGTATATAACAACCTTTGGGGCATATGGACAGCTGGATATGACACACCGGTGGATTTCATGCTTTCGGCCTGGGTCCCCATCGCTGAGACACTGATGGGAATTTCCAGAATGGATCCTGGAATCCTGCTCGTTCCAAGCATTCTGGGTAAGGGATGCTCTCCCTCTTCTGCTCTGACAGTCTATCAGGAGTCATATGAGTTATGGCCAGGCTCATGGCCCTCTCCATCACTGTACTCCCACACCCACACATGCCTGTCTGGCCAGGACACTCACAGCGACTGTATGTCTACATCCTTTCTCTCCTTTTCGGTCTTACGTATTCTGAGCATGTCCCCACCCCAGGCAATGCAGCCTCTCTCTGAACACTGTTTCTAGTGTGAGCCCCACTCCCTCACTGTGGGGAAATAGGCACTTGCTCCTCTGCACCTGTCACCAACCCCCACAGTAGTAAGTGAGGGAGACATGGAGGGAACCAGCAATAACCTCAAACATATAACATCCCTCACTGGGAAGAAATCAGGCCAATTCCTTTCTGTGTTTATACTCTCCTTGACCCAGCACCCAGAACACTGTCCACACAGAATCCTCTTTCTTAAGTCCAATCAAATTCCAAATCAGATGAAGGTTTGTCGAGGCCAGTCCTGCCTCTTCTGAGCTCAACTTCATGGTTCATTTCCATCTGCTCCACCTACTGATGAAGGAGCATGGCATGGAAAAGCAGTCCAGTCTATGTGTTCCATGTTGTCCTGCACCCACTTTGCATCAGCCCGCTATCATAATGGACTGATCCAAGACCGGATTACAAAGTATCCCCAGTACACTCCTCCAGTCAGACTCACATCAGTGTCTCCAGGACACAGTTTTCGTTCCTCAAACCTTCACACAGTGCCATGACTCCGGCATCCTTCAGGGGGTTCTCCACTAAAGACAGGTGCTTCAGGCATTTACTATGCTTGAGGGCCAAGGCAATCCATCTACATACATTGCTTGTGATGTGGCAGCTTCCCAGCCTGTAGGCGAGACACAGATCATGAGTTAATTGATGTCTGTAGATGGTTTACACAAAATTTGTCACAGACCAAAGAATGACCCCAATCCTAATCTTGCACTTTTTGGTTTTAGACCTATAAAATACTATTGCAGGAGGAGCCTGCTTGGAAGACCTCTTTATTTCCTTACTTTTGACATTTTAATGGATATTTCATCATATAATTAACTCCACCTCACTTCTCTCCCCATCCTGAGTGGGGGGGGGGGGAGCTGACCAGCCCCAGCTTCTGCCTCATGGTTTGGTCCTTCTGGTGACCAGACCCTCCCAGGATTCCAGTTTGATTTAAAAGAGTTACCTCATTAGAACAAGTGCCATTTCTGCCACCTTGAAATCCCAAGATATCAGGTTCTCTAATTGGAACGAAGTTGGAAGACGATGTATCAGAACAAGGATTCTCCTGGGCCCACTGTCCTCTGAGAACTACAAAGGTTTGGGAGCTTTGGGTTTGAGCAGGGGACAAGGACCACAGTGTCTATTTCTTGTTGCTGACTGCAGTACCACAAATGTGCCACTGGGTGAGCAGCGGTCTGGGCCTCCACACAGCTTCAGAGCACGAGGCCGGCCTGCCCTTGCCTTCTTCCCTGTGCTCAATCCTCACTTCCAGGGCCAGGCACATGTCTGCTCCCTGCTACTTTCCTCCTTCCTACTCAAGTGCAAATGTCCATATATTCTGATACTTTCCAAGAAGCTCCTCATTCTCACAGCCTCTCCTACTTGCACATGTGAGGGCCCATCCGCTCACACTAGAAAAGTAGAGAAAACAGAGCAAAGGCAGTAGTTGCAGCTGTGATGGAAGAATGTTCCCAGGAAGCTGTGCTGACACCAACCCACAGGATGCAGGAAGCTGACAGCAGGCTAAGCAGGGCAAACAGAAACAGAAAACAGAACACAGTGAGCAGAAGTCATAAACCTGGCCACAGCTTAGGTAACATTAGACTCATTACCTTCAATGGGATGAAACACTGATGTGTAAACTATTAAGTCTAGAAGCCAGAGAGAGAGAGAAAATTGCATCTTTAGAGTGTCATAGAACCAAAAAAAAAAAAGACACTAAAAAATCTGTAATTTTCTGATATGGAAAAACCTCCAGATATGAAATTAAAACAAAAATGTTCAGATATGTCCACACAAGTGCTCTTCTGGTTCACAAGGACACCTATCTGTTCCCAAGAGGATGCAATCTTCTGAAAGATTCTGTATTCACATGGGGGAAACAAACAAGTTTACTACAAACAGGACAAACGTACTTCACAGTTGACGATAATATCGGTGCAACTCGAGACCATCATGCTCAGTGAACGAGTCAGATGCAGAAGATTACACATTGAATGGTTCTCTAAAAACCCAGAATAGTCACTTTGTAGAACTGAATCGGGGGGAGGGACAGTAGGAACAAGTTGGGAATGGAAGGGCATGGGAGGGTCGAAAAGGGAGAGGGGAAGGGCTAATTTTGATGCAATATGTATGTGCACAAACAACATAAACATTATATACCACACAAATACATATAAATATCATGGAGAGAAGAAGTCTCAGAAGTAGGACCTAGCTCAACACGGCACCTTGCTGGAGGTATGACACAGAATGGTGTACTCTTGTTCCTGGCACTTCCGTTTCCTCTCAGCTTCCTGGCTGCCATGGCCCCTGCAGCTTTCCTCCACCAGGTGTTCTGCCATGCAGTTACTGCCTTAATGTCAACAACCATGGACTGAAACTTCTAAAACCACGAACCAAAAATAAATCCACTCCCCTTTCCCCAAAGTTGACCACAACATCAATTCTGCATCGTAAACTAAGATTTCTAGAAGAAAACATAGAAAGCTATCTATACAGCCTTGTGCATGGGAACAATTTCTTGAGCACAGCCAAGACAGTGACAGTGAATGTCTGTCTTTCTCTTGCTGCTTTATTCTCTTTTTAAATGTTGCATTTCTGAGGTTTTCATTATGACTATGTCGTGGCACGTCTCATTGCTGGTTGAAGTTATTTGGTGTTCTGCATGAATCAGCTGGAAGAGAGATTCAGTGAAGAAATCTCCCCTAGCCTAGGGAAGCAGAGGATTTGGTGGGCCTGAATGGTGACCACAGGGCCAGAGAAAAAGTAATGAAAATCAACAACAGTGGAGTACAGGCTTCAGGCAAGGAGAGGGCCTAGGGCCAAGCATAGCAGGCAGGTCCTAGAGCTAGAGAGCTAGCAAGAATGTGTCGGAGGATTGCAGCAAGGATGACATGGGGAAGCCATCAGTCAACCTATGGCTCTGTGCCCAGCAGCAGCCCTGGCCACAGTGTGCTGGAATGCTGGGTCATTCCAGTGGTGGTGCGGGAGCACAAAAAGGCCCCATCTGTAAGGCTTCAGAGCTTAGGGCCTGGGGATCAGCACCCAGGAGATAACTTACAGAATGGGAAGAAACCTTTGCTAGCTACTCTTTTTTCCCACTATTTTTATTAATATACATATGCAATACATGTTTACAATAAACTTAAGTATTTTGTACACATATATATCACATCAACTTAATACTCCCTTCCCATTTTTGACCCTCCCACACCCTCAACCTTGACCCCCAACTCCGGCTATCACATCATGTGGTTCAATAGAATGTCTGTATTCTGGGTTTCCCAAGTCATGAGAGACTATACAATACTTAACGTATTTAATATTCTGCATCTGAATCATTTCACTTAACCACTCTCTAGCTCAGCTTCCTGTTCCTCAAATGGGCTGCAGTGGTCAAATCTTAATGCCTCTTCTCTGAGTCCAGCAGATCCCTTTATTGGGATATTTGACAAAAGTTTTTTTTTTCCTATATTTTGCTGTATCTTTGTTAAGATCTTAAACCTGGCCTCACCCACCAGTCCACATATGAAAAGAACTACAACCATGTAATTCATAAGGCTTTTCTCCATGTTTTTTTAGTGCTCCTTGCTTCTCTACTTCTCTCAGAGATTCCTCCAGGTATATCTGCAATGCTGGGGTAGTTCTTGGGGACTTACGGGGTTCTTGGTCATGAAAGTTTTTTCTTCAATTTTCAGGGGTAATTTTGCTGGACATAATAACCTGGGTTGATACTTGCTGTCTTTTAAAGCTTGAAGGATCCTGCTTCAGGCTCTCCTAGCCTTTAAGATTTGCCTTGAGAAATCTGCAGTAATTTGAATGGGTTTGCCTTGGTAGAATAATGTCTGTATTTCTCTTGCTGCTTTATTCTCTTTTTAAGTGTTGCATTTCTGAGGTTTTGATTATGATTATGTCGTGGCAAGTCTCATTGCTGGTTGATGTTATTTGGTGTTCTATAAGCTCCTTGTATCTGGAAGTTAATTTCTTTTCCTAGATTGGGGAAATTTTCTTGGCACTATTGCCATGAATAAATTCTTTATACCTTTAGTGCTCTCTTCTGCTCTTTCTCTCACACCCATAATTCTGAGACTGGTTCTCTTTGAATCACCCATCAGCTGGTGTATCCAGCTACTTTGCTCACTTCTAACTTTGGAGTCATGCCCAACTACATCATTTGTTTCCTCAGCCTTGTCTTCACAATATCGGAGTCGTCTTTCCCTGTTATTACATATAGTTTATGTCCTCAATTTCATCTAGATTTCTTTTTAGATTTTCCACTTCTGTATTAAAATGTTCCTTCATATCTTGTATTTATTTACCTCAGCCAACTTTTTATTTGTGGCTTCAATTATGCTCAGTGAGCCTTTGTGTCCACTAGGACCATTATTTGTTTAGTAAGTTCCTGTTTAAGCCTCCTGATGAACAATTGCATTTCTTTGAGAATATCTTGTTTGAACTTACTGTTCAACTCATATATGTGCTTTTTGTCTTCCTTCCCTATGAATTCCACTATTTCAGGACCCATGCCATTAGTATCTGTGGTCTCAGTCTGTGGGTGCCCTGTTGCCCTGTCTTTTTCCCATGTTTCTGGTACTGAGGGGCTTTAGAGGCTTAGCTGAGAGATTTCTTTGAACAGCTATGATGGTGTGTGGTGGGGAGACACAATTTCTCTGAGTTCTGTGCTGGAAATAGGCATTGAGGGGGACCAGACAGTCTGATGACCTCTGAGGTGTCTTGTTCACCCCCAGCCACCTCAGCAAAGCTCTCCCACCTGTCCTGGCTTTCCTCCCATGAGGGCAGGGCTCTCCACCCTCGGAGGTGCACCCACTACACACTGAGCTGTTCAGGAGATCAGCAGCCTTTCCCCCTCTCTTTTCTCTCTTCCACTTGTGCCAGTTTCTTCCTAGGGACTGTTTAAGGGTGACCCCAAAAGCCCTGATGTGCTCTTCTGAGATTTCTTTTACTCTACTGGGTTCGGTCTCGGGATTTTCTTTTTTAATGGTTTCTGCTTACGTCATTGCCTGCTGCCGAGCACTGCTTCTGATCTCCCTTTTCTAGGGTGAGTGTACATTGTGTCTGTAGTATACACTACCTGCGGGTTCGTTTTTTTGGAGGCTGGGGCTGCCAGCTGCCAATAACTCCCCCTTGTTCACGCTCCTGGATTCACGCTTACCTCAGACTGAGGTTCTGGCTTTCCTCTGTCTGATCTGTGGGTGGCAGCAGCTCGGGACCACATCGCCAAGTCGGCTGCTGTTTTCCTCCACTTCCAATATGTCTTCAGGATTTCTGACCTTCCTGTGGTCTATCAGTTGTTGGGGTGCTCCTTCCTCTCCCAGCTCTGTCAGATGTCAGATGTCCCAGCCTCCATGTGGCCTTTCCTCCATCCACAGATGCCTGTGGCCCCAGCAGTTTGCAGCCCGCATAGGGCAGCTTCCTGGGCTGCTGTTTTTATTTTCCTTCACTTTTGATGTTCCTTCGGTATTTCTGACCTTCTGCTGGCGTTCTTTCAGTTGTTGCAGTGCCCCTCTCTGTCCTGACTACATTGAGCACGCATTTTATGACTAGAGTCTTGAGTTTTTAAGTGGGTCAATGAGGAGACATTGTGCAGCTCTGTTACTTGGCTGCCACCTTGACCCAGAAGCTACTACTAGCTACTCTTTTTGTGAGAGGATTAATATTCAGGGCACAGAAGAATTTTTTAAAAACTTACTAAATCTCAAATAGCTGAATACTTTCAATGGGCAAATGACCTAAACACAATTCTCAAAAGAAATAACAAATATACAATAAATGAGAAAATATTCAACTTATTTTAGCCATCAAATGAATATACATCAAAATGACACTGAGATTCATGCCGGTCAGAAAGGCCATCATCAAAAACACAAAAACAATAAAGGATATGGAGGGTGTAGAGATAAGGAAATCCTTGTACCCTGGTGGCACTGTGGTAGACACTACAGAAATCAGTATGGGGTTCCTGAAAAAAACCGAAAGTAGAGAGCCTATTCAATCTAGCTATAAAACTCCTCAGTATATTCCCAAAGAATGGGAGTCAGTGTGTTAGAGAGATACCTGCATACCCAGGTTTACCGCAGAGCAATTCACAGTAAGTTAGGTAACAAACCATCTACAGTTCTGGAGAAGCAGCTACCTTTGTTGGAAATGGATTGGCAAATAGGCCTCTTCTCTACCTCTTTTGTGACTTGGATCCATTCTCTAGTCTGGTCATCTGCACTATAGCACTTTATGGGGTGAAACGGATTTCTTAACACCAGCAACCATTGACATGTGGCGCCAGATGGTCCTTTGAGGTGGGCTGCCCCTGCACATGGTCCCCGAACTTAGCCCACCGGAGGCGAGGAGCCACTTTACCATGTAACTGTGACAACAGTATCTCCAAATTCTGACCTGTTCTTGGGGACAAACTGACATGCTGACAACCACCTAGCTAGGGGCCTTGTCTGTGATGATCTCCCACTTCCAAAGCCCATCTAAAGCCAACTCAGGCACTGTTGGCAATATGTCCAGCCACAAGTGTCAATGAAGGATTTCTGCTGTCCTCATAGTCATTATCCAGTTCATCTTAACAGGCATTGGGTGAGCTAAGCAAACAGGATAACTGTGAAATGGACCAAAATATTAAGGTACTTCATAGGAGCTCTTCAAGGAGAGTTAAGAAGAAAAAGATGGTCACAATAGGGAAATGCTCATATGATGAACAAGGTCCACAGCAACCAGTGGATTAAAATAACCCCGTGCCTAGAACCGCCTTTTTCTCTGGAGACTCTTCATTAATAGCACACAGGATTCATTCATCATATTTGCTGTGGTTAACAGAACAAAGAGATGGTGAACTGAGAGGAGGACAAGCTTCCTTGGTGGGTTTAATAAACTGAGTTTCTTTCTTGCTGCCTACATGATTTCCTCAAGTTCTGTTAAAAAAAAAAAAAAAAAGAACTGGCCAAGTCTAGAAGTCACCCAGACAGGGGTAGGGGAACCCAGGTCACCAGCAGGAGGGAGAAGCACTTTGATCAAGTCACTTCCTGCCTGGTTCAGTGTTGCCACCTGACAAACTAGAAAGCCACCCTTGAGACCATCAAATTGCTTTTAGCTTGAAATTTTCATGAATGTTCTCAGAGCAATAAGAGTTCCGACACTGCACCATGCAAGCAAGGGAAGATCCAAGAAGGGTCATTCAGAAGGCCCACAGCCATGTCACAGTGAGCACCAAGGATGGGGAGGGGCCATCTGCTAAGAGCACCTTGCTCTTTGGAGCCCCATTCCACATTCCCAGGGGCTCTGGATACTCTAAGGATCAGATGACAACAAACTTAAAGAGGCAAAGGCAGGCGTCATGGCCTCCAGGAAAAAAAAAATGGGCCAAGTCACACTGCCAAGTCCACACTGAGAAAGGAGCACCCGGCACCCAGGGCTGCTGACTTACATCAGCTCTTCTATTTTGGACCGTGGGCTCTTCAGTGTCTCACACAGATCCTGGATTTGACAATCCATCAGCTCAGTGCCATGCAGGCTCAGGTACTTCAGTTGAGGAGTATGAATTATCACCTTAAAGAAATCTGAACTACTTTCAAGTCCAGGCATAAAGTTACACCTGTGAAAAGTAAAGCAGGAGTGAGTCACGCCAGGAAGTAAAAACAAAAAGTAAGACACCTCTCACCCCACCCTCTGCCCTTCTAGGCTCCTCCTCGCAGCTCTACCCTGGAATTCCAGCCACTGTGCTGGAAATGCAACATTTCCCACAGGTACCTTCAGACACCACACAAGCACCAATGCTCAGGTCTCCATTTCTGCTGGTCCTCCCACTTGTACATACACCAGAGATGCTACATGAAATGGTGTCAGACCAAATTTACCCTACACTGAACCCCGAGCCCGACACGACAGGGACATGGTTTGTCCCTCATTATGAGATGTATCACAGTGCCTCAAAGTAACAGTGGTGCTCACAGTTCAAGTAAATGTTTCAGCTTGTGTCTGTTCCTATTCAGGAAAAAAGAGGTTCTGTTGCAAGTGGGTTCTTTTTGAGGGAGGGTGGTAATAAGAATTAAACCCAGGGCTGCCACACTGAGCTACGCCCCGGCCCATTTTTAATATTTTTGTTTTTGTTTTAATTCACTAAGTTACACAGGCTGGGCTTGAACTTGTGACCCTCCTGCTTCAGCCTCCCAGTATTGAGAATACAGGCCAGTACAGTCATGCCTGGCTTCAAGAGGATTTTTAAAGAAGAAAATATTCACAGTTGTTACAGACATTGGCTAAAGAAAGCCAGGTTCATATTTTTGTTTTTATCCTTTTCTCAAGACTGAGAAAGAATCCACCTTCTCTCATGGTGCACTTACCACAGGATGCAGAGCAGTACCTGATTACAAAACCCACACACTGCAGCCCCTAGAATGTGGCCAACTCTCACAGGCTGCGTGCCTATACGTAATGTCAATATATAGATATTTACAAACCAGAAGAGTAGGCCTGCATATCTGTGCATCACAACACACCCATATATGTCTACTGCTAAGCATCGTACTATATATAAGACTTTGGACTAAAGCTGTAGTACTGATCATGCTTCCCCAAGAAGGTAAAGGAGGAGAGAAGACCACTTTCTGTTTACACCAAGGACCGGGTAATGTGGAACGTACGAGAGGCTCTGCAGCTCACACGTGGGCTGGGACAGGCCCCTGCACAGGCTCGACATGTAACTCCAGCTGAGCTCGCAGCTGTCCAACTCCAGCACCTGCAATGCGTTGCGGCAGTACAGCATCGACCAGAACTCCTGCCAGTATTTGAAATTCTTGGAGCACCTAAGAGAACAGAGAAGTGATACATGGGGCTAAATTCAGGATGATGCCCAAGCGAGCAGACCACTCTCACAGCTGAGAGAGCGCACCAGGCTGCCACTGTGGAAGGCCAGCCAGGCCAGCTGAGTCACCTGGGCATGCGGCCACCATGAGGATCTGAAATGAGAGTAACCTGGGTGAGATCCCAGCTGAATCACATACTGTGTAACAAGCTACTTAACTATACTGTGTCTGTTCCCTTATCCCCAAGGTGAGAATCCTTAACTGCTACATGAGTAAGGGGTGACATGTGGCGATCCCATCAGGGAGTAGGTCACTACCCCAACAACATCACAAGTGGTGCTGTGCATGTAAAAGCTCCAGTGTGAGCCAGCAGCCTGAGCCCAGGGAAACAATACAAGGAAGCCTCAGCAAAGGAATGAGCCCCAAGGCATTGCTCAAGGACAGCAGGTACAACATCTAGAGTCCCCTTGCAATGCTAAACAGACTGCTGGGAAGGGAGAAAAGCCCCATACCAACAAGGAGAATGGCTGGTCTTGCCACCTCATATGGGCTCTGAGTAGACAGAAAGCTGATCCCTCTCTGGACAGATGGAAAAAGTTGTGGAAAGTTGCGGCTCCAGGTCACACCACTAGCAAGTGACACTGCTGGGCTTTAACAGAAAGACATCCTGAGCTCAGGGCTCACATGCTCAGCCTCAGGGCCTAAGAATCTAGGTGCACCTCTCAGACCCAAGAGCACCCACAGGGACGGAGGGGATAGGCACAGAGACACTCACTCTGGGTTGGGTCCAGACTTGTCTCTGAAGATCTTAGTTATGCGCAGGCGAAATTTCCTTATCTTTTGGCACTGTTTCATGGAGAATGAACAAATTGTTAATGAATCCATGTCATCAATATCAAGAAAAACCTCTTCAAAATGATTCATCACTTCTTCTACTAATTCCTTCTCCTGAATTTCAAATAGACACTGGAACAATTTCTCAAAATTCATGACTTTTTTATGCTCCTCAATTTTACTCAGGTTGGAAAGGCATTGGGTGACTTCCTGCTTTAAGTCTTTATGCAGAGGAAAGACAAAGTTTGTCTCCAGCATGTGGAGTGATTTCTTAGCTGATAATCCGAAAACATATAGTCCCATTTCGAACAAATGAGGTTGGGCGAGAGTCACACTTGCGGTGATGAGCTGGGCCAGACTTCCAATAACTGGGTTAGGATTGTCCATGGGTTGTCTGAGCAAGTAGTACATGGCAGCACAAAATATTTGTAGGGCTGAGTGGTGAAAGGTAAAGAGGTCACCCCTCCTTTGGAGAAACTTCAAGTCCAGCCAGAAGGAGACATCAGTTATCCCATTCCTCCTGAGGTCCTTATCCCCGAAGAAAAAGGTCAACGTCCAACATCCCTCCACTGCCAGTGTACACAGGCTTAGGATTTGGGCTCTGTTCTGACTGTCACATCTTAACCCAAGTGCATTTGTTACAAACCATATATAGAAAGTTGTATCAGTTTCAAAGTTCAATTGAAAATCTTTATTCCTCAGTAGCTGCCTTTTTAGACCCATGCAGACCATCCAACATGTAAGGGGTCTTGAGCATGAGGAAATGAGTGGTGGTATTCTTTTCACAGAAGTATAGGTTTCGAAGGACTTCTTTGGATCTCGGAAGAAATAGGTAAAATACGACTGAATGTCCCTTTGGGAGAACTTTGAAAAGTTGATGTCCTTTGGGTTCTTCAAGAGGGGGTAATTTTGTTCCAGACTCATTGTTCCAAAGGCAAGAATCAAAAAGGATTCTGGGAGCATCTTTTTCTGTAACAAGCTACTCAGGATAACATCTATCGGCTGCTGCTGCCTCCAGTCCTCACACAGGTTAGTCTTCAGGCCCAGGTCAAACCTCAGGTACTCAAAGTCATCTAAGATGAACAGGATCTTCTGTGGCTGGGAAAACACATCTCTGATCGGCACTGAAGACTCAGGCCAGTCTCTGGAGATGAGCTCCACTAAGCTTGTCTCTGTCATGGAGTTCATTTCATGGACATTGAAGAAGAAAACAAATGTGAACCTTTCCTTCCACAGTGTCTCCTCTGCCCATTCCAACATCACTTTTCTAAGAAAGGTGCTTTTACCAGCTCCTTCAGTACCTCTTAGAACCACAGTGACTGGTCCAGCTGAGGTCGCAAATATCTCATTCAATTCTCTGTACTCATGCATGATGGTTTGTCTATAAAAATACTCAGGGACATGAACACTGAGTTCCCTTCTCCAGATGACCTGGAATTTCTCCTTCATGTGCTCTTTATATGGGTTTGATTTTTCTGCATTAAGGAAAACAGAATACAAGAGAATTAATGTTATATTCTCAGAACAACTCCGACAAGTTTACTTAGGCACACAAGAAGTAACTGGTGACAGCCCTAGATGACCAGCTTGATTCCTTTTATGTCAGGATTTTGACCTCTTCCCATCCTCTGAAGTCCATGAACAGACCTGACATTTGAGTGGCAGCAACACCATGGATTAGCATCTAGCAATGACCTCCTGGACTGGAAGATGGTTGGACATGGACTGGAGGCAGGTGCCTGGTCCCAGATGTGCTGTCACTGTTAGGGACACTCCCAACATTGCTGTTATTTCTGTGTCTCAAGCAAAGGAGATTCGGAGCTCTGTCCAAGGATGCGTAAACAGGCAACAGCCTTGGAATGCAGAGATGGTATATCTTGTCTATCTCTTTCTCTTTACTCTCCCCTTCCTTACAAACTCTGTGGAACTGAGATGGTGCTTTATACAGCAGCGCCACTGAGTTGTTCCTCCTTCTGTACACGTGCCCAAGATTACCAAGCTAATGTCTCTGGCCCTGCCTGAGACACTCCAGGACAGTGGAGCTAGTATCTCTCTGGTAGAAGAGGCACACTCATTTTCTGCAACCACATAAGATCAGCCCCTCTTTACCTGACCTCCAATGAGAGGACACATGTAGCCCACATTCTCAGAATCCACCAGGGGCCCCTTGCTCACACCAATGATACTCAGGGTACTGGTGGGAGCATGGAGCTTAGGCTGTGGTCTTCTGTGACTCAGTGCTAACCATCTATGTAGGCTTATTATATGCTTACAAAACTGAAAGGTAGCAAGAAATGCAAGCAGGAGGTAGCTAGAGACACCACAAAGAGAGGTTAGATCCACTTGGTTTTAACCATATCCAAAATATCCTCGTCTACACACAGAAGAAGTTACCAGGTAACCTAACTCATACTCAACAGGTCTCCTGCTATGTGCTCAGAAGTCTTCAGCAGACCTTGGCTGATCCTGGCACTAATAATCACATCAATAGCAATGCAATTTTGACTCCCCAATCCCCACTACATGAGCCTCCAGCACCATGACATCTCCTCCAGGGCCACACAAGATCAAACACTCTACCCCTCCACGGCAGAGCAGAGCCAAACTGCTCCATGGCAAAGGTAAAGCCTCAGACCATTATCCATACAGATAAAAGCCATTAGGGTATCTGTCCCTCGAAGACCCCACTGAGTTCTATAAGCTGGTACAGGACACCTTAGGTCCTGCCAGGCACAAGACAAATCCAGACATTTCCATGGTTTATGTTTTGTATGGCCTTTGTTCCAACAATTGCATCATTACTTATTGCTCTCCATCTTCTGCTCTTATCAGGACTCTTTTTTAACGAGACAGGGTCTCAGTCTGTAATCCAGTGGGGGTCCCTCAGCTCACTATGTAGCCCAGGTTGGCTGAAAACTCACAGCAGTTCTCCTGCCTCAGGCTCCAGATTACTAACATTATAGCCACCACACCTAATCATTATATGGTGCTGGGGGATTGAACCCGGGGCCTCAAGAAACTTAAGCGCTCTCTAATCACTGAGCTATGGCCCCAGCTCCTCTGCAGGATTTTCTTTCTGAAACAGTCTCACTCTGTAGTCCAAGCTATTCCTATACTCAATAGTTAGTCCAGATTGACCTCGAACCCCTGGCAAGCCTCCTGCCTCAGCCTTCTAAGTGCTGAATGACAAGTGTGCACAACACCCAACTAATGCAGTGGAAATGAACTCAGCCCTGCACTCGCTAGGTAAGCTCTCTACCTGCTGAGCTATACCCTAGCCTAGGATTTCTTTCTCAAAGCATATTAGTTAGAAAGACCTAATACTCATCAACACGCTCCTTCTAACTCCCCAGCTACAGTACAGCAGGACTCTCACTCCGGTCTACCACCTATCCTGCTTCAGAGGGAAGTCACTGGACAGAAAGGGCCATCTGAGTCCAAGTCCCCTTTTCCACTTCTGATATCGGCCAGTGCAAGTAGAACTCATGCCTATTTTCTCAGGATCCTCTTCTGTTTTCAGATGGCTTTCAAACTATCTTTGGATTTAAATATAACTTGGTACAATGTCTTACTTTAGCCTCCTGCTATAGGCCAATCAAAAAGAAAAGATTATTAGAAGTGGCCAATATTATACCAAAGAAGCATTCATTGACAAGTCAGAAGGAAATCAGCTAGAGGCAGCCATGGGATTCACCTTACAGCCCAATGTGAATTACAACACAGTAGAAGAGATAATTTGAAGGGCCAAAGTGATCCAGCCACTCATTATGGGCATGAGAGAGAATCAAAGTCAATGAGCTACCCAAAGGTTCGAGAGATTGCCCAAGGCAAAGAAAAGCACCAGCCATCTTTCACAGCCTGCTACAGGGAGGTTTTTGAAAATATACTGTCTCCAGGAAAGGTCTCACCAGACATTTTCTTAGCCACTCCAGAAATCTGTCATAATCGTATAAACTTCATAGGAGACCCAAAACTCCTTTGGCCTAATTGGGGAACACAGCCTATTCTATACTCAACTGAGATGGGCAGAAGGAAAGGAGGAAGAGGAGCTGAGATCAGAGGCAGGAAAAAATAATGGCCACCACAATTAGGAAGCCTTAACAGGCTGAATTGCCTGAGGATAAAACTGGGAGTGGGGGCTGGAGTAATGGCTCAGCGGTTAAAGCACTTGCAAGCACTAAAACAAGCACTTAAGTACTGGAGTTCGATTTCCCAGAACCACATAAGCTGGGCATACTGGTGCATACCTGTAATCCCAGCACTGGGGAGGCTGAGACAGGAGGACTGCTGTGAGTCCAAGGTAACCTGGGCTCCATAGTGAATTCAGGGCCAGCCTGGGCTACAGAGTGAGACCCTGTCTCAAAAAAAAAAAAAAAAAAACCCAACAACTTGGGAGTGGACAACAAGGATAAAGGCATTAAAGGCAAAGGAGTTGCTCAGTCCTACCACCTGGGCCATGGCCAACTGACTGAGGTGCCGACTTGGACTCATGGTATGGGAGGGCTGACTGCCCACATTCCCAAGAGGGACATCATCAGCCAGAACCATCAAAGCCAACTCGGAGCCCAAGGCAAGGCAATTCATGCTTCCTCCATTTAAGAACACCTCCATCAACTGCAAAGAGTCCCAGGAAGCTTTGCGTGTCACAGGTAAGGAAATTTGTCCTCTCATTGATACAAAGGCAACTTCTGTTTTGACTTCTTTCTCTGGCATATCTTCCTCTAGGTCTGTAGTCATCACTGGGGTAAAGGAGAGTGCCCGAGAGTGTCATTTTATTCCTGCTTTGACGAGTCTGTTGAAAACCAAGTGTTTAGCTGTGAGCTCTTCTCCATTGTCTGCTGGTGCCCATATTATTAAAATTAGAAATTGTTCTTCAATTCCAGCAAAGGCCAAAGCAGATTTTACTTCTGGGAGTCACCTCAAACCCCTGAGTCAGCAAGTAGATCCTGCCACATGGTGTGACAGAATCCCAGGAAAGGAAGAACATCAGCAATTCTAGTTACAATCCTAAAAGACCCCAGGCAGCACCTCCGCATCAGACAGTAACCCCCAAGGACGAGGCATGTGCCAGTCTCCACCCTCCCAGATTTCTCTCCGCTGGGCCCCTCTACTATATCCAGCCCACCATACACCATCAGACTGAAACCTCTCAGCTGTGAGCTAAAAATGAACCTTTCTTCCCTTACCTTAAGGCTGTAGGTCACCAGGTCCTCAAGACAAGAAAGTGACTACAACACTTGTTAACAAGGCAGATCTATATACAACTGTCTCCCAGATTCTGGGAACATTAACTGCTTCTTTGTTTCTGGATATTAAGGATATTTCTTTTTCTATTCCCTTATATCCACATCCCTGTATTTTTTATCTGAGTGGGGAAGATAAATCCCATTATAATAGAACAACAGTATATATTGACAGTGCTTCCAAAGGGTCAATAAATAGTGCTCATACCTGAAGAAACAAAGAGATCTGAGACTTACACAGGAAACAATCTTACAGTGTAGAGATGATTTTCTAATTTGATGCTCATCTTTGAAGTGACCTAATCACAGTACCAAACTTTAATATCTAGCTAAAAGGAGACATAAGGTCTAAAAAGAAAAGGCTTAGTTACCCCTCCCTGAGAGTTGATAATTACTTAGTATATATCCTCACTCCTGGGGAATCCCAGCCACCTGAGGATTAAATCCAGGCTATGGGCAATCTCAGACATTCTGCCACCAAACAGGGGCTTTGTCCTTTCTTGGAAGTGGCCGGTTTCTGCTGAATTTCGATCACCAATTTTGAACTAATGGCAAGACAGTCAGACATTCTTATTTATTAGAAACAGGATCTCACTCTACAGCCCAGGCTGGTCCTTAACTATGTAGTTCAGTCCAGCTTCAAACACACAGTAATCATCCTGCCTCGGCCTCTCACATGCTGGGATTACAGGTGTGCACAAACAAACCCAGGTGCTTGGTAGGTGAGTGCTTTAACTGCTAAGCTACACCCATCCTGACAAGGTATTTAGAAGAGGCACCCAGAGAACCAGAGTGGCACAGAGCACCCAGAAAGGAGAATTCAAACTATCCTTACTTGCAGATTATCTACATAGAAGATCCCAAAAACTCCACTATGAAATTCTTGGAAATAATAAATTCCGCCAAATCACAGGCTACAAAATCAATACTAAAAAACCAATAGAATTCTTCTACACTAACAATGAATTTACTGAGAAATGCTCAGAAGAACAATTTCATTCTGAATAACCCATCAAAAATTAAATACCTAGGAGTAAATCTAACCAAGGAAGTGAAAGATCCATACAAAGAAAACTATATTACAATGAAGGAAGAAATTGAAGAAAACATCAGAAAATGGAATGACACCCTCTGTTCTTGGACAGGCAGAATATAGTCAAAATGACTATACTGCCCAAACTAATATACAGATTTAATGCAGTTCCTATTAAAATACCAACTTTATTCACAGATAGAGAAAAAATAATCCTTAAATTCATATGGAATCAAAGGAAACTTAGAATAGCCAAAGCAATCCTGAGTAACAAGCAAAGGCAGGAGGCATTATGATTCTAGACATCAAGTTATACTACAAAGCATCTGTTATAAAAACCAAATGGATACTGGCACAAAAATAGGCTAAACAGTAGAACAGAACTGCAGATGCAAAAAGAAACTCAAATACCTTCAGCTACCTGATCTCTGATAAAGGAATCAAAATCATACACTGGAAAAATGATAGCCTTTTCAACAAATGGTTCTGGGAAACTGGATATCCACATGCTGAACAATGAACCTAGACACATGCCTATAACCATGCACCAAAATCAAATCAAAATGAATCAAAGACCGAAATTTAAAACTGAAACACTGAACCATCTGAAACACAAATTAGCCAAAAACCTAAAAGACACAGGTGTAGGCAAGGACTTTCTAAACAAGACACCAAAAGCAAAAGAAATAGCCCTCAGAATTAACAAGTGAGATTATTTCAAATTAAAAAGTTTTTACACAGCAAAGAACATCAGCAGAGTAAAGAGAAAGCCAACAAAATGGGAAAAAATATTCAACACCTATACCTCGGATACAAGGCTCTAGAATATAGAAGGAACTGAAGAAAAATAAGCCCCTCAAAGCCAAAAATCCAATTGAAAAATGGGCAACAGAAATGAATATGTATCTCTCAGATGAAGTTCAAATTGCCAATAAATAAATGAATGTTCAACATCCTTACCCACTAGAGAAATGCAAATCAAAACATCACTAAGATACCATCTAAACCCCCCAGAAATGGCACTCAAATAGCAATCAGTGCTGTCAAGGCTGTGGGGAAAAAGGAATCCTCTTACACTGCTTGTGGGAATGTAAGCAGGTACAACCACTATGGAAAACAGTATGGAAGTTCCTCAAAAGTTTGGAAATAAATATCCCTTCAATCCAGAAATACCTCTTCTGAGAGTTTTTCCAAAAAAATTAAAAGTATTATATAACAGAGATACATGTATACCCATGTTCATAGCAGCACAACAATAGCTAAAATGTGGAAGACACCAAAATACCCATCAACAGACCAATGGATACATAAATTATCGTATTTGTACACAATGGAATACTACTCATCTATAAAAACAGATAAATTTGAGGCTTTTGTAGGTAAGTGGATGTAACTCGAAACCATCATGCTCAGCGAAGTGAGTCAGATGCAGAAGGTCAAATATCAAATGGTTTCTCAAGTATGAGAAACCCAGATCAGTTATTTCACAGAACTAAATGGGAGGAGTAATGTGAACTGGTGGGGCAGGGTATAGGGTAGTAGGTCAAAAGGGAGGGGAGGAATTTCTAATTTTGTCACAATATGGATGTTGTGCAAAATAGTCAAGATCAATGTATTATATATCACAAATATACATATCAACAAAATGGGGGAGAAAAGAGGCATTCAGGAGCAATGTGTCCAGCTTTGAGAAGGGACAAACGTAGCTGACTATTCCTTTTGGGTCATAAAACCTACTATTAGTCAGGTTCTGGCATTATGAACACTGTACTTGAGAAAGCCTTTTTCTCTTTATAGCAGAAGATAAATCACTCTCAAAGTCTTCACCCAAAATCTAGGATCAGAATCCTGCCCAGTAGCTTATTTCGCAAGAAAGTTAAATAGAGTAGCTACTGGCTGCTCACCCTGCCTGAAGGCAAGTAAAGTCACTGCCACCCTGACAGAAAAGGCTGTGAAAAAACTTTAAAGTCATAACTCTGCATCAATTTAGGGCTACACATGATTAAAAGGTCATTTATGGTTGACAGGACAATGACTTCCCAAATACCAGCCATGCTCCTAGATAACCTTGACTTAGTGTAAAGACCTGTCACGGGTCTTGATCCTGCCTCAAGATGCTTATAGGACAGGAGGCTAGACACTCTGAACAAATGATTTCCCAAACCTGAGCAAGCCAGCAGGCTATCAATGAGTGGTCCCTTCCAGCTCCCAAGGAGAAATGCTCACTGAAGGAAGCAGCTCTGTCCAAAAGGGACACCCTGAGTCAGGCCAGGCAGTTGTCAGTTCATCGAGGCAAACTGTCTACCCCCTGGAATCTCTGCTTCAAATGTAGACTTTACTGGACTGACTTGAAAATTGGCACTAGGAAAAGGCAAGAGGCTAAATTCTACACCAATTCCACATACACCTTCCTGTTGCTACAGGACCATGCAGCAATCTAGAAAGAGAGGCCTGTTAATTGACTATCACCATGGAAGCAGAAAAGCCAACAATTCCTGAAGGAGTCCATCTTGCCAGGCAAGGTGCTCTCACTCATGCAAGAGATACCAAAGGGACAAGTTTGAAAATTCCTTGGGAAATCAAAAGGCTGATGAAGAAGCAAAAATGACAGCCTTATTCCCCCATCAAGACACTTGTTCCCAGTTTCTGAATAAACATTAAAGCCAAACTATTAGGAAAAAACACGAGCCTTATGGAGAGGAGGAGTCAAGTGGGACTTATGGTGTTATGTGGGAAACAAACTAGTCCTTCCCTCAAGAGATATAATGGAAAACTATGATTATTACACATGGAAAGAAATGCTACATGGAGAATAGTCATGCAGAATTCCACAGGATCAGGGCTGGCAGTGACCCCCTGGAAGGTCTGCTAAGTTTGCCCAATATATACCTAAGATAGTCCTGGCAAACCTAGGCCACCAATGTAGAGACATGAAACTGAACTTTACTCACGGGCCACCAAGTGGAGGCCAACACTGGTCCTGACTGACATTCCCCACCTGCTCAGAAAGGGAAGAGACAGTATCCCTCAATTTGGACTATACCAGTCCCTTCCGAGTAAAAATGGGCCTTCATTCATCTCTCAAATAACTCAAGAGGTAGCAAAGGATTTAGCAATAAAACTCACAATCTGCATGGAGACCGCTGTCTTCCAGAAAGGTCAATAGAGGCAATTACACTCTGAAATAAACTCTGGCAAAACTTGGCCAGGTGCCTTCTAAGCCTGGACTCTGGTTACTGCCAATAGCCCTCATGAGAATTAGAAACACCCCAATAATTGGACTATGAGTCTATATAAAATGCTGTGGGAGGCCTTTCCTAGATTCTCACATGGTAATGAATAATATAAAATTAAGGCCACTAAAGTAATATAAGCTTACATGGTATCTTATCAACCCAGGTTAAGCTCAACAAGATACCTACAATATGGAAATAAAGTCCTGCTGGCTCCTTATGCTCAGGGGACCACTTAGTATCTACACTGAGGACCAAGTAGATAAGACCTAGAAGGACAAAACTCCAACAGACCAGCAAAGACCAAAATGGCAAGTCCCCTTCCCTGTCATTTCAGCCACTCTAACCACAGCAGGACTGGCAGAGGTGAGTGGCAGTCACCTTTCTACAGTCAAGACAGCTCCAACTGACTCACCCAAGACAAAAACCAACAATGTGGAAAACATCAAATATCCTTGAGAATCTGTCAAGAAGGCCAAGTACCTCTTATTTCTAAAATTGTATCTTGGACATAATTCTATTCTACTACAACTGATTACAGTTAGACATTCTCATAGATGCTGACCTATTCATTTAGGATATGCTGTTACGGGGGACTTCCTGGGTTACACTTGGAAGAAAACAAACTTCTTTGAGCTATGATCAATGAATTATCCCAGCATAAGGGGGATGTTTGGTCTAATAATCTTACTTTGCTTCCTAACCCAGCTCACTATCTGATGACACACATAACTTCCTTGCTCCATCAAAACTCCTAACAGCTCATGAAATCTCTCTGCTATAAGCCTTAATTTGCTCTATAATGTTCCCCATCATTAGCACCCAACACACTATCGTCCCAAACCTCCTCCCTACCTCTGCCTGCTCAAAAAAGTTCACTGTCTTCAAGTCTACTTGGAGCACCTTAAGATCATCTTTCTAGCACAAGATTGCTGGCTATGCCTACCTCTTTCTCCCAACTGGGCCATCCAGGCATATCCTACAGAACCATCTGACTGGAGTCTCCTTCAGGCACCATTATACCCTCATTTCCAATGGCTCTCTCACCTCTCAGTCCTCTCTCCTTCCAACTCTCTGACGAAGACCTATGCAACCAAATTTCAACAACTTACCTGCAATGCCTACATTGATGGCCCAACATCTTCAGGAGTTTCCCATATCATTTGAGCTCAAATACATACACAGGCCATCGTCAATCAACACTCACTCACTGAAACTGTCACTCACTGAAACTTTTATCTACATCGTATCCTGCAAACCTACAGGATGCATTTCTCGCCAATGGAAGTTTCTCTAAACCAATATGAATTTCTGCTTTTCCCACTTCAACACCCTCCCCCCGACCCCCGGCAGCACCGAAGACAAAACCCCTGGATTCTGCCAGGAAGACCACCCCTTCTCATCAAGATTTTAGCTCCTGAATAACTGCAACTAGCTCTTCTTAAGCCAGTCATTGTCAATGCATCACTGTCTGCCAACCATGGACACTTTGTTTCTCCTCGACTCAGACAATAGCTCATTTAAAAAGACAAGATCCAAGGCACTTCCCAGTTATGACCTTCCCTTTTCCAACCATTAATGAGAATGGATTTCACAATTCAGGCTTTTTTTTTTCCCAGTGGCACCACCACCAAGTTGACAGCTGACACATAGCACACCCTCTTCTATCTTGATCTCAATACCGGTCATGCTACTCTTCTGTTCCCTGTTTGCAGAAATCAAGTTCTGCTGTGCCCTCCAACTACACATGGGTGTACAAAGCTCATCTAGCCTCTGATGTACAGATTGCGCTCAACAACCAGTTTTTTGCAAGTCCCCTGTGCTCCTTCGTCCACCCTAAAAGGGCAGTTCCCCTAATCCCTTCTTGGTGAGCCTGGGAAATCACCACAGAACAGATCAGGAGCTGCAAGCCTGGGAATAGCCTCACATACCTTCCAGTCTTTCCTTCAAGATCTTCAAAGGATTCACCCAGGTCTCCACTGCCTCAAGGACTTACAAGATCCAGTATGCTCCCAAGCTTCCAAGGTCCTTCAAAATCACTGAGGCCTGAATATGCTAACTGAGACACAGGGAAATCAATGCTACAATACCAACCAACCAGATGTGGTTAAAACAAGCTGTAAACACTCAGAGACTAGGCATCTAACCACAGAAACAAAGGCTCATTGCTGGCTTCTTTGGAGATATAATTTGAGATGACCTTCCTGGATATTACTTTTCCACGAACCACTAGTGGGAATATTTCTCATTCATGTTTAAACCCTGTTTGCTTTAAATGCCTCACAAAATATCTCTTCCAGGCTTGAACAAAACCACTTACAAATTTTTGTTTGACATACTCTAACCTCTCTTAATTATCAAAGACCCCAACCATGCCTCCTTTCACTCAACCCTTAAACAGGGAACAATCTTTCTACCTTATAGCCACTGCAACTCATCCAATACCTCACTCACCACCTAGACTATGCTACCAAACTCAGACTCCACCCTAAATTATCAATCCCTACCTGAGAGCAGACAAAAGTCTTTCCGGCAGTTACATCAGTCAGGACAAATGTTCCAAAATCCCCTATAGGTAGGAACAACAGCCTCTCCCAACCATAAGCAGTCTCAGAAAGTGAAACCACAAGGCCCTCTATATTTCACAAAGGTATGTAGAAATTATGTCTTTCAGGGGGTAACTGAGGATGGACTCACTAGAAATGACCAGAGACAAAAGGGACAGGCAGTCCTTGGAGCTCATTTTCTGGGCTAGATCCACTTTGAGTTAAACTGTAACCCCGGTCTAAACACAAAAGGAGAAGTAACCAAGTAACTCAGCTCATATACAAGTCTCTGGGCTTGTAATCAGTTCTTTAGGAGCCTTTGGTCAGCAGTGGCCCTTATCATCATATCATTAGTAATGTAGCTTTGAACACGCTATGGGGCTTAGCACCATGACAGTTTCTCCAAGTGCCATAAAAGAAACAAAGTCCACTTCCTGACAGAGGGGCAGAGTGAAGCTCCTCATTGAAAGTGTAATGCCTCAGAAAAACATGAAAGTTTATTTTTTTTTTAACACCAAGCTTCCCTAGGGCTGAGGGCTCTTCTTACCAACCAAACACTCCTGGCCTGCAAAATATACTTTCACATTCAATAAATCTTTGATCTTGCTGCTCCTTTTGGATATTCTGCTCTATTCTTTGTTCAGAATAACAGAATCCTGGAGAAGACCCCACTCCACGAACAAATCTGAATCATCACTTGCTCTTAGAAATTACTTTCTCACTAACCAGTGGCCCAAGTGCCAATCAACCAGTAGGCTCACTGTGGTTTATGTATTTTTACATGGTGAGATTTTAAGAGCCATGATAATTCATCTAAATCGCAGTTTATCACAACAGAAAGTCTACCCCAACTAGAAGAAACAGCAGGTAGAATTGGTTAAAGTATCTCATTTCAACATTTTACATTATTATATGCAAGGTTAAATAAACCATGATGTGTTTTCAACTTCTCTTTTATCAGTTTTCCAGGATGTAAAACTCAACTAACCGTCCTATTTTCTGGAAAAGTGTTTCAGCCCAGAGGAAGGCATCAGTCATATTAATGAGTCAATGAAAATGGATTTAGAGGGGCTGGAGGAATGGCTAAGTCAAGTGCTAAGTACCTGAGTTTGATTCCCCAGCACCACAGAAGCTGGGCGTGGTGGCACATGCCTGTAATCCCAGCACTTGGGAGGCTGAGACAGGAGGATTCCCCTGAGTCCAAGGCCAGCCTGGGCTCCACAGTGAGTTCAGGACCAGCCTGGACTACAGGGAGAGACCCTGTCTCAAAAAAAAAAAAAAAGAAAGAAAGAAAGAAAGAAAGAAAGAAAGAAAGAAAGAAAATGGATTCAGACTCTACCTTGCACTTTTGGGAAATTTAACATTAGGGAACATGCTTAGCTCCAGGTTTCATCCTTTTTAGTACCTGTTTAGTTGTGGTAAGACTAAAAGGACAGTGCTGAGCATGTAGCTCAGTAACAAAACACTTGGGTAGCATGTGACAAGGCCTGAATTTGTTTCTATCTATTACAACTAGGAAGGAAGGGATAAAGAAGGAAGGAAGGAAGGAAGGAAAGAAGGAAGGAATCATGTAGAACGACTTATGTAGCACTGAGGACAAAAATCCACGTACAATTATGTCCTAACATTAGGATTCCTAATCCCTTCTGCATGTCTGAGCAAAAAAATGAGCATATAGGGGCTGGAGGATGGTACAGTGGTTAAAGCCTAACAAGTGCAAGGTCCTAAGTTTAATTCCCCAGAACCACATAAAGCTGGGCATGGTGGTACAAGCCTGTAATTCTAGCAACTCAGAAGGCTGAGGCAGATAGATTGTTCTTAGTCCAGGACCAGAGAGGCAACACCAGAGAGTTCAGGACTAGCCTGGGCTACAGAGCAAGACCCTGTCTCAAAAAAAAAAAAGAAAAAAGAAAAAGAAAAGAAAAAGAAAAGAAAAGAAAAAAATGAGAATATGAGCATCTATCACAGGAATGCTCTACTTCAGCAGACCTGTTAACGAAAGCCATTCTCCCAGGTCATTTCCTCTTATAGAAGTTCTTGGCATGAGGCAAAAAACTGAGGAGATCCTTCAATGATTGGTGTATATTGGGTCACTGTTCATCCCCCATCCACAGCTGTTTCATGTATGATCAGCAGTGGCATATAACTGTTACCATGTCAAAGACTCAAAACGACCCCCCAACCCAGGCTCAACTGATGGAAGGGTGGAGAATCATTCAATGGTAAGATCACCCCCTCTCCTGCAGGCCTCTAGTAAGCCAGTCTTTCCCCATAGTCCCTGTCCCTCCCTTCCATACCTACCTCGCATGTCTTTCTGAACCTTTGTCCAGAGATCTTTCCGATTGACTTGTAGAAATAATCTCATCATCACCTTCCATGCCTCTTGTCCTGGGAAATATTCCTCCAATAGCGTTGCTAGGACTCTTTTGGAAGCTTTCTTGATATTAGTCCAGGAGAATGACTTGTGGGGAAGCTTCAGAAGTTCTTCCTTGAGGAGCTCCTTAAATTTCGGGAACTCATTTTTCTTCAGCTCCTGTAGGTAAAGCTCCAAGCGACACTCACAGGAAGAGTATTCTGCCATTTTGTTCTAGGACTGTGGGCTCAGACTTCTCTAGGGGGGAAAAAAATCCTCAAAAATCAGGTAATAAGTGACAACTGAGGAAAAATATGGTTAAATCTCAACAGCATAACATGGCTCAAAATTACTGATACCAAGCTTACATTTTTCTTGCCTCAGGTAAATATGGCCAGCTTCATGTGAGCAGGAAGCTTCCTCTTCAAATTTCCACAAAAACACATGTATATTCAGTGCTCCAAAAGTCACTACACTCAATTTTATAAAACAAAAACTCCTTGACCAAAACAGGACAAATAGACCTAATACAATAATAGAATGGAACTCCAGTACCCCACTGTCTTATTACTTCCATGTTGCTGGGACAGAATATCAGATATCTACAATATAAGGGAGGAAAGGTTTATGTAACTGACAATTTCGAAGGTTTCAGTCCATTCATGGGTGGTTAGCAATGGTACAAGAACACGGCAGCTGCCTAGCTGGAGGAAGTCATTTGCTGCAGGTCATACAGGAAGCCAGCGAGTGAGGAAGAGTGAAGCCAGCATGCATTCAGGTAAAGCTCCAGTGCTCTGCCCCTGCTGGGTCAAGTCCCAGGGTTTTACCACTTCCAGGTCACATACCCAGTAACGCACCACATATCCATAATCTACTACATGTCACTTATCCACCAAAGACCTGCAATCCACCCTTCATTCCAGGCCCCACCTCTTTACAACACACGATTCCCTAGCTATTCCACAACATTCAAATACAGGAGGCTTTTGGCAGACATTCCAGATCCAAACCATCACACCTACTATCACAAACATATCAGGTAGACAAAAAATTTTACTGCCCACCACAGAACAGATGACTTTAACATGTATCTACAGTATTTCATGTTTCATCCAACTGCAGAACACACATTCTTTGCAACAGGCCATGGAATGTTCCGCCCAAAACAGATGGTATTTTAGGCTATAAATCATGACTCAATGAGTTTTTTTTTAAAAATCCTAATTCTTATATCCTATAATATCATGGAGGAATTAAACTCAACATTAACAGCAAAAAGTAAACATAGGACTTCCGGGTCCAGGTGGCGACCGAGTAACAGAGCTGTGCCATGTCTGCTTACTGACCCACTTAAAAAGTCAAGAATTTAGTCATAAAACGCATATGCAATGTAGCCAGGACAGAGAGGAGCACCAAAACAACTGAATGGAGGTCAGGGGAAGGTCAGAAATTCCGAAGGAACACCAAAAGCAAAGGTTTAAAAAAAAAAAAAACCACGAAGCCTAGGAAGCCGCCCCATGCCGGCTGCAAATGGCTCTGGTGGCCTGTCCACTGCATGGCCTCACAGCCACCAGTCAGCCAGAGCAAAGACTGTAGCACACAGACACACACAGTGCTGCCCCAGGCCCTCAGGACCTCCCGTGGCTGTGTGACTAGTGGCTGAACTCGTGGTGCCCTGTGCCTTCCACACAGGTTCTGTGTCTCTGACCCAGACCCCTCCTCCACAAACACTCCAGTCCAGGAGTGGCCTTTATCTGCCCTGCTTTTTTATGTACACTGGCCCTTCCCCCAGCACCTGAGGCCCTTCTGTTGCACCCTCTTGAAAGCCAAGCCCATCAGCAGCATCCCACATGTGAACAAACCACTGCAACCACACACCAATGTGCACGGCAGCATCATGCACAAGAGCCACGGGCTGCAGGAATGCGAATGCCCAAGAATGGCAGTGAGTGATTAAACAAATGGAATACTAGTCAGCAAGACCCTCTCTCAAAAAAGAAAATGGTTAAAATGGCAAATTTTGCGTTATGCATGATTTAAAAAGCCTCACGTGTCCTCAATCTCTCCTCCAACACTCCTTTCCCCTTGCTATCCTCGCCGCACCCTCCCTGAATATGCAAATCACCTGCAGCTGCTCCTACACCTACAGCTTAATCACTGCAACCCCTCCACTCCTAAGGCCCAAGGGGGCAGTAGGGTCACTGAGGTTCCTGACACCCACAAGAGGCTCCATCCCCTGCACCATTCCCAGCTGGGAACCCCAGGGCCTGCCACCCCTGTGTCAGCCCTCCCAGCTGGCACCACCTGGTCCACTCCCTCTCTATTACTGCTCATATGGCAATACAAAAAGAATATGACTGGCAAAATGATTCCCAAATTATTTAATGTAAAGTTGGGATTTCCCAAAACTTCGGACAGTAAAAGACTTCAGAGACAAGCAGCTGAATCACACAGGGACACGTGTCCACCTTCATTCTCCCACTACCCTCTGCATCACCACAGGTGAGTCTCCATTCACCTCCCCAACATCAGACCTACCAAATCTGAAAACAGACTTCTGAACTTTGTTTTCATCACTCCTTTTTAGCTCTTCAATTCTGAAGCCTTCACTTTCTCTACATCTTCAATTTTATATAAACAAACAAAGAAACTCCAACTGCCTCCAGGACAGTCCCCCTTGTCTCACCCCAGTGAGTTTGGGGACATGGAGAGGAAGAACTGGGCACACAATCTTGCCAACAATGACACTTTTCAAAGCAACCCACCCTTACCACAGAGAGGGCAGACCTCCTCATCGCTCAGGCCCCACTGCCTGGATCTTTCTGCTCTCTACACCCTCAGTGGGCATTGAGAAGGTGCAGGGAGACAGAGAAAAAGAGAACCAGGACAGGGAGAAGCCTTCCTTACCTGCAGGATCCCAGAGTTTATCTGACGCTCATCAATTGGCAGCTGGGAACAGAATAAATAGCTCCATGTGCTCCTCCATTGGCCCTGGATTGCTCCATCCTATTGGCTGTCAGACCTCTGACGAAGGACCAGAGTGATATGGAAGTTTCAGTTTGCATTCTGGCTCAGGTGTGAGCCATCTCCCTTCCAGCATTGCTGGGGCGCAGACTGCTGGGTGCCCCTTTCATGGTACAACCTCCATGTATACTATAACATAATATCAGGGCTGTCCTCCTGCTCATAGTGAATGGCAGCTTGGGTTCTAGGGATCAGGCTCTTTCCATTGATGTCTGACTACGTGACATCCCACACTGAATTTTCAAGGGGGAGCTATTTTGTACATCTAGTCAACCTTCACTTGTAGCTCTGAAGGAAAACTCATAGACGAGGAAATCAGTGCATGTTCTCGAATAACTAGCTCAGCATGTATGGCAAAACAAGGTAGGCATCTATGGACACCCCATAACTTCTCTATGAGGGGCTCCCGGGAGGAAGCTGCCCACCTTCACTATGAGCACCACCAGCTGCTGTCAACAAAGCCCACCTCTAACATCACGTGTGCATGCTGATGAGACGAGAACCCAACTGTTAAGGGCTACCCTCACAACCTTGGAAGTAGGGAGTGTGGCTACTCTATCTCCAGAGATGCTTGACACCATCAGAAAGGACAGGACACTTCAGCTGAAGACTTTCCTGCACGATCAGGCCATGTTTTAGCTATTCGCTAGGCTTCCTGCCAGAAGTCCCAACTCAAGTAGAGACCGGAGATGTCTGTGTGGGATCAACAGGCAAGTATAATGATCGGCAGGTGTCGTTTGCCTACAGAGACTGAGAGAGACTCAATGAATCTTTCCTAAGATCTTGACTTGGATTGAATTCAGAGACTGTCCCTCAACATTTTCACCTGGTCCTCCTCCAAACTATGACTGTGTAAATCATTCTTAGCTGGGACACACCTCTCACATTACAAAGATGTGTTTAGATTAACCTCACCAGGGGTATAGCTCAGGGGTTAAAACACCTGCCAACTAAGAACCAGACCCTGGGTTTGATTCCCCAGCACCACAATTAAAAAAAAAAAATAGGCTGGAGGAATGGCGCAGTGGTTAAAGCATTTGCCTTGCAAGCACAAGGCCCTGAGCTTGATTCCCCAGCACCACATAAAGCTGGGTGTGGTAGTGCATGCCTGTAATCTCAGCACTTAGGAGGCTGAGGCAGGAGGATTGTACTGAGTCCAAGACCAGGCTGGGCTACAAAGTGAGTTCAAACCAGCCTGGGGTACAGAGCAAGACCCTGTCTCAAAAAAAAAAAAAAATCTAGAAAGCTACCTCAGGATCCAGCATAGCACGTGGACAAACCCCTGGGCTCTGATCATGACCATCTAGTGGCCACAGACATGAAGCTGCTTTTCCTCTATTTCCCTCTTGTGAGACACTGGCATGATAATGCCTGTGGAGATAATGAAGACGACAATGATGGTGCGGGTGAAGGATATAGGAATGGAGATGATGATGGTGAGGATGACAGTGATGGAGAAGATGGTGGTGACGAGGATGATGGGGATGATGATGGTGACAGGGATAATGGGAAGGGAGATTATGGTGAGGATGATGGAGAGGGGATAGAGAAGAGTGAACTGAAGAGTGATTTAAAGCAGTGTTACAGGCAGGCGAGAGAGGTGTCCCCTCCCTGGCCAGGCTGCCTGTGTTATCTGGGAGTGGAGCTCCTGAGGGAGCTGGCAGTTTCCCAGCAATCCCTGCCACCACTACCTGGAGACTCATCCATCCAGGACTCTACCTACAATCTCATGCGCCCTCTGCTGGACCAGAAACCCAAACTTCAAGGGAAGCTCTTCCTCACAGCTGCTTTAATATCTGTGTAACACACTAAAATGCCCCAATGCACGCTCCAAAATTGAACTTGTGGGTTTGTTTTGTCCTGGGGAATTGAGCCCAGGGCCTTCACACCAAGCTACAGCCCTAGCCCATTTTTTACTTTGAGACAGGGTCTGAGCCACAGATCTTGGCTAAGTTCATTAAAATGTAGTAAAATTAAAAAAACACATTACACTAGCCACATTTCAGGATCTTAAGGGCAGCATTTGGATGGTGACATCTCTTTTGTGTAAGAACAAAGGACATTTCCAGCATCCACAAAGTTCTATCAGATGCCCTGCCAGTGATCATTAACTCTGCAATGAAAACAATTAGGGCCCCCTCCAAAACACTATACACAGACACACACACACACACACAGACACACACACACACACGCACACACCCCTACCTGCTCCCCCCATCAGGGTTGGATCCACAGGTGGTCACTTCAGTTTGTGAGGACACAAGGACCAAGAAGACATCCGCCATTCCATCAGTAAAACAAACAGAATGGGATAACCATGACTTGGTCAGCCAAGAATTAAAGGCATCATTCCTTAGATGTGGAGTCAGGGTTCCACTACAAGCCAGGCAGGGTCTGAAAGCTCAGGACCCAAAGGGGTGTATGGACAGCAGGTCTGCCTCTGTAAGGGCAGCTCCCACAGGGAACAGAGGGCAGGCTCAGTGTCCTAGGTCAGATAAACATATTTCCCAGATGCTAAGGAAAAGGGGGAGAAAAATGAACAAAGATTCCATGCCCCACTCCCTCCTTTGGTGACAGCCAGTCTTCTAGGTGGTTGACCTACCTTGTCTCCTTTTCACAAATGGGGAAAGAAATAAAGATCCTGATTTAATCATACAACAGAATTCAGGAGAACTGGAGTATTTTGTTACTACTTTCTTCTGCTTATTTGTTTGAGACAGGGTCTTGCTCTGGAGCCTGGCTGGTCCACACTCATTAAGTAGCCCCGCCTTCCTGCCTCAGCCTCCCCAGTGCTGACACTGCAGATGTACTCCACAGGTGTAATCTTACTGCAGGTGTAATCTTTATGTGGTGCTGAGGGATCAAACCCAGGGCCTTGTGCATGCCATAAAGTGCTCTAACCACAGAGCTTCACACTCAGTCCATCTTCTGCTTCTTTTAAAGGAAATGAAGTCAAAGAGACAAAATGAAAGCCTAAAGTGGTTGTATGGGTGACAGCGGGGAGGAGAGGCCTGGCTTAAGCATAAAGTGCCCTGAAGAACTGAGTTTCAGGCTGGGGACATAACAGGTTCATTGGTAGAGCACTCACTACAATGTGGGAAGTTCTAGTTTGCACCCCCAGTATTCAAAAATACACGTAAGTTCCACAGCCCCCAAGCTAATATCATGAGTAAAATAGGAACCCAGGAAGTCCCCAGGAGACCAGCATTGCCCACGCCACCAGCGACAGGTGGAGATGATGATGATTGATAAGGAAGAGGCATGACGGTCAATGAGGGACAAGTACGAAGGGAGAGCCACATAGTGGCCAAGACAGCAGAACCATGTTCTGCAGCTCTCCCTCCATCGGATTCCTGGGTTCCCAGGTCCATGCTGCAGAGGGCTTGCCCGCCCCCCACCTCACAATTCCAGTTCTTTTGGTTTCCAACTAGATAGTACAATTTTGTTTTGTTCAAGACAGAGCCTCATGATGTACCATCCTGGCCTCCAACTTACTATGTAGCCTAAGCTGGGCTCAAAAATTGAAATCTCTTGCTTCATCCTCCCAAAATGCTGGCATCACAGGCATTCATCACCATACCAAGCTTATAATTTTTTTTAAGTGCCCAGGTGACAGAGCTCTGTGGAAACTGCAGATGAAGCAAAGTTGGCTAATGGGAACGATGGAGAAGCTGGGTGAGGTGTTTCCCCGGCTGGCTGAGGGGTTGTTATATATCAGTTCTGTGCACTTGAATATGCTGCCTTAGGAATGGAGGACTAGTAGACTTAGGGAGGCTACATCTGTCCAGCCCCAAGCTTCCATTTGCAGATGTCACCCGACTCAAGAGTCTGTATTTGGGCTAGGGGTGTAACTCAGGGGATCAACTGCTTGTCCAGCAAGCACAAGATCCTGGGTTCAATTCCCCAGCACCACACAAGCTGAGCATGGTGGTGCAGTGCTGTAACCCCAGCACTCAAGAGGCTGAGGCATGAGGATTGCTGTGGGTTCAAGGCTAACCTGAGCT
The DNA here is from genome assembly GCA_004027205.1 of Ctenodactylus gundi. Classification (NCBI taxonomy): domain Eukaryota; kingdom Metazoa; phylum Chordata; class Mammalia; order Rodentia; family Ctenodactylidae; genus Ctenodactylus; species Ctenodactylus gundi. Next base: position 104,811 of record PVKB01003349.1, read on the forward strand.
ACATAGTGAGCTTAGAAGCAGTCTGGGCCACGGAGCAAGACAGAGTCTCCAAAAAAAGTTTATGCTTGAAGAGCAATCTTGGGGCTGGAGGAATGGCACAGGGGTTAAAAGCACTTGCCTAGCAAGCGCACAGCCTTGAGTTGATACCTGACCAGATGACTAAACAAAGGAGAAAGGGGGTAAGGAGGGATACAGGTCATGCCACAGTGACTGACTTGACCCTGATCCAATACCCTAGATCTTAGCAGGAAGATTGTACATCCTGCCAATAGGTAAGAGGCTGGGGGAAGGACTTGTGATTTAGGGATTTAATCTCTACCCACCACACATTCAGTGTGCTTTTCTCACCTACGTGGGGCAAGTCACCTCTTTTTGCAAAAAAAAAAAAAAAAAAAGATAATTAGAGCCTCATATTCTATCCTCTATGCTTCCCATGTCCATCCTGTTTGGACAGGTGAACTCCTGCGAGCCATTTTTAACAATCTAGGGGCTCGTCTGGGATTTACACTCCTGCTGGAGGAGGACACCCCAAGAAGAGGCATCCCATCTTGTGTTCTAGGTTGCCTGCTCTGCCTAGGGAATCTGTGATGCTGAAGCCTCTCAAGCATACTTAAGTGACTCCATATTGTGTCACTTCTTTCTAAAAGGGCTGTGCTATGTGGTTTGCAATGCACTGTTGGTGATCCCCTTAAACTGTGATCCCCTTAAACTCTAGTTAATTTTGTAATTATCAAAGTTCTTCTTATGCCCCATACTCAGGAAATCCCTAAAATTTTTAACTGCTTTATCTCACCTCTGTAAAACCCAGCCTTTGTAACTTCAGGTTGTTGAATAACGAGATTACAACTCCCAACCCAACCCCTCTCCCAAAATATCTACCAAGGACAGAGACCAAGGACTAGCAAGGAGCTCAGCCCCACATGGGCTAGTGGGTCCCATACTACGATTGGTTGTTTTCAAAGAACCTGTTTTGTGTGATTGGGCCCTGCCAAATGTAATGGACACCTTACAGATTTTAAACGGCTAACACTGTCACTATGGTTGCTGTGCAATTGTGATTGGTTTTTATATGATGACGCTGTACCTGTGTTACCTTCTCTGTCACCTCCCCTTCCCAAGCCCTATATTAACCCTCTCTAGCCCCAGCTCAGGACTATTCTCTGTATTCTTATTTTGGGATCAGGCCCAGCTGTAAATAAAGATCCTTACCTTGCCTTAATTGGTGTATGGTGGCCTCTAAATTCAACCTTAAGTGACTGCAGGAATAGCTCAGTGATTGAAGTGCTTGCCTAGCAAGTGCTAAGATAAGCGCTATGACCTGAATTTGATTACCCAGCACCACATAAGCTGGGCATTGTGGTGCACACCTATAATCCCAGCACTCGGGAGGCTGAGACAGGAGTATTGCTATGAGTGCAAGGCCAGTATGTCTAGGCTCCATAGTGAGTTCAGGACCAACCCGGGCTACAGAGTAAAACCCTGTCTCAAAAAAATTTTTTTTCAACCAAAAACATAACCTCTTACAGAGCCATGGAAAGCCTGACATGGTTTACATTGGAGACAATAAGGATAGGGCTAAAAGAAGAATAGAAAACCAGGGCCTGTCAGGAAGACTTCATGCGTAGAGCAAGGTAGATAAAGGTTGAGGAAGGCCAATCCCACATAGTACTGCCTTGGTGACCAGGGAATACCCTCACTCATTGGGGGTAACACTGGAGTTGTAAAAAACCTCCAACATAGGGTGGGGGGGGGGGCACTCTCCAGTTAAAAGATTCAGAATTTGTGTGAGGATGAGAGATAAAAATTTTAGGCCTACCAGTGAGAAAATAGATTGGCAGGAAGAATCAGAATTTTTTCAAATTTCCCTGGATAGTCCACTGGGGAGAATGTTAGAATTCTGGGAGGACCATTCTTACACAGAGGTGAGAAAAAGCAAAAAGCCAAAAAAAAAAAAAAAAAGCAAAAAGTTTGCAATTAGGCCAAACTGAAAGGGCCTGTGCTGGTGGAGCAGATGAGCAGAAGGAAGTCAAAGAGATTAGAACAAAATATAGCTAAGTACTTACACTCAGGACTATAGGAAGGATGCTTTGAAGACTTCTCAAACATTAATAAGATCCCTCAAGGATGGAGAGGCGCAAGGCTTTTTGAAAAATGTACACCTGGGACAAATTAATGCCTATTATTAGTATCTTGTTCAAGGGGCGAAAAAGGGCATGATTTAGAGAGTCGCAATTACTATCTAGGAGAAAAAGTATCCTCCACAAGACTGGGTCCGTCAGCTGAAAGTAAATTCCCTAATGTGATCCTGGTTAGAATAATAATGACCCCAAGAACAGGGTTGAAATATGAGACCTCAAGGAATTAATTATAAAGGGGGCCAAAAAGTCAGTCCCAAGGTCCCAAAATACTGCTTAAATGCCCAATCCCCATAACTAACTATTGTGATTTGAATCTGGAGTGCCCCCCAAAAGCCTCACGTACCTATGGATACTGTGTGGTGTTGGAAGGTGGGGTCTGGCTGGCTTGGGCTTGACCTGAACGGGAGTGTGCTAGTATCCCCGCCCCCCCCTCCTCCCTCTCTCTGCTCTACCATGCTGTGAGGATCTCTGCCGCTGGAGCTCTGGCTCTGGCCCCAACCCTGCTCCAGCCCTGCCATGTGCTTCCATCATTTTCCAGCTGCCCACCTGTGCATGGACTGTGACCTTCTGAAACTGTAAGCTACAATAAATCTTTCCTTCCTAAGTTGTGTATGTCAGGTATTGAAGTCACAGCTGCGAGAAATTAAGACAGTAACCTAAGGCTTCCATTGATCACAAAGAAAGATTCAAGATCATGTAGTTCAGATTTTAAATTTCCTAGTTGGCAGCCAGGGAAGTATGTGAAAGAGTCTCATATTGGTAATGTAAAAGAAAAAAAAAAGAGTGAAACATGAGATTTCTGTTTTCAGATAGTGGGGAAAAGAAACATCTTTGGGAGCTGGAATTCTCACTGATAACCTAGAAGAAAAGAGAAAGGAAGCTGAGAGCTCCTTGCTGCACCAGGAGGTGACCCAAGGCTACCTGCTAGGTCTTTTATGTTCAATGTGGCAAGACAGGACACTGAGGGGCTTACTATCCCCAGGATTAAAGGACGCTTGGTCTGGAGTCCCAGTTGTCCTCCCTGGAAAGGAGGCACAGGGTTTCCTATTGGCTCCCAGTTTACCCATCACTTCAGCAGGACCTAACCTCAGGCAACTTTGATTGCTGCAGGACTAGTGAGGCCTCTTGTTCTATCCCCTCCTGTTATCTCAGAAAATTGGCTTTTAGAGACCCTGTTGGGTTTTGAGTATGGATACAATTCCAGTGATTGGAAGCTTTGAACTGTATCAGGTGAGAAAATCCCAGCAGCCTTCCCACAACATCTTCGGGATCAAATAAAGAAATATTCAGGTTTGATTCCAGAGGACCCAATAGGGGAAGGTCTCCTAAAAGTTGATTTTCTAAGTAGGAGTTTGGCCACATATTGAAAACAAAGTTTACAAAAGTTGGACGGATGGAATGAAAAAGCCTATGGAAGAGTTCTTAAGGGAGGTTCAGAAAGTGTTTGTGGGACAGAATGGACAGAAACAAAAAGCAAGGCTCTAGTTACTATTGTACAAAAGGTGACAGCAGAGGTGGCCGGTGCCCAAATGCTATAATACTGAAGGCTGGGCCCATCTTAAGAGGGGAAAAGGAAGAAGTGAATACCTTTACTGCTCTTGAAGAATAAGGGTGTCAGGGGTTCCCCACAATCAAGTCCCACCAGGAACCCCTGATAAACCTAAAAGTGAGACCTTAAACAGAAAAATCAAACAGTAAAAAGAAGACATTCAAGAGTTCCAAATCTATTTTTTTAAGTAAGATTCCTTCAGACCACAGATGGTTCAATGTGATACATTTAAAAGATGCTTTCTGGGCCTGTCCATGGAACCCAGAATACAGGAACCTCTTTGCATTCAAATGGAAAAATCTAATAAATAGGAGAAAATAGTATTGATGGGCAGTACTTCCACGAGGATTCACTGAAGCATCTAACCTATCTGGCCAAATACTTGAGTCCATATTGGAGGAATTCACCTCCAGGGACTAATCTTTTATGTGGGTGATTTATTGCTATCAGGTAAAACTAAACCTCAGGTTTCAAGGGCTACAGTAAACCTGATAAACTTTCTGGGCTGAAAGGTGTTACATACCTCAAAAAGTAAATTACCATTTACTGAAAGGGAAGTTAAATATTTGGGTCACCTTAAAATGAGGTGAGGTGAAGGAAATCTACAGAGAATTGAGGGAGTTATGAGTTACCCCAAACCAAAGACAAGTGGGAACTCTGAAAATTCCTAGAAGTCGTGGGTGACTGTAGATTCCAGATTGACTCTTTTGCTCATAAAACTAAAGACCTTTAAGCGGCCAGGAGGGCCAGACCCCTTCTGATGGACCACGGAGAAGGTAAACATGCTAGAAGACCTTAGAGGACCTCTGGTTACAGCCTCAGTTTTAGCACTCCCATCTAAAGAAACCTTTCCACCTCTTTGTTACAGTGGATTGAGGCACAGCAGCTGAGGTACTCACTCAGGACTGGGAAGGAAAAAGGTAGCAGGTTGAATTTATGTCAAAATTATTAGATCCAATTTCAAGGGGATGGCCCAAATTTGTACAAGCTATAGAAGCCACAGTTTTATTGGTGGAGGAGAGCAGAAATCTCACCTTTGGGGATTACCTTAAGGTGGGCACTCCTCATCAAGCCTGAGCTATCCTAAACCAAAAAGCTGGACAGTGGCTAACAGATTCATGAATTTTAAGGTATGAAGCTATACTATTGGAAAAAAATGATTTATTTTTGACCACTGATGCTTAGTTAAATCTAGCTAGCTTTCAGGTCTCAAAAAAAATTAGGTAGTTCTAAAGAGTGACATAATAATTGCACAGACATCATAGAGTATCAGGCCAAGGTCCAGCAAGACTTGAATGAAATGCCACTCCTAGGAAGGATCAAACTGTTTGTGGATGGCACTTTCCGAGTTTTGTAAGGTAAAAGGCATAATGTATATACAGTACTAAATAGAAAAAAAATTGTCATAGAAAAAGGGAGATTGCCTAACAGGTTGTCAGCTCTTTGGCATTACTCGGGCTGTAATGCTGTTCACTGACACTGAAGGAACTTCTTGCCCAAACACCTTCTCTGGAGTTCACAGCACATCACTTTCAGCCTGGTGACCTGGTGCTAACCAAGACCTGAAAGATAAATTCCAATCTAACCGGGAAGAGCCCTACCAGGTGCTTCGGATGGCCAAGATAGCTGTACTGACAGCAGAAAAAGGCCAGACTCATCACACTCAAGTTAAAGGCATATAGCTCACTAGCCAACAGAAGCAACGGGCATCAAGTACACATCCCAATGGCAAAAAAAAATTAACACAAAAGGTCACAGTACTACTTATGGGTCTTAAAAGTGCTACTGATTGTATTCTTGCAAATGTTACAAAGACAACTCCTATGGTTCCCTTAGCCATTCAGTTTAATGTCAGTCTGCTTTTCCCTTGTGAAAACCTAACAAATCAGCATGAGCTACAAATGGTTGATAAAGTAGTTACCAAAAGGGTAACAACTGGTTATAGAAGTAGAGACTAGCTGTAGAAAAACAGATGCCTGGTTGGAATAAATTATTCTGTACACATCCTTAATTAAATAAAAAAAACACCTATTGTACATGCATGACAGGACAGCTGGAGGTTGAGTTGCCCCATTTCCCTTTGAAGGGACTTCAGACTTCATGAGCATGGAATACATGGTATCTCTCTTATTAGACAATATGCTGTTGCTACAGTTCCCAGGTGCTAACGGACCAAGGCAGAGGATCCCAGAAGTCATCAGACCCTCACTCCGATACTAACTATATACCTTGTGCCTCTCCAGGCGGGAGGGAAAGTTAAAGTCCATGGAAATCATGTCTCCATGTAATAAAAGGCCTGTCCTTTGTGAGATTAAGCAACCAGTCTGCACTGACTGGGGCCCAAGTAAATGCCTGGTGCTACTACAGGGGTGGCATTGCTTGAAAACCTCCCAGCTGACTGGAATGGAACACGTACTTGGCCCAATTGGCTCTCCATTCCACTCTGTCATACCAGCCGCCCCTGCCTTTCCAAGCCTTAGCTCTGTTGTGGGCTAAGAAAAGATTTATAGTCCCTAGTGGATCTTCTGACTCCTATATTAGGGTCCCCCATGATATTTATCAATAGATTCAATGCTGAAAATCACAAAATTACAGGATTTAGATTAATATGGCTAATGCCTAACAGTGATACAGACTGGGTAAATAACGTCTATCATAACCAACAAAAATTTATTAATCACATGAGAGATGCCTTTAAGAATACTTTTAAACAACTGGATGCAACCGGTAAGATGACATGGAAAAACAGGTTAATGCTGGACAAGATACTAGCTAACAAGAGGGGAGTTTATGCCATGTTGGATGGGCAACGCTGGCTTAAAGAGATGGGAAAAGTAACGACTCCCACCTTAACTCCCCTCACCATAAGGGCCGGGGTGCTAGTGGTTCTGGGCTACTACAATGTTCTCTGGGTCAGGGGGTCTCATCAGATGGCTTATAGGAGTGATCTTAAGTAAACAAATCCCTGTGTCATGCCAACAAGATGTGGCTAACTGGTCCCAAACAGACCCTGGTAAAAGAAGCTGTATTGTATGTTAAAGAAATTTGAGAGATATACTAGCTCTTAAAAACACTAAGTGAAAACATGTCAGATGGTTAAAATAAAAGGGGGGGGGATTGTGAGCGCAACCTAACAACAGCAGTGGTACATGTTTCAGATAAAGATGGCAGGTCTGATTGTCCACGTGACCAGATGACTAGACAAAGGAGGAAGGGGGTAAAGAGGGATACAGGTCATGCCACAGTGACTGACTTGACTCTGATCCAATATCCTAGATCTTAGCAGGAAGACAGTGCATCCTGCCAATAGATAAGAGGCAGGGGTAAGGACTTGTGATTTAGGGATTTAAAATCTCCACCCACCACACTTTCAGTGTGCTTTTCTCACCTATGTGGGGGAAGTCACTTCTTTTTGGAAAAAAAAAAAAAAGATAACCAAAGCCTCATATTCTGTCCTCCATGTCTCCCATGTCCATCCTTTGTTTGGTCAGGTGAACTACTGCAAGCCATTTCTAACATCTGCTACCTCAGAGAGATAAAGGAAGGCTGGACACGTAGGCCCATGCTGGAGCAGACTTCCAACTGAGGGCTGGACGGGGCTGGCTGAGACTGACAGGGTTTCCTGGAAGGATGGAATAGAAGAAGTTACAACTTTCCCCAAGGACCCTTCTTGTTTTCATCCTGCTTTTGCTGCTTTAACTAGTGCCCTATAAAACCAGTAGCCTAGCTGGGGGGCAGAGGCAGCATCCATGGGTGCTGCAGCTGGCATGTCACCACGGCTCTGTAATAGCCCTAATAAACTTGGTTACTTGCCAAGTCAGACTTACCTGAGTTGTTCTTTGGTCTGTCATCTCCCATATATTTTGGAAACAGATGATTCTTTTACTCTAAGATTTTTACATAACAGTTCAGCAAGAACCCCTCTCCCTCTCCCTCTAGTCACCCTGAGATCCTGATGGGTATCCTCAGACCCTCCCCCCATGATCTCCAGGGGACATACATCCACCCATAGACCCTGCCCTGCTCCCTGGACATAGCACCCACTGCCCAGCCCATACGACACACAGGCTAGATAAGTGTTCACAAACACAAACACGGCTCAGGTGGCTCCCTTCAGTGGTACTTCCCACTAGAACCCTGGGCACAGGAGTGGGGAAAGGTGTAAGTAAGGGGGCACAAGCTCTTTAGTCCCCATCTTTTTTTTTTTTTTTTTGAGACAGGGTCTCTCTCTGCACTTCGGGCTGGTCCTGAACTCACTATAGAGACCAGGTTGGCCCTAAATTTCACGCCTGTTTCCCGAGTGCTGGAATTACAGGCACCTCCACCACATCTAGCTTTATGTGGTGCTGGGGAACTGGACTCAGGGCCTTCAACTTACCAGGCATGAACTTTAACCACTAAGCTATTCCCCCTGCCCTAGTCCCTATCTTAGTCACTTTTTTCATTGCTGTGACAGAATATCCAACATTCACAATTTAAGCAAGGAAAGATTTATTTTAGCTCACAGTTTCAGAAGGTCACAGTTCATTCATGGACGGCTGGCAATAATGGAAGCACATGGCAGAGGCAAAGGTGGTGGCAGCTCCTCAGAGAATTGCAAACAGGAAGCCAAGTCCCCCAAAAGGAAGAAAGGAAGTAGCATATATCTTTCCAGGTCCTATCTCTGTGATCTGCCCTTCTAGGCTTAAGCCCCTAATCCACTACACACCTGTAATCTATAATCTACCACCAGCCTATCTCCCACCACCCACCCATAATCCACCCTTCCAGACAGGGTCACATATCCTAATAGCACATGGTTCCACAGACAACCCATAACATCCAAATACATGACATTTGGGGGGAACATTCCAAATCTAAACCACAATAGTCCCACTTGGCACTTCCTATTGTCAGGAGCAAGAGACAAAAAGGAAAGATCTGAGGACAAACCCCTAATTTCTGAGCTACACTGCAATCATGTTCTTTGGTTTTCCAATATTCAAGGCAAACTCTGGGTCATCATACAGCTCCACTCCAAGTCTTGCAGTGTTTTTGAGATAGTCTCCCTATATCACTCAGGCTAGCCGAACCTGCCTTCCTCTTGGATCCACCTCCAAGAGCTCTTGGGACTCCAGGCAGCGCCATACAGCTGGCTCTTTGGTTTTCTATACTGTCTTCTCTGTTTTGACAAGTAGGCAGAAGTGCCCCAAACCTTCCCCTCACCCTGATCACTAATACTGCCTCCCACTGAATGAAGGAAGCCCAGCAGGAAATCGGAAAGCATCCTGAAGCCTGGGTAGAAGAGCTGCCACTGAGTGGCCACCGAACTGACTGGTGAAAGAGCTACAAGAGCCATGGTCTGCCTGCTCTTCTGGGTCCCTGCTAAGAAATGGTACAGAAGGGTCTCTGGAGCCCACACAGGAGACTGCTAGTGTCATCCGATGGCAGCATCCCAGCACAGCCAAACCCACAAGTATAAGAACAGACTGCCCTTCCCTCACTAAGCGGAGGAGATGCCTCGAGGACCTGGAAGCACTGCACATAGGGGTAATACTGAGCCCCTGGGCCATATTCTGCATGGGATGGCGGCGGTTCCTCAGCCCACCCAGCCTGAGGTCAGGGCAGGAGCAGGTAAAAAACCTCTTCACCGAAAGCAGCACACTCCAGCCTTGTGTCATCCCCCATTGACACTGTGGCTCTATGACCTACACGGCACTCACCCCCAGGGACATGGCCAAAGTTCTAGAGTCACGGCCCTCCTGCCTGCTGTCCCCACCAGTGGGGAGCTTATCACAAGCCCTGTGGCAACCTTCTTGAGCACTGAGTGGACCCGCTATAGCACATGCCCCTGTGCTGCAGTCAGCTGTCTTGGTACTGGGACTAGAGCAATCCTCAAAAAAGAGGGCCTGGCTCCCACCCACCCACCTTCTGCCAGCAAGATGTGGCTAGAGTCAATGAGGAAGAAGCTAGCTGTCAGGGACCCAGGGACTGACCAGACACCCCATATGTGGCAGAGGGGGACTTGTCTGGTCCCCAACACAGAGGCACCAAACTATCCTATGTAGAGACCTCAGCGCCTGTAAGCAGGCAGCCTAAGGAGCCCCTAAGACAGTTCCAATCAGGTGTGAACCAGCGCCACAAGCAGAGACAGAAACAGCAGGTCCCTGCCACCGAGTCAGCATACCACGCACAGGAACGGGTAACAGACAGCCAAGGGGCCCAGGTGAGGGCAGCAAGGGCACGTGCTGAACAAATGCCACCTCAGACTAATTAGTATCATCACTGCCATCCTCTCCCTCAACACCCCTCACCTGACTGTTGTATTCTGCACCTCGTTCCCACAGCTCCCACCTGCAGCCTTGATTGGAAACCTCCCCTTCTCTGCCCCAGAGGCCAAGGGTTGGTGGACCCAGGTCCTTCTGAGGGGACAGCCTCTGAACCCACAGGCCACAACTCATCCAGCCTCAGCTGCTTCCCAAACCAGCCCCTCCTGAAAATGAGACAGTAATTAGTGCTTTTGACAAAGGCACTGCCCAACAGGTGACAGGGTCCAGCCCCTGGGGAAGAGGCTTCTAAGGGAAACACGAACCATTGATGGGAATGTGGGAAAGCCATACTCATGAGAATTGCCATTTATTCCCGAGTTGCCAAAATCATCACCAAGGATTTTCCAAGGGGTGTGATGGGGAATGAGGAGGCTCAAACACTGATTTGGAGGGATGGGGGACAGGAGCTGGGAAAGAAGGGGAATGGATGGGGGGATCCCCAGCTGTCCCTCCCCCTTCTAATGCCACAGAAAAGGGTCCTCCTCTGGCTGGCCCCCCTCCCATCCCCCATGTCCAGTTTCTCTTGGGGGTGGTGGGCTGGGGACGTGGAAGAGGGCGTAGTGTGAGTGGGCCCCAGGAGGGGAAGGGCACTGGGGTGGGGGGAGTCCCCCATTTCACATGCACTCACAGCACTGATCTCCCAGGGAGCAGGGACGGGGAAGCCAACTAGGCCACTCCCCCTCCCATCCTGGATTATAGGAGGAAGGGATTAGTGTTAGGAGCTGGGGGACCTGGGGGCATCATAGGGGGCAGACCAGGGCCTCCGCCAAGCGGAGAGATGTAGGTAGGCGGACCTCCAGGCACTGGGGGCACAGGACTGAGACGAAGCTGATTCAAGGTGAGTGTCGCAGGGGGTGCTGGCTGGAAGGGATTGGTGACCGAGGGGCCAGTGGCCGGCACTCCTGCAGGGAAAAAACAAGTGAGGAGTTCAAGCGATGGACACAGGTGAGCCAGCAACTGGGCACTTGCCTGCCCCACCAACACTTAACATGCCCCACCCACACTCACCACTTGGCAAGAAGGGGTTTGAAGCCTTGGCTCCCGGCAGTGTGGGGCCAGGGCGGCTGACCAGTGAGTCCAGGTCCACGAGGGCGGCATTAGGTCCCAGGAATGACTCAGGCGTCTTCCGAGTGGGAGGTGTGGGGGTCGGAGCAGCAGCAGGTGGGGGACTCCCCACAGCCTCAGCCAGAGAGCCCCCAACCCCACTCATGTCGAAGGCCCCTGGGCTGCGGGCAGGCACCTCTCCTGCCAGCAACTCCAGCTCTCCTGCAAGGAGCCGGAAGAGCTCAGCAGGGCCCTAGGCAGGAGGACACCAGCAGGAAGGGGCCCAATACTGGGACCTCTGGGAGGAGCCGAAGCTTAGCCTGATCCTAAACTATATGGGTTTCATACTGAGAGGCTGGCACAGAGGGAGGGAGGAATTGGCATCACTGACAACCACAGAGCAGCAGCTTCTGGGAAAAACCATGGGCAGAAGGGCCGGTCGATGGATGCAGGCAAGGTGTTTCAGCAGCCCTGCAATCTATAAACCCTATGAACCCACTAATGAGGGTCCCACATGTGGATTCTAGGAAAGCCCCCATAAACACAGACGATGGCAGAGCTGGCACCACTTGCTGCCTGGGGTCTGGGTGTTTTAATAGATCTAAGATTCTAAAGCTGAAAAATGCATGTTTCTATGGGAGAAAATCTGGAGGAGGAAAGCAGACTCAGTGGTCAGCTGAATCAGTGCAGGGGCACAGGGCAAGGAAGTTACTTCTCCCTCAACCCAGCTTCCTCAGAGGAACCTGCTGTACCCCACTCAGTACTTCAACACAAGTTTGCTAAACTCAAGAAATGTGACCAAAGGTGACATGGGTCCTCATGAGCACACATGGCTGCCGTCAGTGACAAGGAGAGTCAAGCGACCCTCAAAGTGAAGCCCCACCCAGGGAGGCAGCCCTGGGTACCCCCAGCTGGCATCTCAAGCCAGCTAACTAAGCATTAAGCAGGGCAGGATGAAGGAAGGCAGCATGCTGATGCCACATCCCTAGTTCCTATCCCAACTGGACAGACAACCCAGGGACAGAGAGGCCAGCTGAACATCTGGGCGGGAATCCTCAAAGGGAATTCTGTGTACTATTTGGACAACTTTTCTCTGAGTCTGAAATTATTCCAGGACACATTTCTTAGTGAATGAGTAGGTGTGGCTTACTGTACCCCACGGGGACAGGAAAGGGTCAGCTTTACATGAGGACCCAAACATGATGGGGTTGGGGAAGGGACAGCTCACCCGTGCTGCTCCCTGAGGCCGGCAGGGCGGAGCGCAGTCGGTCGAAGTCTGAGAACTCATCTGGCTCAGCGTCGAAGCCTCCAACCACTACAGGAGCCAGGATGTCTGCTCAGTGTCCACCCACCTACTCAGACCAGGCCCCATACATGCTCCCTCAGGACCCAGGACCCAGGACCCCAACACCAGGCCTCTCACCCGCCCCCACAGCTGGAGTCACAGGTACCTGAAGTGCCATTGGTGCTTGGCTTGGAGGGTGACCCCCCCCAGGGGTCTGAAAAGGCTGGTGCTGGTGCCCAGGGGTCAGAGGCTGGGACTCCGCTGACTGGGGGTCCTCCTGGGGAAGAAGGGCAAAGGAGCTGAGGCCTCTCCTGCCTGAGCAGCAGGAACTGTCACCTCTGTAGGTCAGTTGTTCAAATATACCTACTTCCATTCCAGGCCCTCCTCTCACCAAGCTAGACAGAGTAGGGCAGAGCCTTAGCCAGGCTGGCCCCACCGCCCAATGACCCTCCAGTCCTCTGCCCAGCCACAGCCACCAAGTCACACTCAAGACTGTACTCCAAGAACACCTACCTGCAGGGTATCAATGTCAACAACCTCCTCTGGGCATCTCATCTACCTCCATAGCACCCAAGGCACCCCCAACAGCTTGTCGGGTCTCACTGAGTCTGTCCCTGACCTTGCAACATCTGTTCCACAGCTAGCACAATGGTTGGTGGCACTCACCTTCAGAGCCTCCCCAGGGGTCAGGTGTGGGCCCTTCTCCAGCTGCAGGGGCTGGGGTCCCCCCCCAGGGATCAACTGAAGGTCCTGTGGGGGCAGCAGGCCTCCAGGGGTCCCCTGAGGCTGGCGTAGGGGCTGGACCACCCCAGGGATCCGCAGCAGGAGGGACTGCAGGGGCCCCCCAGGGGTCCGAAGCAGGGGCAGCTGTGGGTACAGCAGTAGCCACAGGTGCCGGGCCCCCCCAAGGGTCTGAGGCTGACACAGGAGCCGGGGCTGAGAAGACATCTGCCAGATCCATCAGGGATGACTTTAGGAGAAAAAGACGAGAGAAGTATGAAGGGAGACCAGACAAGAGGCTTGGGAAAGCCACAATGGGGCTCCTGGGCACGCACACAGGACCTAGACAGGAGACAAGGCAGGTATTCTCTCGCTCTACCCAACTCCACCTACCCACGGACCCCAGCCTCCAGATACTCTAGCCAGACAGACCCTCCCCCTAACCCTGCACCCACAATTATGATGCCGCTCTCCCACACTGAGCCTTGACTGAGATTTCTGGTTGTTGTTTTTCAGACAGGATCTTGTTCTGGTCTTTAACTCACTATGTTGACCATGGTAACCTGAACTCATGGTAACCCTCCTGGCCTCTTCCCCCTGAGTCGCTGGCATTCTAGGCATGTGCCACCACACCTGGCAGAGACAGGTTCTAGGTTCTTCCACTGGCCTTGCCCTCTGTCCCCATGCCATGCCCTAGGAGGCCTCCCTGAGCACCCATCAGCTTGTTCTGAACACACCCCTCCTGAGGCACACCTGACATCCTGCACACATGCACACATACACTTGGGCAGTGTCCAGGTATTCTGAATATGAGGCCAAGATAACCAGAGTTCCCATCTCTGAACCTGAAGGTACAGAGAGGCCCCTCCTACCCAGGCAGAGGAAGGGGCAAAGTGGAAAGAAGACACAGGGATCTGGTACAGTTGGACAGAGACCCTTTGGGAGAAACTGGCCAGAACAGGCAGCCCAGTCCATCAAAAAAAATGCCACTGGAGTAGGGCATGAGAGCAGAGGCCTATAATTCTAGCACCATGGGAGGCTGGGGCAGGAAGACTGTAATTCAAGCAAAGCCTGGGCAACTTAGCAACTCAGGGAGACCCTGTCTCAAAATAAAAATAACACAAGAAAAAGTCTGGGGGTAGAGCTTAGTGTTAAGGCCCTGGGTTCAATCTTAATTAACTCAAGAAAAAAAAAAAAAAGCCTCACCAGCCAATTACCCACAGCAAAAGCTGAATCCACATGTGGGACTCTCATTAGTGGGTTTATTGGGGAGGGGGAGTACCTTTCTAGATTGCACAGCTGCTGAAACACCTCACCTGCATCCATCGACTGGCCCTTTTGCCCATGGTTTTTCCCAGAACCCTTCTGCCCATGGTTTTTCTCCATGTACCCACACCTTGAAACACCTTGCTCATGGCTTGCTCAGCACCTGGGATGGGAGCAGCAACCACAATGAGGTGCAGACGCTTAGATCATGTTAACAGTTTGGATCAGGAATGGCCTCCAAAAGCGTCAAGTATTTGGGTGTTGTAGAATACCTATGGGACCATGCGCTATTAAGAAGTGGTGAGAAGGGATGGACACAGGTGCACAGTATCTTATGAGCAGAAGGCACATTACAGAGCATGTGACCTGAAAGGAGTGGATCACTGAGGCTGGTCTGAACTGAAAGGGACAGATCACTGGGTTTGATCTGACAATGACAGGGTAGATTACTGGGCCAGGACCAGGAAGGGCAAACCCAGCTCTGTCCTTCCTTGCACACTGGCTTCCTGCCTGCCATGCTGCAAACTGCTGTTCACCAGGCTGGGCCTCCACTTTACACTTCCACCGCTGCTACTAGTCCATGAATACATAAACTTTCTGAAACTGTGAGCTCAAATACATCTTTCCTTCCTTAAGCTGTGGATATCAAGCAACAAAAAAGTAATGAAGATACATCAGAACAATGAGTAGGGAGAAGCCATGTGTGGAAGCTACAGATGAGGTTACCGTAGAGGCTGCAGTCCAGCTCCAAGAGCTGGGCCCTGATTCAAGAAACAGAACCACTCAGCATGCCTGATCCAGCCAGAGCCATAAGGACATGGAAGTTATGGGTTCTGGGAATGTCTGCAACAAGGTGGCAGCACCTCGCTACCGGCAGTGAGCCCAGAGGACGACCATAGGCAGCTGCATAGGCAGGCACCCCAGGAGGAGATACAGGAAACAGGACAGGTGAAAGAGGCTGGGCTTAGCGCTCCTGTGCCACTCAAGCCCCCACTACCAGTGTAGGCAGGAGTCCCCACTCACCTCCTCCTTGCCCCCAGTCTCCCTCTTGCTCTCCTCTATTGCCATCTGCAGCCGCAGGTCGTCCCCACGACGGATCCGTTCTTCCTACAGGGTGGGACAGAAACAGCCAGCAGGGGCAGAGTCAGAAAGTGGGGACAGGAAGATGCTGCCAACCCGCAGGGACAGCCCATCTGCGCCCAATCCTTCCCCCAGAAAGGCAACTGAAAACTCAAAATGGGATGTGGAGGACAGATGAGATGAGTGGTATGCCTGGGTCAAAGGCTGGGGAACAAGAAAGCATGGGGGGAGGGAGATGCCTTGACAGGGTGCTAGGCCAGGCTGGCTGCTGAAACGCAGGATGTGATAATGTCTCCTATACTCCTGAGCAGACCCAGTAGGCCACACTGCATTCTGGTATGCACTGAGGTCCTGTGGCCAAAGGCACTGAGGGCTGAGTGTACTTTTCCCATGGGTCTAGGGCACCTAGGAAGAGGAAAGGGGAGTTCGGGGAGGGGTGGGAGGCCTCTGACCTTGTCGTGCTCCTCTCGGCTCAAACTAAGGGCCAGCTGGAGCTGGACGTCATCCTCAGGGCCACAGGATGGGGGCTGGTGGAGAGAGCATGAGGGGCACGAACAGGGTTGGCCAGAGCCGTGGCAGAAGCAGGTGAGAGAGGATGGGGCAGACAGAGTGGCGGGCAGACCCACAGCCAGGGCTGGACAGGACCAGAAAAGAGGGGTACTAGTCCCCTAAACCAGCAAGGTGTTAGTGGAGAGAGGCAGAGAGCACAGATGGCAGAGGACAGCTGCCAGAAAGGAGGAAAAGGACAGGGACAAAAGGCCAGAAAGAATCAGAGGAACAGAAAGAACAAGGGCAGGGAGCGAGAGGAAGTGGAGGGTAACATGGAGACAGGATGGCAGAGGCAAAGGCTGACCCCAAGCCAATCTGGCAGAGCTGGTACCTGGTCAGCCTCCTCCTTGCTCATGGCCAGGGCCAGCTGGAGCTGCAGTTCCTCCTCCCCGCTGCTCTGTGGCCAGGCCTGCTCTGCCTCAGGTGGGGGCCCTGAGCCCACAGCTGCTGAGGAAGCTGGGGGCACAAAGTGCACGGAATAAAGGTGGTCAGGAACACCAGAACCAGCCAATACCCAGCACTGACAACCCACCAACAACAAGGGCCAAGCCCCTGCATGGGAGAGGCCACAACAAAGACAGAAGCTAGAACTCCTGTCAACAATAAGCCCCCTTAAGGCCAGCAGGAGTAAGCCAGGGCTGTTAGGCAGAGTTTCCTGCCTGTAGGGGGCACCATTAAGGGTAGCAGAAGCAGGCCAGGGCTGCTAGGCCCAGGGGCTCCTATCTGTAGGGTTCACTCTTAAGGGCAGGAGCAGGCCAGGGCTGCCAGGCCCAGAGACTCCTCCTGATTGTGGGATATACCTGGGGCCAGGACCAGAGGTCCTTCCACCTCGGCCTGCCACCTTGGCACCAGAGGCCCAGCCCTCAGTCTTAGGGGCTCCTGAGAACGATAGCTCTAGCACAGAGGAACTGCGGTGTGAGGAAAGGTCTATGCGTGTCCTAGCTGCAGGATCCAAGGCTCAACCAGGGGATGGAAGGAGAAAGTTGTGACACCACGAGAGCTAGGCTGTCCCTAAGGCCGGCAGAAGGTAGCGAAGGCCCAGCTCTCAGAGTCAACACTTTGTCACCACACCCCTTCCCCACACTGTGCTCTGACAGTGCCCACTACACTCGAAGGCACCAGCTTCCCCCACAGCCCAGCCTCAGTGGCTCCCAAAGTAGATAGATCCTGACTCCTCAGCCCCATGCTCCCCACGAGATCCTGGGTCCTGGTTCCTGTCCCCACTCCCACCACTCCCGATCATACTTAGTTTCTGTAGGTCTCTAGAGGATCTCCTTAGAACTGTTCTGGGCCTGGGAGGACCCAGCGTGAGGTGTGGTTGGAGGGCCACACCCCATAATCATACTTCTGCCTCCATCACCCCAGCCCATTTCGGGACTGCGGAAGCTGAAGGACCCCCCTTCCACTTCCCAAGTGAACAGACACTGGCCAATAGCCAGCCTTGCCATCATAAACTACCTGTACCACCAGTCCTCTCAGAGACTGGAACTGCCCCCTGCCCACCGCCCATCACAGCAGGCTCTAGAAGAGGGGTCAGTAAGCTACAGTTGGTCATCAAGGCCTCTTTAGATGGTTTTACATGGTTAGTGAAAAAGAATATGTTAAGACTTGGAAACTATACACAACTCAAGTGTCAGAGCCCACAGTAGGCACCTACAGGACAGAGCTGGACTCCCTTTCGGCTGGTACAATCTCTGGACCCTCACAAAAGCTGGTGGTCTCCGCAGGCTGTCCAACTGCTAAAACAACCTCCCTGAAGCCCAGCAGGTTACCCAGCCACCAGCCACCTAGCTCAACCCAACCCATCTGCAAGTGGCTTTATTTTCCACTCTCCTGGGAGCTGTGGTTACTATCAAGCCAGTTCCTCCTTCCCCTCCCCTTGCTTTCTTCCCTCCACTTTCTCCCTATATGTTCCTGTGTCGTTCCTGGAGGTACGCAAAGAGCCACACACACTCCACTATGTTTCACCTCCAGGCGGGAGCCAGCAAAAACCCACAACAAGGCCTCCAGCAGGAACCACAGGTCCTAGGCTCAGCTCCTCCTGCTCCACTTGCCCTGGTGTCACCTCTGGGATAGCACTCCCTCCTCTTCGCAACACCTCCCACTAACTCATGTACCTAGCTGTTTTGGGCCCAGGCCCTGTCTCCTAAGTATCCACCCAGCCTTCCCTGCCCTGGGCCCACAGACACCACCAGGTATGCACATGGTCTATGCAGCCCAGGACTGCACACAGTTGGTAAAGGCCTTACAAAACAGTATCTCTGTGCATTTTCTCCTCACTCTAACACTGTTTTAAATGCTGGTTGCCACCCACCAACTGGACTCCACACCTACAAAGGCTTGCAGGGACCTCAGACTGTGGCCCTGGCTGGCTCCTCATCCCAGGCAGCCCAGGCCTCACCCCACCTTCTGCCTAAGAATGATCTGCCCCATCTAAATGTGCAAAAAGGACAGGGACAAGTTCCTCAGAGAACAGCCTGCATGTCCCCTCAGAGCCCTACCCCACATCAATGGTGCTCAGATAAGACCATAGGTTCACTTGCTCCAAGGCCCAGGAAGTATCTGCGTGAGGTCAGGGCTGCTGCCAGCCACCCTCAGGGTCTAATCATATGGGACACCATGAGGTACTTAGGAGTACTGTAGGTAACCCACTAAACTATATGGACTGGCCCAAGTTCAGGGGCAATGAGGGCCCAGTGTGAAAGAATACCATGGAAAAGCCAGGGCTGCAGGCCACTGGACCAGGATCTGTGGAAGGAAAGGGAGGGCTGGGAAGCTGGTACAGGTCTCACACAGAGGAAGAACAGACTCCAAGCTGCAGAGGCTGCAAGAAGACACAAGGTCTCACCTGTGGCAGTCTGTGCCAACTTCTCCTTTGTCTTGAGCGCATGGGCACGCTCTTCCCGTAGCCGGTCCTCATCCCGCAGAAGAGCCACCAGCTGCTTGGCCTTCTCACGTACATTCACACCCTGGTCCTTGCCATCACGGTCCACATACTGGAAATCCTTCAGTGTCTGCACAGCATACATGTTTTCCTTGCACTGTTGTGACACACGCTCTGAGCCTGTCTTAATGAGGTACTCCATCAACGTCATGGCCTGCAAAATAGATACACACCAGTCATTCCATCAGAGTACAAAGAGGGCCTTAGGGCAGCCACCAGGGCTCAAGTCCCACCACCCACTACATCCTAGTAGGTGGGGACATGCCTGTCCACACTACAGCACAATGCAGCCAGAAAAGAGGAAAGGCAGAAATATGGGCTATGATGAGCACAGGCCTGCCACACTCAGAGACACCAGAGACAGAAAGCCAGAGCGCATGGTCCCACAGATGAGAAAGAACTATCCAGAACAGGCAAATCTTCCTGGAGTGGGAGGACATTGTGGGCCGCCAGGGCTGGGGAAGGACCACTGGGGTAGATGTGAGGTTTCCTTTCAGGGTGATGACAAAGCTTAGCTACTAGGCAGGGGTGAGGGGCCCAACACTGAGTGTCCTGACACAGCAAAGCTGCTCACTACTGCATGTGCACTCCATTCATTTCATGAGAACACCAGGGGACACGGCAGCAGCTGCCACTGCAGCATCCGAAGCAAAGCAAGTACTATGTCCTACCAACAGAACTCTGAAGCACCAAGGCCAAACAAAGCCAGCCTAACAAGTCACTCTAGAGGGGCACTGGACTGTCCTCTATGCTTCATCCAAGTCTGAAACAGAGGGTAAAATTCACACTGCTGCAGAAAGTCTCAAGAAGACAGGGCAGAAAGCTCCTGTAGAAAAAGATTCCCGAGTTCCTACCAGGGTCTGAACACCCTCGGAAAAGATACAGACACTGGAATATAAAAAGCAGGAGGACAGGACAGAAGGAACACTGCTGCCCGATCTGCACCTTCTGGATTTTGTGACATGCAAACGTATTCCTTTCTCAACAAGACATTAAACATAACCCGGGGGCTGAGGAATAGCAGAGCAATTAAAGAGCACTTAATGAGTTCAATTCCCCAGCAGGTAACAGGGTCAGGGTGGTGAGTGCCTGTAATCCCAGCACTCAGGAGGCTGAGGAAGGAGGATTATCATGAGTTTAAGGCCAGACTGTGCTACACAGTGAATTCAAGACCAGAATGGCCTACTGAGTGAGACCCTTTTCAATCAACCAATCAATAAATGGATAAATAAATGAATAAACTAATATACAAATGAGTGAATAAATGAAAAGAAAGAGAGAAACCAAGCAAGCCTGGACCCAAGGCCCAGTCCAAGAGGCAAGAGGAGAGGCGCAGCCCCTTGAAGATTCTGCAGGAGGCGCTGGTCACCAGTCTCAGAGCAAGGTACACCTCAGGTTTTACAGGAGATGGCAGGAGCCTCAGAAAACCCCAAAACCCACCTAGGCTCCCAGTCAGAAGAAGCGGCTACAGCAGTGAAGCTCCTTCTCAATGTGACACTGGCCAGGAAGTGCAGCTGTGAGAGCTACAACCACCACCTCAACCTTCCCAAGGAGCTGGACCCCAACCTTGCAAGGCTCTCTCAAAGGTGATATATAAGAGTACTGACATTAGAAACACACAGTTAGTCTTCAACTGGCCCGGGGTTGTCTACATATTGGAGAAAACAGGAAAAAGCAAACCCATTTTATGTACCATCACACCCCAGGCAGAGACACAGAGAGGCAGAAAGGCCAAGGGACTAAGAGGAAGAGGAGCTCAGGGGCACAGGACAGAGGCAAGGGGGAAAGTCTAAAGTGGAATCCTACAGCCTCTGATTCTGCCCAGCAAGACTATGCCCAGTCCTACACTAGATCTATTCCAGAGGGCAGTGCTGCCAACAGTCACATCAACAGGACCAGCCCACACTGTGACCCTGGCCGTCGATATCAGCTCAGCACCAACTCATAATGAAAAATCTTTCAGAGCCCTGTGGACTTTAGAGTTGCCACAAAAGACTAAACCAGGAAGTAGCCCAAATGCCTATCAACAGAAAATCAGATGCATTTACGCTAGTAAGTACGCAAGGCATGGTTTCTATCTACACAGCAACAAAGAAATGCATAGTGAACAACTGCTGTATGTGACACCTGTCCCTCCCAGAGTGAATGCCCCCCCACCAAACCAGCACCATCACCACAGTGGTGAGGACAGGAAGCCAGTTCCATCCACCTATATAACATTCCAGGAGAGTCTCTGTAGACAGCCATGGGGAGTCTAGGAAGAGACGTCACCAGGGAGCCCAGGTGAAAGCTGGAGGCATCTTCCAGCTCCCTCTAGGAGAGGCCACATGGGCATTCATGTGTATCAAAGCTAACCAGGCAGTACACTCACAATTTGTTTGGTATGCACACCTCAATGAAAAGCTTAAAACTTTATTTTAAAAAGAAGCAAGTAGACAACCCAACAGTCCTCGTAAATTTTGTGTATATGCACACGTGTGCATACATGTATGTATGTATACATAGCAGCATTAGAGATCGAGCCCTGGGCCTTTGCACTATCTACATTTCCAGCCCAATGTGTTCTTTTTTTTCCTTTGGAGACAAGGTCTCACTCATTCTTCAGTCCCGAGTGGTCCTAAACTCACTGCAGAGCCCATGTTGGCCTCAAATGAACAGCAATCCTCCTGCTTCAGCCTCCCAAGGACTGAGAAATCAACCTCAGGGCCTTGAGCTTGCTAGGCAAGCACTTCAACTGCCGAGCTATTCCTACAGCCCCTCCGGCCCATATTTTATTTTTGATTTCGAGACTTGGTCTTACCATGTAGTTAAATTGCTCAGATTGTGCTTAAATTTGTGATCCTTCTGCCTCAGCTTCCCAGGGTACTGAGATTTATAGCCTGGACCCCTGGGCCTAGTCAGTCATTATTTTTTGTTTTTGTTTTTGTTTTTTGGTTTGGTTGGTTTTTTTGGGTTTTTTTTTTTTGTTTGTTTGTTTGTTTTTTTGAGGCAGGGTCACACTCTGTAGCCCAGGCTGGTCCTGAACTCACTATGAAGCCCAGGCTGGCCTTGGTCTCACAGCAATCCTCCTGTCTCAGCCTCCTAAGCTCCCAAGTGCTGGGATTACAGGCACGTGCCACCACCACGCCCAGCTTAAGTGGTGCTGGGGAATCAACTCTGGTCTTAGTGCTAGGTAGGCAAGCGCTTTAACCTCTAAGCCATTCCTCCAGCCCCAGCCCCGTAAATTCTTAAGACAGCTTTATCAAGGATGTCTCAGTATAAGACAGTAAACATCTGAAATTAGTATGCACATTACCTGTAACAATCCAGGTGATAAATATATAGGTGGGTCACAGCTACTTGGTAATCTGGTTGTGTTCCACTAAAACTTTACTTACAAAGTCAGACAGTACAAAGGATTCAGCCCGTGGTCTACAGTTTGCTGAGCTTTGTTTTAGAATAAAGACTGAGACTGCTTTCCTCAGAAAAGTCAGGTGATAGCCCAAGAGGGAAGAGGATGGCTCAGGGGCTTACCATCCCAATCTACCACATAACAGGTGGCCACAAGTCAGTCTGTTTCTTTACCCAGAAAAGCAAGAAAGGAAAGGAGATCCTCACTCAAGACCCCCCAATTTCTGCTCAAGAGCTTTACTTTCTCAATAAACCCCTTCTTGCTTTAAATCTTTCATGTGAACTCTAATTATTCTTAATCACATTGAGAGTTCCTGAACCCAGACATCAGACAACACCAGCAGTATTGTGGTTTGGATCTGGAATGTCCATCCCCCAGAAGTCTCATGTATTTAAATGTTACAGATTGTCTATGGAACCATGTGCTGTTGGGAGACTGGGGTCTAGTATGGAGGGGAGGACTACAGGCATGTAAATTAGAATTAACAGCACGCAGTGGGGTTTACCACACCTTCCACACCTGGATCCAGGAGGGGCTGATCACTGGGAGGAGACCTGGAAGGATATATAAGCTGATTCCTGCCTTCCTTGGAGGACTAGTCTCAACTAGTCTTAATTTGTCTTCCTGTTTATGATGTCATGAGAAGCTGCCTCCACATCTGTCTCTGCCATGTACGTTGATTGATACTGGCCACCCCCGAATAGACTGTGACCTTCTGGAACTGTGAGCTACAATAAACCTTTCCTCCCCTGAATTTGTGGATGTCGGGTATTGAGTCACAGCAACAGCAAAGTAACAGAGACACGCAGTAACATTTTGGGGGTTGTTGTCTAAGATTTGGAAGACTGCAGATTAAAAACTGAGGCTATCAACCTACAGATGGTGCTACTACCACAGGCCACTGGACAGACCCCCTGACCCTGAAGTCACCCACTCTCAGCATAAAGCAGCCAGCCAGAGATTGGCATACCTCCTCCTACAGAAATAGGGTGGTCTCCAGGTGCAGGTGGGATGTTAGATAGGAGAATAGGTGAGGAGAGGTAGTAGGACTAAGACAGGGCATTCTAGAAGCCTTGGGAGCAGAGGTAAATTCAAGGTGGAGTCAAGGTTCCAGTCAAGGACCCCCTGCTGCTCCTGGAACAATAAAGAAGCAGCTAAGACAGACAGCCTATCCTCCCCTTCCCAGTTTCTTACAGATGCCCTAAAGTGAAGTAGTGGGCTTACACTGCTCTACAACCCCCACCACAGGAGACTGCTTGAAACCTACTCAGCAAAAGCTGTATCATATGCTCAAGTCTTTCATTCCATCAGGACCCTCACTTAAGGCCCTTAGTCCTACTACCTCTCCTCACCTATTCTGCTATTTAACATCCCACCCCCACCTGGAGACCACCCTGTTTCTGTAGGAGGAGGTATGCCAATCTCTGTCTGGCTGCTTTGTGCTGAGAGCGGGTGACTTAAGGCAACCTCTCAAGAGTTTTATTTTCTCAATAAACCCCTCTTGCTTAAAAAATTTAAAAAACACTTTTTTTTTTAAAAAGGCAAATAAAAGGAGAAAAAGTTCCTTCACTGTTAAGTTTGAGGACCTGATGAGACCCTGGACCACAGATAAAAATTCAAGATAATAATCAGTCCTTATTACTGAGACTCATCCCCAATGCCATGGCAGAACATGTACACACAGAATCTCCCTCTACAGGAATGATAAGGCCCAGAGAGATGGTCACCAGACAGGGCCACAAGACAGGAGCATGCACACTCCCTAGTAATACTGGGCAGGCCACCTCGCATCTCTGGGCCTCAGTTTCTCTATGCATCAGAGTGGGCCCTGGGCTGGGTATACAATGGTGGGGGCCCCATCCCTTCAACGGTTCCCAGAGTCCCAGGCTAGGTTATGATAGTGGGGGTGTGGGAGTAACAAAAGTTCTGCCTTCATTATCATGACAGTTATAAACTACATGTTTCAGAATCTAAAGGTCTGTACCTACAAAATATAGACTTTGCAGTACACAAATAATTACCTCAGTGAATCTACTTTTTAAAAATTCTTTAAGGGGCTGGAGGAATGGCTCAGCGGTTAAAGCGCTTGCCTAGCAAGTGCTATGTCAAGTGTTAAGTACCTGAGTTTGATTCCCCAGCACCACATAAACTGGGCATGGTGGCGCACGCCTGTAATCCCGGCACTCAGGAGGCTGAGGCAGGAGGATTGTCGTGAGTCCAAGGCCAGCCTGGGCTCCATGGTGAGTTCAGGACCAGCCTGGGCTACAAGAGCGAGACCCTGTCTCAAAAAAAAAAATTCTTAAAAAAAAAAAGAACAAAGCTAGAAGTCAGCTGGGACCTGTAGCTAGGCTGAAAGCCTCTTCCAGGAAGCCTTCCCTGACTGCCAACACATGGAGCACTCCTCCATCCCCTGCTCCATGGCCCTCTGACAGTGCCATGTCTGACCTCAGCTCGTCTAGGACTTGCACTGGGGCTGGGCCAGGTCCCCAGCACCCTTCAGCAGGGCCACCCCCAGAGACTCAGCTACTCCCACAAAAGAAGTTAGGCCACAAATGTGGCATAAGCATAGGACCAGCATGCAGTACCGTACAACCCTACCCTACCTCAGGAAGCAGCCCAGGCCACCGACATCAGAGGCCCTGCCACCCTTTTGCTGCACTAAACAGCACACTTCCAGGACTCCTGTCCCTCCCAAGAGCACCCAGCAACAGCAATAGCAGAGCCAGTAGTCAGACAGACGTGCTCACAGGACAAGCCATCCTTACAAATCTACCCTTTCCTGCTCCACCAGCCTGGACCTCCTCACTACCCCTAAGTGAGGACAAGCCTGCCACCCTGGATCTCTCCCCAAGGCTCAGAACAACCACCACCCGTCCCTTCACAGGAAGTGGCCAATGGCTGACATCATATGTGACTAAGCCAAACCAGGACCCTACTTTGGGGTGTCGAGATGGAAGCCAACAGGCCTCAATTTGTACACTGTACCACCTCTCTGGGCCTCAGTCCCCTCAAATGAAAAGTCCCAAAACCACTCATTACAGGGAGCTCAGAGAACAGGTCCTCTCCTTCCTTACTCCCGCAGAGCAGGCTCTTAGCTAAGTACATCTCCACAGTCCCAGCAGAGTGGGCCCCAGGCTGGGCACACAATAGTGGGGTTTCCATCCCTTCCAAAGTCCCACAAGGCAAGCCTTCTGCAAACACATCCAGGATCAACAGCGGTTCCAGAGCCCTCAGTACAAGCCTGCCCATCCTTAGGCACAAGAGTGGGAGCACTCCAGGGACTAGCCTGAGATCCCAGCCCCAGAAATGGAATCCAACCACCTGGTGCAGCCCACACCCTCAGCTGCAGCCATTCTGCCAGAAAAGGAAGAGTGACCTACAGGGAGATGGCAGCCCCCAGCCCCTCACAGCAGCATTCTAGCTGGAAACCTACCACTGAGTCCTGTAATGGCCACACTCACTCCCTCCAACCCAAAGCTGGGCTGGACACATTTACTAAGCCCCACTCACCTGCCCTTAACCCTATCATCCCAGCCCTAGGAATGGCAAGCTCTTACCACAGCCTGACTTAGAAAAGCAAAACACTGCAAACCAGTTTTAAAAAGCCAACAAGGACCTAGTTAACTAAGTTATAACCACACAGTGAATTATGCTATTTCTGCTGACATAAACTGTTAAAAAAAGATGCCAAATCCTGTACATCCTACAGAGACAAGAAGGTTCGCTTACTCAAGTCTGCTTTCCCTCCTGAAATCTAGATCTAGCCCCATAATGCTGATTAAGGCAGAGTCAATCCCGACAGTCCATGGTCTGCACTCCCCGGGCAGCTGAGACATGGCAAAGTGGCCCATGCCACACTTCCTGGAAAGCCATCACACCCTTTCCACCAGGCCATAGGTATGCAACGTTGGATGTGACTCGCCTCCCAGGACAGGGCACTTGAGACCTCCCCTCATGGTCCCAAAACCCTAAGCAGGTGAAGGGGACACAAATCTGTTTGAATGGGGCCATGGCAATGGCCCCCAAAGCTGGGACTCACCTACTCTCACTAAAGAAGCTGGGCCTCTGGGCCCCCAGAAAGGACAGACACTGTAATACAGACCAGCCATCTGAGCATGTGACACTCACCAAAACACCACTCACTCACAACCAGATTTCTAACACAAGGCTCAGAACTTTGCCAAGGGTTAAAGTTCCCTCTTAATCCACTGGTCCTACATTTGAACACTTGGCCAATCACAAATTAGAAATATTTTGGGAAAAATTCACATCCACACTGACCACATACAGACTCTTGCTCATTAGTCCCTAAACACTGAATTATGACATTCTACCATATGAGGATTATAAATAATATCGAGTGACTTAGAAGAGGCAGAAGCAAGTACCTAAATCCTACACAAACACTGTGTGTTTTATATAAAGCTTTAAGAATCCTAAGATTCTAGTAAATGCCAGGAGGATTGCAGCCAGTGCCCACAGACATCAGGGACAAAGGAATCTGTTGCTGTAATTAAATAAAATAAAGAAACTTTGCACATAAGTGCAGAGGCCTCTACTTTACCTCAGTCCCACACCCTGCTCTAGGCTTCCCATCCCCAAGGACTACACCGTACTCACCTTGTACACATGCCGCCAGTTTTTGCCATGATCATTGAGCCGCTTCCAGATCATGCTCATGATCTCAGAGAAGGCCACAACATTGTATGTAAGGTCAGCGATCTCCGACATCAGGGAACTGGATGGACCCCAGGGGTCGTTGCTGGTGGCCTCGCGGACCTTGATCTCCGCCTCAGAGTAGTTGTGGACAATGTTCTTCATCTGACGCCTCAGCGATGAGGTCGACATGGTGTCCAGCTGTGATGCGGCGGGGCACAGTCCCCCTGGGGCGCTGAGAGAGGGGGCAACTTGCAGAGAGTGGCCACAGAAGGTGCTGGCAGATCACCACATCTGAGGGGAGACAGGAGCTTTGGAAACACAAACAGGACACAAACTAGCCAGAGCCTGAGACGCCTCCAAC
This sequence comes from Ctenodactylus gundi, assembly GCA_004027205.1. Taxonomy (NCBI): domain Eukaryota; kingdom Metazoa; phylum Chordata; class Mammalia; order Rodentia; family Ctenodactylidae; genus Ctenodactylus; species Ctenodactylus gundi. Next base: position 132,105 of record PVKB01003349.1, read on the forward strand.
TCCTCAAAGGGTCCCCATCCTCCTTGAGGGCAAAGATGAGATTCTAGCTCTGGCCCAGAAGGCTGTGTTCCTCACGTGAAAGTTGCCCATCTATCTTTCAGTTCCTCGAATGTGCCTGACTCTTTAACACTCAGGGTCTCTGCTCAGCAAGGCAGTTTTGCAGCAGCAGGTCACACTCCACACCCCACCTCAGCCCCTTCTTAGCTAGACAGATCTGGACATGCCTCAAACTCTGCACTTCAGTTTTTCCCTCTGTAAAGGCTAGCCAGCTGTGTCACAAGACCATAAACCTTGCCAACACACTCCCTCTGTCTCCACAGGAGATCCCCACTACCCCTAGGCCTCCACTTAAACGTCCCAGATCTACAGCAGAACACCATGGTCACCAGTCTTCAACAGGGTCACCACTGCCCTTGGGACTTTAAATTCATTTGTCTGATTCTATGGCTAAGGTTGACCCACCAGCCCCAGGACAGTAGAAATCTGTCTGTCTGGACACAGCTTCTCCCTAAAGAAAAACTGGCCTGGAAAGCTACTCAATAAACGCTGCAAAAGAAATGAAGGAGAAACGAAGGAAAGCTCTTCCGAACAGGGGTTGTAGGGACAAGACTCCCACAGCAGAGTAAGGACAGAGGCGGGAAAAAGCCAATGTAGTCAGTCACACTGAAGAGATGGCAGTGAGAAGGGAGTGTCCCAGGGCGTTGGGACGACTCTGAGACCCAAGGCAGGAAGGGAAACCCAAGGCCTTAGGGAGGAGATAAGGAATGTAACAGTACCAGTGATGGGCACCAGAGTGCACCATGCCCTCACTAAGCACAAGGTACACATTATCTCATTTAAGGAGGCTGCCTGCAGGCACTGGGCTCTGGAGGTTAAGGAACTCGGCCAAGATCACACCAGGAATGGCTAGGCGGACTCAGTTAATTCTCCTTGAACTCTTTTAAAACTTTTAAATTAACCCAAATTACCCTTGGCAGAAACCAACTGACAACAAGGTAGGTATCACGCAAAAAGAGGGAGGTACGAGCAAGGGATGCCACAGCTCTAACCCTGTGCCAGAACTGACCCAAGAACTCTGGGTACAGTAATTCAACCAATCCTCACAGTCAGCTTCGGGGAAGGAGACACAGATACAGGACAACACGTCACACAGGAGCACCCTGGGTCCAGGGTAGGATGTGACCACTACCCTCCATGCTTGTTCAACAGGGTGTGGAAGGAGATTTCCTGAGGCCTACTATGAGCAAACTTAAGACCACTGGGTTTGTGGAGGCTGCCATCTATCTCAATCTGACCATCATCCTCCATGCCAGTTGGACAAGGGTTGGAGGTAGATTTTTCTGAGCCCTACCATGACCAAATGCTGCCCTCTGCTGGGAAGGCAAAAAACCAGGCACCTGATGGCAAATGTCACAAGGTGAAAACAACAGCCTATCTCAGGACAGACCCAGCCTGACACACTCAGATGAAATGATACTGTAGAGACTGCCATAAACATATGCATCAAGTGATCTTAATGAAAGAGAAAGAGTAGGAAGAGGGCTGCAGAACTGCTAGGAAAAGGAAAAAACACCAAGGGTGGAGGAAGAGAGAGGAAGGGAAAAAAAGAGAAGCGGTCAAAAGTATCGCATACTGGCACAAATTTCCCAAATTGTGTGTAATTAATGTGGTACTGAAGCTGTATTCACATTCAAATAAAATAAGATATAAACTGGATGTGGAAGTGCATGCCTGTAATCCCAGCACTTAGGAGGCAGAGACAGGAGGACTGCTGTGAGGCCAGTCTGGGCTACATTGAGTCCCGGACCAGCCTGGACTATAGAGAAAGACCCTGTCTTAATAAAAAGTCAAATAAAAATGGTAATGTGACAAATACAGAGAAAGAGAGAAAGAAGAAAAGGAATGATAGAGAGAGGAGAGAAGCAAAGAGAAAAATGAGTAGAGGGGGCTGTCCAGAAGCACAGTGCGAGGAAGACACAAGAAGCAGACACAGAAACAGGCCTGCAAGGCAGGAAATCAGAGAGAAAAGATAGACGTCCTGAAAAAAAAAAAACCTTGGGCCTAAGAAAACATGGACAAGAAAAATGAGATATGAAGGAAAAGAATTCAAAAGTAAGGTTCAAGTCCCGGCCACATCACCTACAAGCAAGCAAACCTTGAAATTCAGTGTGCTTAACTCTGAAATAAAAGAACTACCTGACAGGCTTGTTGATTAACTAATATGGGTACACTTAGTGCTTGGCTCTGTGCCCCAGAGATAGCAGGCGCTCAATAACACGGCCTACTATTATCAGAGAAAAACAGCATTTCCAAAAGAGTGGCATCCAAAGATGCGCTATCTTAACTTCATATACTTAATTCTCCAAAGACAACTCAAACGACCAGTAACAAAAGCTAAATGAAACATCTCTTAAGTAATAATAAAAGCCACAAGTCCCGGTCAACTACACAATATATGGCAGTCATCACGAGGCATTTTACAAACATCACCTCACCTCCACAGAGGCTGCGATGCAGGAGCTACTAATATTTCCAGGAAATAGGTTCTGGAGTCAGAAGTCACCTTCCAAACATCACAGCAAGCACAAGGAGCTGATTACAGAGCTGGACTCGCCAAACCAGAGACCACTCCACCATCTAGGAGGAAACCCGGAGGAAGGCAAAACCTAAACCAAACAAAGTATTCCCAGAAAGAACTTGGGAGACTCGAAGTGACAAGAAGGCAAAAATGAGATGCCAAAACAAGGGGAGGAAATATACACCAGAGGGAGAGGGATCTGGGGAAACCAGGACACAGAAATCCAGAAAGGCAACAACAAGATACTGAGAAACATGACAAGCAGAAAGAGCCGCAGGACAGACCCACATACTCTACCTCTAAAACGCCACCTAAACACGCAGAGACGGAGCGGCAAAGGCTGAGGCCAGCGGAAAACCGGGGCGCTGACAGCATACAGACATCAAAACAGGCTGCCTCTACCCAGGCGCAGAGGCACAAAGGCCGACCCGGCGACCCCCGCTGAAAACGAGACACCCAGAGCAGCGGCCAGGGATAGCCACGAGCCAGGCCTGAATCCAGGCACCGGTCAGTCTGGGCCGGCGCCCCGCGCTCCGCCCCGCGGCCCTGGCCGGCGCTCACCTCAGCCCCCTCACGCGGGGATTCGGGGGGTCATGGCGGTCAGCCCCCTACCCCCGCTCCTCCTCGGTGTCACGGGGCGCGCGCCGGACTGCGGGCGGCGAAGACGCACACGGGCGCACGCGAGAACGCACGAAGGGCCTCACGCCGACGGCCCCGCCGCTCCGGCGCCCGGAAGGGCGCGGAGAGCCGAACGGGGAAGGGAGCCGCCGAGCGGACAGACGGGAAGCTACCCAAAGAAGCGACGGACCGGAAGCGGAACTACTGGCGCACCCCGCCCTCTGCACCGCGCTAGGCCTCAGCGGCCCCCGTACCCTCAAGCAAAACTGCCCGGGCAGCATCACTTCCGGCGCAAGAGCTTTAAGTTCAGGACTCCTACGTCACTTCCGCCACCGCGGCAATCCCCAGGGACGGAGGCGGGAGCCAGGAGGCGCCCGCACCCCCACCTCCACCCAACCCTTTCGCTCCGGGCCTATCGGGCCTCCTGGGCTGCATCTACCTTTTGCCTAGGTGGAGGATGATGCCCAGGACCCTCCCAGGGTCAAATACCCCAAACGCAACCCTATCCAGAAGAGAAGGAGCAGGGCAGACACACTGGACACACAGAGCAGCTCCATAAAGTAAAATACAACAAAATGTTTAATGAGCAAATTCGTCTTAGCAAATATGAAACTGCCACAGAGAGGAGGAGAGGGACAGGAGCCATGAGGCCAAGGGCTGTGGGCTAGGATAGCAGGTCAACAGGACTAAAGAACCAACTACAGAAGAATCCAGGGTGGACTTGGGGAAGGGGATGGGAGGACCAAGGACTGGAGCTGTGGTCCTGCAAGGGGAGGGTGGGGCACGGCCAGACAACAAAATTCAAGAGTTTGGCCATAAAATATAAACACGCTATGTTCCTACCACGGGGAAAGGAGACAAGGGAGGTCAGGGAGGAAAGGCTGTTTGGGGAGGGCTGTGGGGGTCCTTCCCACCCTGCTGTGCCCTGTCCCCATCCCAACCCCTTCCCTCTGTGTGTGTGTGGGTGCGCGTGTCTTGTGTGGGCCTGTGTGCACTTCCCCAGTCCCTTCCCCACCCGACCCCCCCGGCCCCACCCCCACCCTAACTGCTGCCATTCCAGTTGTTGCGGGCTGTCATTCAGCTGTCACTCCTCTGCCCGTCATCTTCAGAGGGGGAAGAGGGTGGGGGCAGGCAGTACAGAAGTCTCCAGACAGCCCTGCCCCGGCCCTCCCCCAGCTGCCTCTACCAGAAGTCCCGGCGGTGGTAAGAGTCGGGGTCACAGTATTTTGTGACAACCACTCTGTTGGCGAACTTGCGACCGGTCAGGCCCTGCATAGCTTTCTGGCAGTCAAACACAGAGGTGAATTCCACAAAGATCTGTGGGGAACAAGAGGCAGGTCTGTGAATGAGGATGGCTCCCAGCAGCCAGTGACTATCCAGCCACGCCTAGAACCAGTGCAGGAAATGAGAGGGAGAGAAGGCACCCCCACTGAAATTGGAGGGCATTCACCCAAACATTCTCCTGGGCAGAGAACAGAGAACACAGTGAGGAAGACAACAGAGGCATGTCTGAGAGCCACCAAGGCTCCAAAGAAGTTATCAGGCCAGAGGCAACTCCAGCGGTCACCTGGGCTGTCCACTGGGTACTAGTCACCATGCAGGTGCTCCCAGAAACATCCCCACTGCCCTGTTCTCCCCAGACAACAGATAAGGAGCTCAGAAATTAGGGTTCACACCCAAGGGAGCAATAGAAACTTGACCTACTCAAGCTTCTAATCTCACTTCAACTACCAGTTTACAAAAAATGGAACTTAAAATAAACCTACTTCACATGGTACATTTCTTATAACCAGGGTTCACAAGGTGCTATCATTTTATGAGACTGGCTGACAATGCAGCCGGTCACTGGCCAATCACTGTCCATCACCTAACTACCTCAGAACAAGTCCCCACCTTGCATCCAGATCACTACAAGAGATTCATCACTGGCTGCGACACCCTAAACCATCTTAAAAGCACAGCCAGCAAGGCCTCACAAACATACCTACTGCCCTTCTCTCTCCTTAAGACCCAACTGGGTCCAAGAAAGTTGGGATTCTACCTGTGCACACATACACCTTGCTCTTGGTCATTTCAGCCACATGCAAGGTCCTGAAGGGATCCATATAACCCAATAATTACTTACCTCCTCCTGCTCCTGTCCGCAGGGCTCAGCTGTGCAGAGCCAGTACCTGGACCTGCTTGACATGCTGAACTGATCACCGCCACTACCACCACAGAGAGCAAATAGCCTCCTTCCCATCTCACTCAAAAAACACACATAGTTGGCATGATGACACATGCCTATACCCAGCATTCTGGGTGGTGGAGGAAGGCGGACAAGTTTAACCCTAGCCTGGGCAACTGAGCCACTTATCAAGATCTTGTTTCAAGTCAAAACTAGAAACTGTACTAGGGATGTAATTCAGTGCAAAGGCCCTGGGTTAGATCCCCAATACCACAGAAGATAAAACACAATAAAATAAAAAGGGCCAGCAATATAGCTCAGTGAAAAGGCTCTGAGCTGGATCCCGAATACTGCAAAAAATTAAAACAAAGAACTAGAATGTAATGTAGTTCACTGCAAAGGCCAGGGTTCAGTCCCCATACCACTCCCAACATTTTCATGAGGAATCACAAGGCCACTTGCTAGGCCTCCCCATTATGCTTGGTGGCCCCACCTACATTGTGCTCACTGTGCCCTGAACACAGCTGGCCTTCCACGTGAACACACCTCAACCAGCCTGCCTAACTGCCACCACTCAACCTCAACCACCCTGTCTAAGATCACTGCCTGGTAAGCTGGGCCTAGTGGCACTCATCTGTAAGGAGGCTGAGGGAGGCTAGAGGACTGCAGAGTTCAAAGCCAGTATGGGCTACACAGTGAATTCAGGACCAGCCTGGACTACACAGTGACCCTGTCACAAAAATGCATAAAATAAAAATTAACTGCCCGGCAGATCCTGCTCTCCACTCACTACCCAACAGGTATCCTCTGACAAACTGTTCCTGGGACTTCAGAGAAAATAATATATGCCAACCAAATGAATCAATGCACGCCAGCCATGCCCTCACCACCGCCTCCCAAGGAACAGGAGGTACCTGAACCCAGCACAGGGCAAAGAAAGGTGGCTAAGCACTAGGATCTACCCTGACTCAGGACCTAGAAGCCTGCCTGCATGACCATCACCTCCACACCTATCCTCTCTTCCCACTCAATTCAGCCACCATATATGTACTGGGCAGTAGCTGCACTGGGTGCATCCCCTCACCTCACAGACAAAGCAAGACTGCTTGCACTGGGCCACATAAGGAGACAGCCAGCTCATAACCGCGGCTGCCTCAACACAAAGCCCAGGTTCCCGGCCACACGTAGGGCCCAGGCTACCAGCCCAGAAAGGTACCACAAGGGCAGAGGTGGGGGGCTGACCTTCCCGCAGCCGGGCACCTCGACACCGTCCACAGGCCGGGGAATCTCAATGGACTTGACCAGCCCATATTTGCTGCACTCATCGCGCACGTCCTCCACGATCTCCTCATATTCCTCATCATCCAGCAGCTCCTCAGGCAGCACCATGTTCATGAGGCACAGGACCTCAGTCGGGTGGCCGCCCATCTGCACCTGAGAACTCATCAGGCCCGGCACTTGCAGGGTCACCGGAGTTTGGTTGATGGTGCTCTGTGGGGAGAGGTAGGAAAGGAGTCACAGGGGGGGCTCTGGCCAGACTCCCTCCTGTTAAGCCTGCACCCTTTGCCAAGCACTCACTGAGAGAAGACAACAGCTTGCCACTTGCACTCCTGTGCACAGGATTCCCCAAAGATCCCCCAAATCCCCTCCCATTAAAGCTGTGGCAAAGCATGAGAGAACCTACCACTTCCTCCCCCAGCCCCTTCCCACCCCCAGGTCCCTCTAGCCAATGGAAGATGACGTGCCGGGAGGCTCACCAGCGTGGCATTCTTGGCCCCCACACTGGCCCTCTGGACAAGCAGCTTCTTGTCCCCCAGCTGCATCCCATTCAGCCCTGCGATGGCCTGTGATCAAAGGGCAGGAAGGGGACAAGAGAAGGGGGAGTCAAGACCCAGGAGTTCATAGTCCCCCAAACCAAGCACTGGCGGGGTCAGAGGAAGAGGTGATGGGAGTGGAGTTTGGAAAAATCCAAAATAAAAGACAAGGGATGAGCCCCACACCAGGCCTTCCTTCAGACTGATCATCTCCCACCCCATTCCCCAAGGAGGGGAAATTCAGCTTAGAAACAGCAGGGCTGGAGAACGGGTGTGGCAGGATATGAGCACCCAGGTCTTACCTGGTCTGTGACGTTGATGTCCACGTACTCACAGAAGGCGTAGCCCTTGGAGAGCCCTGTGGCACTGTCCTTGACCAGGTTGAAGGCCTTGAGAGGCCCAAAGGATGTCAGCAGTTCTTTCACCTGCAGTGACCAAGCCAATCAGCCAAGGGTACAGAAGGGCAAGGTGGGTAGGAATGGGGGGGGAGGGGGCTTACCTGGTCATCATTCAGGTAGTTGGGCAAGCCCCCAATAAACAGCTTATGGGCAGAGTCAGGGACCACAGTAGACACAACTCCTAAGAGGAGAAAAAAGAACTTCAATTCCAAGACAGGGTCATCTCTTAAAAACCGGAGGACACAAAGAAGTAAATGAGTATAGTCCCTCTCGTCTACATCCCAGTCTGACAAAGACAAACCAAAGGAGTACCACAGTTCTCAGCAAGTATCTCCCAGGTGGGCCTGGCCTCTGAGGAACTGCGCAGATGCTCACAGGTACCTAGACCCCTGCACCTGCCATCAGCCATGTGCTGACACAGGAACAGATATGCCTCCTTGGCAAAGGAGGCTGCCAGAAACTCAACCCTCCTCATCCTCAGGTCTCCTCACCCAGCTCAACGCAGACAGCCCTGACTGACAAGTGCCCTTACAATGACTCAATCTCTTCACTTCAAAGTCCTGTATTCAAGACACAGAGTGGTCCCTGGGCCTCACCTAATCTGGACACTGCAGAGGTGGCCTGTTCCCAAGGGCAGCCTCCTGAGGGCTCAAGATATACTGCCAGGGCACCATTGGGACCTCAGTGCTAACCACTAGCTGACTCCAGGATGCTGTACTCAGGGCCCGGGAAGGATCCATTGGCATGGGTACTCCTATCAGCTGAGTGACTTTAACCCCACACAATTCTGTCCTCTCCACTCAAGACCCTCAGGCAAGTTTCAGCCCAGTAGTTCACCCTAGCAACTCATGTGCATGCCAAAATTGCCACTAATTCTTACACATGAGCTGAGGCCCCAGCACCCAGCTAGCCTAATTCCCTAGCTCCACGGCCTTCCATTCAAGAATGGACCCCGCGCAGAGGGCAGATGGCCCATCCCACCTCCATCTTGACCTTGAAGAAAATCAGGAAGACAGAAATGAGGAAAAGCCCCAGAAACTGCCACATCAGGCCCTGTCCACCCTCCATGCTCTTGTAGGCTCAATGTACCCACTCCTACTCCAGCCCTCAATACCCACAGAATGGCAGGGACTAACCCAACCAGCTCCTATGGCTACTCGGGGCTCTGCAGACTAAAGGGCACCTAGCATGAATGCTACTGTGCCAGGCAGAAGCATCCTGCAAGTGTAGGGGCACTTGATGAGAGCTGGCCAGAAGATAGACATGAACCAACCTCCTCCAAACTTTCACTTCAATATGTCTAAGTTCCAGGAACAGTCCATAAGGAGTAAACTGAGGCACCAATCCAAACCCTAAAGGCAGGAAAGGGTGGCCTACAGGGCTCAACCCAACAGTACCCTTCTACCTGCAATTGCCCAGGCTGAGGACTCTGCCCTGTCTCTAAGGGATGAAACAGTGCATCACACAGATGGCAAGTCCCAGCTCAGGCTCTTCACCTGTGCCAGTCTCAAGGAGGCAGTGTGTGACAGGGACACCTTAGTCTCCGAGGAGAATACCAGCAGCTACCAAGGAGGCAACTGAACAGGGAAACTTGAGCCAATGCTAAGTGTAAGCTCTATCCCTCACAGCAAGAAGGTCCCTGTCCATGCTACCAATCTGGAGCCTACTGCAGACAGACTTGCCTGGGAAGACTGTACATCAAGCTTTGCCGTTTCAGGTGAGGGGTACCCTTTACCAATCTAAGCAAGTGTTCTTCCAGTTCCCAGAAATTTTTTTCCAATCAAGAGATCAATGTTAGATCTTACCAAATGCTTTTTCTCTTTTGTTTTTGTTTGTTTGGTTGATTGGTTCTGAGACAGGGTCTTGGTTCTATATAGCCCAGGCTAGTCCTGAAATCACAGGGGTAGTCCAGACTGGCCTTGGAAATCACGGGTATAGTCCAGAATGGCCTTGGACTCAGGATGATCTGCCTGCCTCAGCCTCCCAGTGCTGGGATGACAGGTATGCGCCACCATGCCCAGCTTTATGTGACACTGAGAACTGAACTCAGGGCCTTGCACTTGCAAGGCAAGTGCTTAAACCACTGTGTCATTCTTCTAGCCCCTCTCTTTAGTTTCTAAGTAGTGGAAATGATTTCTTTTTTCTTTTACAGAAGGAAAGAAAAATCAAAATATGGAGGTGGGCAGTACTATACTGGAGACTGAACTTGGGGTATTCTACTACTAAGCTACATCCCCAACCATTTTTATTTTTTATGTTGCGAGAGGGTTTCACTACGTTGCCCACAGTGAAATCTGTGATCCTCCTACATCTTTCTCCCTCAATGTTAGGATCACAGGCATGCATCAGGGTGCCCAGCCAAAAAAACCTCAGCTTTATCAAAGGGAAAGCTCCACCAGAAGCAGCTTACTCTGCAGACAAAATTGCCCTTCTTGCCACCTCCGCCAAGTGGTCTCCATCTGCCCAATCACAGGCAAAAGCAGACACCAGGCCTCTGAGTAGACATGTTCCAGAGACGGATTAAGGCATGATATTTCTGTTATTTAATCAGTGACTACATGTGGAAAAGGCCTGCCACTGAGGAAGCATGACCAAAAGCAAGTGTGCCCTGCCTATGCCATCTGCTCTCAGCAGTGGGGGACGTGCTAGCGCAGTCACGCAACGAATGGATACACAGGAACCCAGGGTAGGCTGAAGTCTGTGACACCACTGGCTTTGTGACCTTGAGCAGGTTATTAAGTATCCTGTGCCTGCTTGCCTCCACTGGGAAACCAGACAATGGCAACAAGGGCAGCCAATGTCTCGGAGAACAGCTACACAGTCCATATTTTTGGCTACTGTAGGACAAAAGCTGTCAGGTCATACAGACCAGTCCCTACTATGTGCCAATGAGTCATCACCTCTAACAACAGACAGTGGATCAGGGTGGCCACCAGGCTGTAACTCGCAGACTCCTGTGCTGCACGAGTGGTGTGGAGGCTGAAGCAAGACACAGAGTACCCTAGAGATAGGACCTGGCACACATTAAGCAAGCACTAGGAGGGAGTAGGCTAGTTATGTAATTAAAAGCAAACGCAGGGCTGGAGAAATGGCTCAGTGGTTAAAGTGCTTAAGTACTTGTGTTCAATCCCCCAGCACTACATAAGCTGGGTGTAGTGGCGCACGCTTGCCCAGCACTCGGAAGGCTGAGACAGGACTGCCATTGAGTCCAAGGCCAGCCTGGGCTCCATAGCGAGTACAGGACCAGCCTGGGCTACAGAGCGAGACTCTGCCTCAAAAAGAAAAAAAGTGAAGGCAAGCACAGTGCATCCACTGACAAGAGAACCAAAGGAGAAGTTCTGTCACTTCCTCTGGAAGGTAGACCCCTACATGAAACCAGTCATCAAGTGGTACCCTCAGAGAGAGCACAGAAGCACGTGGTATTTTTTCTTATGTTTTTAAAGAGTTTACAAAAATGCACGAAAATTTACCAAAACATTACAAAAGGGAAAACAAGAGCTGGACCCTGGCCCTGCGTCCCATCAACAAAGATATACCTCCCTCTGGACTCCAAGCACCCAACTCTATAAAGTAAAAAGCTGGCTGAATTTCTCCATGGGTCCTCTAGTGTTCAACATTTGCCAGTAGGATCCCACATTTTCCAAGTCCTAACTAGTCCCAGACAGTTCTGGCTACCTCCAGCACCAGCAGGATTCCCACAGGCCAAAGGAGTAAGACACATTTAAGTCCTCATTTGTATCCTATGTGTCAATGATAGGGGATGGCAAACCACAGCCTCTTCCTACTGTATGCCATGATAAGGATAAAAAAAAGGTTTGGGGACTGGGAGTGTAGCTCAACAGCTAAGAGTGTTTGCTTAGCAATCACAGGCCCTGGTTTTAATTCCCCAGCACAACATAAGCCAGGTGTCACACCTCTAATCTCAGCACTCAATCAGGAGGCTGAGGCAGCAGGACTGCCACTGTTTGAGGCCAATCTGAACTACAGAGCGAGACTCTGTCTCCTAAAAAAAACAAGCCCACATTTTTATAGCCATTGTCATCATAGTGCATAAAAGCCCAAGCACTACCCTCACCCTGCCCATCTGGGCAGACTCCCATAGTCTGCAAGCCCTAGTGTGTCACCACTTCACCAACAGAGCTGTAACAAAATGACTCAGGGCTCAGAGCTCAGGATTCAAGGCATGCACTCTGAGAAGGGACAGAGAACACCCAGGTCCCACACCAGGAGCTATGCTCCAGTCTGTTTATGTGTACCTGAAGACAGATACGCTGGCCCCTCTGAGATCCCAGACACAAAACGCCAGAGAAGAAGGCCCAGACCACAAACCCTGTGCTTCCCAGGGCACCTCCGCTCTGTGCTTTCTAAGCTGTACAGCCACAAGCAGACCACAGCTCAACTCCTCAGGCCTCAGGACCAGGCCAACCCTAAATTCCAAAGCACACACATTGACTCCTTAGTCATAGGATGAAGACAGGAGGGGTGGGTCGTACAAAGTGGACAAGGGGAGAAGAGGATCTCAGAAGACTCCCCACTCACCAGGCACATAGACCGAGGGATTCTCTGACATGCCGGGCAGCGGCTGGTAGTCGTGAGGCCTGCGGATCTTCAGTGACTGGCCTTGGAAGATGATGCCATCAAAGGCCATGGCCTGGGTAGTCTCATCCACTGAGCGGAACTGAAGGAAGAAACAGCAGGGATGGTGAGGTGTGGGGATCGGGGATGACGGTAGCCAAAGAACCAAGGCTGTGATGGTTATTCCTCTTTCCTTTCACTTGGATGAACTGCTAGGCACTGACTGGGAGCCCAACAGAAAAACATTCCCGCTTCTGGGGGCTTACACTCTAGCAAGGAAGGCACCAGTACCCAACAGATACATAGGTGAAGACAAAAACTGCGACAAGTGAGAACCTGGGGAAATGATATAAAATGAGATGACAGGTACTACTATAGACTTTCTGACAAGGTGACATTTATGTTGAAATGTGGAACACTGTGATTCCAAGCAGACTGAGATAAGGCAAGTGTGGAGGGTGGAGAAGGAGACTTCAGTTCAGTATTTCACACAATATTCCCGTCCAGAGCTGAAAACTAAAAACTACGCTCCTTTACTGGATAGTCTGAGAACACTGACAAGGAATGTGAGTCAGAAACATTAGGTAGCCAGGCCACATGCAAGGGCTCATGCCTACATATTAACACGTTAGGAGGCTGAGGCAGGAAGACCAAACTTCACACTCAGCCTAGACAACTTGGTGACACCCTGTATCAAAATAAAAAATGTTTCAAGGGCTGAAGGAATGGCTCAGGAGTTAAAGTGCTTGCCTAGCAAGCGCTAAGTACCCAACTTCGATTCCCCAGCACCACATAAGCTGTGCGTGGTGGCACATGCCTGGAATCCCAGCATTGGGGAAGCTGAGGCAAGAGGTCTCCCATTGAGTCCAAGGCCTCCATAGTGAGTTCGGGACCAACGTGGGCTACAGAGTGAGACCCTATCTGAGAAATAAGTAAGGAAGTAAATAAATAAATGTTTTTAAAAGGCCTTGGGATATACCTCAATGCAAAAGCCCTGGATTCAATACCTAGTAACAAAACAAAATAAAAAGTCAGCCAAGATGAACCATCTTACTCCAGGTATAAAATGGGCAAGGGCAGAGTATGCCCTGGACAGGTCAGCATGGCCACAGCAGAAGACTAAATGAGAATGGTCTAGAAAAACTAAGAGGGCTTCCTACCACTCAAGAGAGCAGACTCCTCCACTCCCAGGTACAGAGTGGGCTGCAGAGGAGCCAGTGGAAATGGACCCCAGGGAAGCACAACACAGTAAGTACAGACAAAACCCCACTCCACACTCTCCCCAGGTCCCACCATTCACCCACTCACCTCCAGAAAGGCAAAATTCTTGTCTTGATTAATCTGCACAGCCAACACCGGGTTGCCAGGGGCTTGGGTCAGCCCCCCAAGGCGCATTTGAGCATTGAAGAAGTCCATCATGGCCTCCTGCAGAGGGAATAGGAGACAGGGGGGGACGGGGAGGGAGGTGGAGAGAGGAGGGGAAGGGTGAGAGAGGGAGACACAGAGGGGTTTGGGGGAAGGGGAGAGGGCCAAGGGGATGGGGAGGGGAGGGGACAGTGGAATGTAGGGGAAGGTCAATAGAGGTCAATAGCAGGAACAAAAGAGGGGAGGGAAATGAGTAAACAGGATGCAGTAGCAAAATGGTGTAGGGCCAGAGACAGTCAAGAACAAACAAGACAGGTGCAAGGAGAGAGCCACAGAGGCCCAATCAAGAGAAAACAGAAGGATTGTTTGAAAAAAATGGATAGAAATACGAAAAGGGAAAAAATAAACAGAGAAGACAGGGAGATGACACAGAACAAACGCTCAGAGCACGTAAGACATGGAAATGGTACAAAATCAGCAAGAACAATGAAAGAAGAGGACAAGGGGTAAAAGGAAATGAAGACAGAGATGAGCAAGTGCAAGGGGTGGGAGGGAGGAGTGGGGAGGACAGGGTGGGTGGGAGGGGAGGAGAAAAGAGTGATGTGGAGGGATCTGGCCCTGGAGTCCGGGGGCTGGTTTATCAAATGTAGCAAAGTGCAGGTTGAGAAAGTCAGAATGGACCTTACTTGCCTTCGACGATGGTAGCAAACTTTTTGTTGCTACGAGGGATCTCAGCCCCACAATATTTCACTTTAAAGAGAAATGGAAACAACTCTTTGATCTCGGGATTCTCAGGGAGTGCCACGGGAAGGGGTTGGGGACAGGGTCGGGAAAGGAGCACTGGGGAAGGTGGGGGTGGTCAGGGCAATCAAAAACAAAAGAACAGCGACCATGGGAGAGGGATGTGGGAAAAGGATGGGGACAGATGGCAGAAAAGGAGAGTGTGTCAGAAAAAACTGCAGGGGCGTGCGTCTGTGTGTGTGTGTGTGTGTGTGTGTGTGTGTGTGTGTGTGTGTGTGTGTGCGTGTATGTGTTGTGTGCGTATGTGTGTGTGTGTGTGTGTATGTGTCCGAGTCTCCCTCTCTGTCTCTCTCCGACACGTAGGTGTGACATGTAAGTACATTATGGTATGTGTGTGCAGAACCCTGGGTTGCTGGAGAAGGGGAGGGGAGATGGAAGAGGGGAAAAGGAGGGAGGGAGGGGCCACCCCCAGCCCGGCCCCTGGCTGGCTCAACTCCATCGGTCCGTCTGGGAGGGGGCCGGGGGGTCTTGCAGGAGCAGAGTCTGACCCGTGCAGGTTGGGGGAGGGAATGGAGGGGAGGGCGGAACGAGGTAGGGGGAGGGGAGAGGGAAGGGAAGGGGGAGGGCAGTACCTCAGTGATGCCAAAAGGGATGTTGCCCACATACAGGCGCCGGGCCTGTCTAGTCATCTGGCTCCCAACCACGGGCACCGGCGTTGGGGTCACAGCCAGACCATCAGGGGTCATGGTGGGAAGAAGGGCAGTGGCTGGAATCTGACCCGCAGCTTCAAGAAGGGCAAAAACAAACATGTAGAGCAACTTTCCCTGCCACACAGCTGTGGAACCACCCACACCCCATGCTGAGAGCTCCTCTGGAGTCTCTTGTGGTCCCACTCCAGAGCCACAGCACTCTCCAGAACAGAGCACCAGAGCCCACTCTGCCAGCATGCAGCTTCCCAGAATCTTAAACAGCAGGCTCACCCTTCCCATCCACCATGGTGCCACTGCAACTTCCAAGTACACACAGGACACCCATATTCACCTCATCCTGGGACCCCAGGAACTGTGAGGCACCAACCTTGCATGGCCTTGTACTGCATTGGGGTGATGTGCTCAAAGCCAGGCGGTGGCACGTCCCAATATTTACGGACCTTCTTCTTCTTCTCATGGCGGGGGGATCGACTAGGGGGAGGGAGAGCAGGCAAGAAGCCCTCAGTCTGACCAACAGCAGCCTGCACCCCTCCCAGGAACCCTCCCAGGAGCCCCTTGGCTCCCTCACACCCCACCCACCATGAAGGTACCACTCTCTCCAACAGGGAGAGGATCAGGCAGTGCCACCTGGCCTGGAGGTCGCTGGTTTCAAGGCAGCACTCAGGCCAGGGTGGCCAAAAGCCAGGCAGGGGCACAGGACATGGGGTAGGGAGCAGGCACAGGGCAGAAGGGGGAGGAAGAGAAGCTCAAAGCTCACATCAGTCCACCGTGCTCCTCTTTAGCGCCTCTGGTCAAAGGTTTGCTGGGGGTGGGAGGGAAAGGTACAGGGAAGGGTGACTGGGGACCCTTGATGCCAGCCCTCCCAGGGCTGGGGCAGGGCCGAGGTGAACTGGAGGCAAGCAGCCCCCTCGGCCCTGCCACCCTCCCCCCAGGGATCCCCAGGAAAGAGGAGGTAAGGACAGGAAGGAGCCAAGACAGACCACTGTACAGAGAAACAGAGAAGCAGAGGAACCCATGCTCCTCCTTCCTTCCTCACCTAAAAGGGACAGAGCACAGAGGACAAAGCAGAGAGAGGACGAGGCCCCTGAGTACCAAAAAAGACACTGGGAGCTAAGTATGAAGCCTAGGTTGTGGACATTGCCCCCAACAAGAGCCCTTTTCCTGGAGGCAACGCAGAGGGAACTAGAGACAGAGAACAGGCTTGGGAAGACCTCCCCCAAGACAGCCACAGAAAGGAAAAAGGGAGAATGGTCCCTTGAGCACCAGAGCCCACTCTGACAGTCCTTAGAGTCAGAGACATATGGCAGTTCTCAGGAGCAAGTCAGAATCCATGCCCTATCACCAGAATGAAAATCCACTGCCTCTAGCAACCCACTGGCATCACTAACATAAAAAAGAAGAAACTGAAAGCAACTACAGAAACATGAGAAACTGTGTCAAGACCCAAGAGCAGAATCCCTATATACTCAAGAGCACGAGCTGGAGGATACAGTCTAGAAAGACAGGCCCCAGGTAAAGCCCTGCCAGCAGGCACCGCCCCACAAGGCTGGCCTGGCCAGGGTTCCCCAGCCTTGGTACCTTCGTCGTCGTCTGTCCCGGGAAGCACTGCGCTGGTCCCGGTTGCGCCGGTCTCGGCTCCGGCTCCTGCGTTTGCGATCCCGGCTTCGTGAGCGGCTGTGGCTACGCTTCCGGTGCCGGTTCTCCTTGTCCCGCTCTGGTCAAGGGTGAGAAAGGGAACACAATGAGCCAAGGAAGGATGTGAGCCCACCCACCCTCCTTAACAGCACAGCAGCTATGCCCCAAAGTCCCAGGGAGCCACCCCCAAAGGCAAACAGGGAAGATCACAGTCCTCCAGGGTCCACACCGAGTCCGGTCGAGGGGTAGGGCCTGGAAATATCCCCGGGAATGTAATATACCTGAGGATGCTCAAGAGGAGCTGAGGAGCCAGAGAAGACAGAGGAGACTAGCTCCTGGTCCCCCTCGAGGGCTGAGGGTCCTGACACCAGGGCCGTCCCTGAGAGGGGCAGGGCTAGAGACTGGGGAATCAAGAGATCCAATGATGTTTTCCTGAAGGGACCCAGAAGCCCCTCAGGAAAGACTTCTGCAACCAGCAGGCACCCACAGCCCCACCATCAGGTGGAATGTGGCAACCTCAGGAAGCAGGAAACTTATCCCCATCCCTTCCTAGCCAGGAAAGTAATGCAGAAGAACTACCCCCAAAGGACAGAGGTCTCCTACTGAAGGATGCCCAGCCTGGCTCATGAGCCTCTAATTCCAAACCACACAACCTCCCTACTTCACTCCTCACAGCCAGATGCAGGAAGGGCCAGCGCAGGGACTGGTGTCCCCTCCAGGGTGCTGCCTCAGCCCCCTGTGTCTTGGAGGCAGAGGCAATGTCCAAGAACAAGACATAGATTTGCCAGCAAAACCATAAACTTTTGCTCACACCAGCTCCCACACCTTCTGTCTTCAAAGTGAAGAAAGACTCCACTGTGAGCACAATACTCATTTCCTTAATTCACTACTGAGTTCTCAACTGTCCCTCAGACCCCTCAAAAAAATGAACACAAGAACATGTTCCTATGGTTCAACATGTATCTCAAGAGGTGACAATAGGAGGAAAAAATCACAAGAAGAGAGTATCAATGTCGACTTTAGCATCACAACGCTTTGCTGTACATATTCTTCTGAACCATTTAAATGTAAGTTTCTTGTAAATCCATCTCAATTCTAGAACCACTAATGCTCAGAGGAAAACAAGATGAATACCCACAGCAAGGGGAAAAAACTTAGTAACAACCACTGATATGCTTCCTAAAACCAAAATCCACTAAACAGTTGTTATTTGTACATAATACTCACTACTTTCTGGGATAACACTGCCAGAAGGTCAGGTAACAAGCACAGGGACATCACACCTCATCCAAAGGCCTAACAGATGGGTAAGAGTAAGATCTGAATTCAAACTCTGCAATGGTTGCCCGTGAGCAGATACAGAAAGTTAATTCTCATATGGTTTCTCTAATATGAGAAAAGCAACCGATTAAAAAAAGTGAAAGAGAGAAATAAGAAAGAAGGTAAGACTTTGTAGAGAAGGAATGGGGAACTGGGGGAAGAGAAAGGAGGGGAAAAGGATGTGCTATTTAAAATTTTAAAAGTGTGGGGGGGAACAAAACAAAGGTAGTGAGTGAGTCACCAGGCTGAATTCTTGAAAGAGTCAAAACACTCCACAGATCTGCTGGACATTTATCTTCGAAAGCCAAAAAACTAGACTGGAGAGTAAGAGAAATGATGGCCACGCAATCTGTAACGCAGACAGGCTGCCGATTTCCAAAGATTTCCAAACAAAGCAACAGGCAAAGAGACACACAGGATGGAAGCAGTGTTGACCACTGGTACCCGGACAGTAGCTGAAGAAGAGCCTAAGTACCAAGGCAGGCCTTGGGAGGCTGGCCAGGCAAATGACACACAGGCAGCACTTCCTTACAACAAAAACTCTCTTCCACAAACACAAGCAAGCATGGCTAAGAGCACAAAGGGAGCTTCAAGTGCTCCAACTGCCCTGCTGCAGTTATCCTATCAAAGTGGTTCCCCAAGACAGATGTGCCAGGTCACAAGCCTAGCATTCCACCACCAGCATGGACATGCCAAGAGAACCTAAGCCTATCTTCCAGTTTCAACAAACATCAGGACAGCTTTATCTGCTTGGCAGACCAATGTAAGATGACAGGAGTTTGCAGTAAGTCAGAACCCTGCATATGTCCAGGTAGCTTAACCTTTAACACTCGGTTTTCTCTTCTTTAAATGAGTCAGTCGACCTCACCCAAGCATCAGAACGACTTGGCCTAGTAACGTTGAAAACAACTTTCTCTGCCCTTCCCCAACCTGAAACCATGCCTGAGACAAAGACCTTACTTTCTACCTCCTTCCTAAACAATTTCACAAAAACAAATACCACTTATAGGTACTATGTCAAGCCACGTGCCACACACTTTACATGTTATCATTTCTGCTCCTGCCTCTGGGCACCAGAGACCCAGGTAGAGATTCTAAACTTTGTGGGCCTTCGTTTCCTCCCCCAATAAGAATATTATTTTCTCCTCAGAAGGCTATTACAGGATTCACTTGGCTAAACCATGCAAAGTTTACATAATTGCCTAATACATGATAAACTTTCAGAGATTACCTACATCTATTACATCACCCTCAGTAATCCTCTCAAACACCTTATGACAAAACAGTGAGGGTCAGTCTGCATGAGGAAAAGGCCTAACTACTAGCCAATAACATAGGCATTTAAACTCAAATATGTCCAATCCCAAAGGAATAAGCAACACACCACCTAAAGACAGGAACACACTGGCCGCGGCCGCTCAGTAAATACTTCTATTTAGGACTTGGAGGAATGGCACAGCGGTTAAAGTGCTTGCCTTGCAAGCGCAAGGCCCTGAGTTTCTGAGTTCCATTCCCCAGCACCACATAAAGCTGGCCGTAGTGGCACATGCCTATAATCCCAGCACTCCACAGGGAGAAGCATAATTGCCAAGAATCCAAGGCCAGCCTGATCTACAGAGCAAGATCCCGCCTTTAAAAAAAAAAAAAAAGCACTTTTTCCTAGTCCAGCCACTCCCCTAACAACTCTAGCCACCAGCATCAAGAAACAAGTTCCTACAATGTTTTTGTTTTTACTCTCAACACAAAATACAAATAGAGACAAGAGAGACTTAAAAAGTCTAATGACTCTGCTAAACTTCCTGGAGTCCCTAAACCGATCAGCACCAGCTTGGCCCCTGACTTTGCCCAGCACGGTCACAATCCTGTGCCCCACTAAGAACTATCTGTCTCCCATCTTTCCTCCTCAGCGCCCAACTTGCCAGTCCCCTTTTCCCGCCTATATCCTCCATTCTCTTATCCCTATATTAAAGAGACTTCAGAAGCTGCTCTAGGTGCCCAGGGTCTGGAACCTGGCAAGATTTGGGGCTTTAAATTGGGGAGAAGAGGAACGATCACTCCATATCGCCACTGTCGGGATCGCCGAAAGCCCTAGTTCGCGCAGGATGTATGCGTAAGAGAGGCACAAAGAATGCAGAGGCTTTCTATTTGCACAGGTGACCAGGGTTCCAATATATTCATCGAAAGAACCACACGCCAGAGGTCAGGAAGAAAGGCGTGGCGGGGGAGCGCTCGGAAACCAAGAAGAAGGACGCGAGCGGAGGCCTGGAGCCTGCAGGCCACCGGAACAGCGGCACCCCAGTCCACGTGAAGGAAAGGAGGAGGCCGATCTAGCCAGCGCCATTTTGGAAACAAAGGGGGCGTGGAGACGGCCGTGCGGCCAACCGGAAGCGGAAGCGACAAGCCAGCGGGAGAAAAAGACGGGACAGCGGGACGTAATCATCTCCTTCCCCAAAAAAAGACGAAAAGCGAAAGCTCGCGTTGGGACTGCTCGAGCACCGTAACCCCCGCGCCACCTCCGCCGGGACCACGCGGGCACAAACCCGCGCGCATGCGCCAGTGGCCGCGACCGCCACCCCTTCCCTCGCCGCGCGCGACGGAAGGCAAGGTCACGTGAGCGAGTCGCGCGCAAAGGGGGGGGCACGACACGGCCCTGAGGAGGGGGACGCAAGGGGAAAAAAATAACAGGGACCAGGGAGCGAAGCAAGGGGCCGCCTACGCCGCCACTCTGCTACACTTGAGCCCTTACCTTGTTTATTCTCGTTGAGCTGCCGCTCAAACTCATCGAAGTCCGACATGCTGAGGCGGCCGCGTAGGGCCCTGTGCAGCTCTCGCCTTGACTTGCCGCCCGCCCGCTCTGGCCGCTTCGGCTACTTCCGCCGCTGGCTTCGGCTACTTCCGGCCGCCGCCGGCGCTTAGTCGCCTCTAATCAAAGCCCTGACAGCCCGCCCCGCCCTGGCTCCGCCCTCTTTCCCCGCCCGCCCCCCCAGCGAGCCGCCCCTCTCCCCCAAGCCTGGCTACGAAGCGTGTCGGGTATTTCCGGACAGCAGACCACAGGCGGTAGCTTCAGCTACGGCCGAAAATACCCGAACCGAAGATATCCCCGATCTCTCAGATTTCGATAACTTTTAGGAGATAAGCGCTGCCTCGATATTCGGAGGTTTTCGTGGGGTCTTTGTTTCCTCTGCACCCAGTCTCCTCTTAAGAATTGACCTTACGATAATTCAGACAGTCCAGTCTTTGGATTTTCCCGGAGATTCGCTCCTCTTGTCTCCGCTGTCCCTGTCCAACCAGTCGGCCACTTCCAACAATTCTAACCGTCCGAGACTTAGAAGATTTCCGGCGCTCGCCGAAGGGCCTCTCCAGAGATTTAGAGCAATTCCAAGCTTCGGCTCTTTCCGGAGATTCCACTCGCTCCCTCCACCCCTTCCGGAGATCTTCGGCTCTTTCCGCCACCTCTTCGGAAAGGCCTCCGTAACTGAGGACAAGTTCGGATCTTTCCGTCAAAAGTTCGGCTTCTTCCGGCTTCAGGGACCGAAGAGGGAGGGAGGACGGAGGTGAGGTGTGTTAAGGGAAGAGATACAGAAAAGGGGGCGGGGTTTCGGTTCTCGGCCTCTAAGTCCCCAGAGTGGTGAGAACAGAAGGAAGTGCCAACCTCGTGTAGAGGCTGAGAAGATGCAAGAGACAAAAGCGGTCAATCGGTTGAAGGGTGCGCACGCCCGCTGCGGTGGTTGCTAGCGCTTTTTTGCGGCTGCTCACGGCGGCAAAGGAGGCGGCTAGGCAGACTTCTGCGCCTGCGTAAATGTCGGTCGGTTATCTGGAGGTTTTTACGGCAGGGGGAAGGGAACTGAGTGGCGGAAAGGGAGGTAGTGGCGAAGCCCTCGTTGCGCGTGCGCGAGGTTTTCCCTATCTAGAACGGAGTTGCTAAATTCTGAACCGTTAATCCCGGAAGCCCCCTCATGGTTGCTTTAGCAACTGCCTAAGCATGCTGTGCGCAAGCGCAGATGACATGATACTACTTCCGGGAGATATTGCCTGGCCTCACTGACCTTTGGTGGGCTGTTAGCACTTTGGTAAGCGCGTTTCTGCCCTCCCGCGCGCGCGCTCTTCCCTCATACCCACACCCCTACCCACTACACACACACACAAACACACACACACACACACACACACACAGCGCATTTCTGCACCCGCACAGACACACACACACACACAAACACACACACCCCGTTTGTAGCATTCACGACGCTTTCCTGGAGCTTACTCCTCACAGCATTGCGCGAAGCAACTGCTGCCCACCCCTCACCTCTGACTCTCTGAGGCTAATTGCACCTTGTCCTACCAACCTCCTGGTTCCCCCCTATCACCCCGTCTCCGTACTGACGGCCGCCCCTTCCTAGGAAGAGCTGGGGCCCAAGTTATTCCAAATTTTCAAGTCTCTTTAATTTAAATGCTCTTAATCTCTGTCTTGGGTAGCATGAGGCCCGCTTCCTCAGGGTCGGGGTAAAATGTGTGTGAACAACCCCACAGCACCCGGAGAAGGCTCCGCCTGGTCCCTGCCAGGCGGGAAGGAATCCGGCCAACGGGGCGGCACTCGAGCGAGGCAACCGCATCACCGCTTGAAGCGGTAGGTGATGGGCAACAGCAGCTTGCTCTTCTTGAGGGCTTGCACCTTCTTGAGAGTTTCATCGTCCAGCGCAAGGAAGCAGCGGCGAGAGTACTCAAGCAGGCGCTCTTTGGACGGGTCGAACTCCCCAACTTCAGCCAACTTCTCTGGTGCAACGATGAGAAGCTCCGCAATGGGCGTGGTCAGCGCCACGGTGTTGCGGTCCACGCGGTGGTGCTCAAAGGCCCGGGACATGCTCTTCAGCTTCTGGAAGGTGCCCAGGATCTTCTTGTAGCGGCAGAGGACCCCATCGGCATCTTTCACTGCAGGACCAAGGGGACAAATGGACATTGGGAAGCAAAATGGAAACAAGTGAGGACCAATACAGGAAGAGGGAAAAGAGCAGGTTGGGAACATAGTGTCAGAAGTTGGATTAATGGGAAATTGAGTAAGGTCACAGAAAATGACAGGCTGAGCAAATCAATCAAGTTCCCAGGAGGTCTGCCATTTCCTGCCACTCTTCCATCTTTGTGTGGATCCTCTCATGCAAGCTGCACCCTCCCAGGTGGGGAGACAGACTCGGGAAGCTGAAGAAGGGTCCAGGGTCACCCATCCTGCTGATGAGGGTGGACAAGAACTTAAAGTGAATCCAGGGACTGGAGGACTGGCACAGCAGTTAAAGCATTTGCCTTTCGAGTGCAAGGCCCTGAGTTCGGTTCTCCAGCACTGCAAAAAAGCTGAGCATGGTGGCACTCACCTGGAATATCAGCATTTGGGAGGCTGAGGCAGGAGGAATTCCATTAGTCCAAGGCCAGTCTGGGCTACATAGTGAGTTCAGGACCAGCCTGAGCTACAGAGTAAGACCTTGTCTCAAAAAAAAGTGAACCCAGGACCACATTGCAAGACTGGGAGATGGAGCCAGGTCTAGTATGTTTACAGATAGGGAGGCAGAGGCAAAAACGAGCCTCTTCCCAGTCATAGCACCTGTGCCTCCACTTACCCCGCTGCCTCTCCCGGGCCTTGGGCTTCCCGAAGCGCCTCCTATTGGCACCTCCCTTTGGCTTCTGCCTCTTCCTCTCACTGGCACTGCCTTCCTCCGACACTCCGCTAAGCGATGAGGCTGCGGACTCTGGGTCTGAGGCCTCACCTCCAGCCCGACTGTCTCCCTCAACCCTGCGGGGCCCAGGCTTTCCCCGGCAGTGGTCCTCTGCAGGAAGAGCACACACATGACATGCAACCTTAGACATCACATCACTGGTCCTAAAAGGGAAAGAACTGGCCTGAATGGAAAAAAGAATGAAGAAAGGCAGCAGCCCCCAAAAGAGGCCAAACCCCAAAGGAGACAGGTGGATGGCTAGTGCCACACACACATTGGCAATATTGAATGGAGTAGAACTAGCTTGGATCTGGGGGAGGCACGCATGTGTGGAGCATTTTTCTTAAGTGCTTGAGGTCTGAAGCTGAGGCTTGCAGCAATCTGGGAAGACTGTAGGAATATTTGTGGCTGTGACATTCCCTCCAAGAAGAGGACTTCTCCAGGGACTCAGAGGGACCTCTGGAGAAGAAACTCAGGAGGATGGCACAGTATAGGGACCTATAGGAGCCAGAGGAAAAGGACCATCTTCCCCCAGACACAACCAGCAGCCAACACCACCACAGGGTTCCCACTGACATAAGTTGAAAGAGTCCCTGAGCTCAACCATTCAGGGGAAAGAGTGGCATCACCCCGGATGGAACTCTCTACATGGGAGACAGGATGTGGTCCAGACCCCCAAGTGTTGAGGTCCCAAGGGATACCCTAAAACAACACAGACCCTGTCCAGGCTTCAGAGGGGGTATCCAGCCAGGAAGGCTACACAAAGGGATGGGGGTGAGGAGGGGTTGAGTTCCCCAAAATGTGGGCTCAGGACTTGGCATAGGGAAGCATTATCCAGGGAGCAGAACATGAGGTCCTGCCAGTCAGAATTCTACTGGCCATGAATTAGGGCAGAGCAAGTCAAAGGACCAGGCTGTGTGGCAGCCCCAGAGCAGAGCTAGGAGGAAAACTCAGAGAGGCCCCAGAGAAGGGGCTGAACCCACCAGCAGGGGCTTAAGGTCTTTGATAAAGAAAAGCATTAACCAAGTGATAGGATGAGGTGGTGAGTGGGAGGGGCTGAGAGGAAGCTGGATCTAGAGAAGACAAAGCTGGGTGGTGGGGCAGGGACCCTGAGGAACTCAAGGGGCAGTAGTCCTCCCAGGTTAGGAGCTGAGGGGAGTTTCCACTAGGAATCAGGAAGAAGAACCAGGAATTGGGTGCCAGATTTCCCAAGGACACAGTCTCTAGTCTAGTGAAGTTTGTGCAGCCCAAGGAAAACAAGATAATAGAAGGTGAGGGAACCGTCATCAAACAAGAAGGAAGTTGAAGCTAGACTGATGGTACAGGCCTATAATCCTGGCACTCTGGAAGGCTGAGGCAAGAGGATGGCAAGTTCAGCCTGGCCTGGATAAATTAGGAACTTAGTCTAGAGAAATGGTCTCAGAATCAAAAATTAAAGTGGGCCAAGGATGCAGTTTCAATGGGCTTCATCCCTAGAACCACCAGAAAAAGCTGGTTCAAGAGTTCCCAAAACAGGCAGGGTATACCAGATCCCCGCTGAACCACCCAAAAGTGGGGCTTTCGGTATGGTGCCAGGGCTCATAAGAGTGGGATGGTCCAAGGTAACTGTCAGCGTCTCCCTACCTGCATCTATCCTGGCAGAAGAGATGAACTTGTCCAACTGACACCGCAAAAAGTCCCTCTCTTCCTCCAGGTCCTCAATGCGTTTCTGTAGCCACGAATTCCTCTCCAGGGCCATGTGCAGCTGGGCCTTGATTCCATTCATCAGAGCCAGTGTGGGGGATGCAGCCTCAGGAGGCTCTAGGGGCAGCAGAAGGAACAGGAGGCCTGATAACACCTCAGGATAGGGTACCACATCAGACGCCCCCCCCCCCCCTCCACGGCCCTGGCTTACCCTCAAAGTTTCCCCGAGAGGGACTCAGACTGTAAAAGATCTGTGAGTCTAGGTGGGGCGCCTCGTCTAACGGGATAGAGAGCTCCAGGGCTTCGTCGTCCTTCTTCACTGGGGAGAAGAGGCCCACGTGGTCATCTTGGAGGCCCAGGCCCCTGAAACCACCCCCAGCCATCGCTTCCTGGGAGACAAGGGCTTGGGGAAGGGGACCTGGCTCCTCACTTGTCCGCCTGCGGCTGTGCTTGTCGTTCATATCGCGGCTTTCTGCGCCTCAGGGGCACTGGACAGAAGAGCGGCCACTGTGGGGTCAGTCCTGGGGGAGGCGGGGCCCCGATCCTCGGGGTGGGGGGGGGATGACCGAAGAGGCAACTCCAGGCCTGATGGGTAGGGCACCCACCCCAACCGCAGGCCTATGCTCCTATCTAAGGAGCAGGCTGGGAGAGAAGTTGGCTGAAGACCTGGACCCCTGGCAATCCAGACTAGAGGGATCTGGTGCCCAAATGGCTGGGTTTCCTGCAGGGTGGTCACAGCAGGGACAACTGGCTTCAAGGGGAAGGACCCTCATCATGGGCCATCTCCAAGCGGAAGGCCGCCTCGAGCTGAGCCTCCGAAAATCTTACCAACTTCCCAACATGGGGTGGGGATCCCGCCTAAGCGCTGCCACCCCCCACTCGGAGTGCCCCTTCCCCTTGCTAGCGTGGGTGAGCGCGACCCCTCCCTCGTTGAGAAGATGCTGAGCGCATGCGCAATGCAGGGAAAGGTCGCGCGTGGGGATGCGCCCCCCACCCCCGCCTTTTGTCCCGAAGGTGAGGGGGGGTGGCATGGATCCCAGCCCCGAGCGGCATGTCCACCAGGCCAGGAGTGTGAACGCGGCCACCATCTCCCGCCCGTGGGTGCCCAGGGTCCGAGGAGCCGGGGTACCTCGCGCTCACCCACCCGCGCGCGGAATCCGGCCCGGGGACCGACGGCGGTGGCGCCCATGCCCAGCGCCGGGGAGCGTCTACAAAGTCTCGGGGAGTGGAGAGGAGCGCCCACCCATCTGCGAGCCGGCGGGGCGGCGACGGTGGGAAGACGAATCTCTGGACTGGGTGGTGCAGCGGTCTGGAAAGCGGGAACCTGCCCCGTCTCTGCCCCGCGAGCAGCCTCCCGGAATCCTCGCATCCGGTTAGGCTCGCTGTCAATGCAGAGGCCGGGACCGCACTTGCGCGACGGCCCCTTGCAGCACTACCCCCCCCCCCACCCCCACCCCGCCCTCCCTGAAGCGCCGGCAGGGAACGTCAGGAATTTCCCATCCTCCAGAGCCTTGCGGCTCCGGGGCCGTCTCTGAGTGGGTGACGACGTGCACATTCGCCCAAAATCATAGGCGTATATGAGACAGCCGACAAGTGGAATTGAATAGAGGATCCTCTTTTAAAGGTTCCCCTAGGATCAGGTTGATGCGAAGCTCCGGTCCCATTTCCAGGGATGGGGGTGGGGTGGGAATCACCCTGTGTGTGTCTCCCGCCCCCCCTCCCCCCCCCCGTGTCTGTGGTAGAGCTAGAGTCCAAACCCCAGCTGACTCACCTGGTAAAAGAAGGAGTTACATTGCTCTTGGAGCTCCTAGTGAGGATGCAGCAATAAGATATGAAAAGCTGAGCGCGGTGCCAGCCACGCTCCAGTGTTGCCTGGGGTAGAACCATGGGGTCAGAACACCATCTCTGTTTCCCATTCTGCCAGGTCCAAATGGGTGCTTAGTTCGCCCGCCAAAAATGAGATGGGGGAAGAAAGAGGCCCAGAACATGAGTGCCTAGGCCTGGCCAAAAAAAAAAAAAAAAAAAAAGCGGGGGACGAGAATGCCCTATGGTAGCAGGTGTTCTATTAGGCTTGAGACTCAGCACCATCTGCCCCTTCCTCCTTCACTGCCACCTACACCCCAGGCCTAGGATTCTGGAGCGCCTGAGAGGCAGATCCCAACCCTGCCAAGTGTCAGTGCATCCCGACCAAGAAAGCTGTGCTTGCTCTGTTTCAGGGGTAAGTTGCAGTCTAGATCAGAAAATCCAGGGGGAGCCCCATGCCCTAGATCAGTGTTTTGCAAACTGAAGATTTGTGGGCAAAGCATTTAATAGAGTAGGATAGACGACATTTTAAAAAATAATAATGGCCGAAAATATTCGAGGTTCCCTGCATATACTAAGACATGTTAAGCTTACTTCACATACATTTTGTGTCTGTATAATGGGTTGCCATATAAAACATACATGTTACGAAGGATTGTTATGGGTTTTTTTCTTTTTTAGTTTTTTAAAGCCCTCTCTGAGGTGACATGGCCTTCAGGAGCTGAGGCTAGCAAAGCCCCAGAGCAGGCCAACCTTCCTCACCATAGCCATGCCTGCCAGGCCCCACTCAGCCCAAGTACTTGCAGAGGTCTTAGTACTAGGTGGTGACCAAAGATAGTCCAAGCCATTATCTGCAAAAACAAAGTACTCGGAGTGGGGACTATGCACGTTCAGGTCCAGTCTCAGGCTCTGACTAGAGGTAAAAGGCATGGAAGGGTCCCTAATGGCCCCCAGCCTATTTCACAGCTCTGTCCTTCAGCCAGGGCTCACAATGGAATGTTGGCAAGGCTAGAGGCCTCCATGATGAAAACACACGGCCAGGGCTCACAATGGAATGTTGGCAAGGCTAGAGGCCTCCATGATGAAAACACATGGCCAGGGCTCATCTCATCTCCAGACTAGGCCTGGTGGCATCCATGGCCAGGGCCCTGAGAGCTGCCTGCAACCTGGGCTGTGTCTGGGGATCCAGCAGTCCTGGCTCATGGGTGCTTCCACCGGGTATGCTTCTGCAGTGTGCTTGGCTCCATAAAGCGGCGCGGGCAGTGGGGACACTGGAACGGGCGCTCCCCAGAGTGCACACGGCTGTGCTGGGCCAGCTCGCCCGCGTCCCGGAAACGGCGAGGGCAAAGCGGGCAGCCGTGGGGCCGGCCACCACCTGCCCTATGAATGGAGAGGTGCCTTGCCAGATGGCTGGCCCGCTTGAACGCTTTCCCGCAGGTGTCACACTGGAAGGGCTTCACCTCTGAGTGCGTGACGCTGTGGCGTTGAAGGTAGGACATGTACTCGAACACCCTCGAGCACACAGGACAGCTGTAGCACTTCTTCTGGGCAGAAGCTCCATCGGCCCCAGGCTCCTTCTGTGACTCCTCATCCACCAGCACCGTGTAGGGGACACCCTCGGTATCGATGAGGAGGTAGTGGTTGGGCCTCGGAGGTGAGGTCTGGGGAGATCCAGCAGAGGAGTTCGAAGGTCCAGGCTCTGGAGACCTGCCTGTCCGAGGGAGAGGGGCCTCCATGACTTCTACGGAGGGAAGCGCCGGGGGCTGGGGACAGGGGGACGGCAGCAGCAGCATCCGGAGGGGTGGCTGAAGCCTGGGAGAGGGGGAGGGCTGCACTGAAGGAGCCGGCAGCCCTCGGTTCGCCATGCCGAGGACAAGTACCCATTCTGGAGTCTGTGGCTCTCTTGTGCCCTGGACTCTGCCACCCACTGTGGCCTCCTCAGGTCACGCTGGGGCCCTCTCCCTCACCCAGCCCTCAGGGCGATCACGGCCCCATCCCGAGTCTAGTGCGGGTCCACCCTTTGCCTGTGTCTTCTCTGGCCCGCGCCCCTCAAGCAACCCCGCCTCCGCCTAGGCCCTAGCGCCATCCAGGGGCGCTCCCTGTCCCTGCGAGGCTGGGTGCCAGTCCCGGATCGCCCCCGCCGTCCGCCGCACGCGCAGTTGCTGACCGACCCCGCCCCCGCGGCCCGCTGGGCGTCTTCCCATCCCGCCCCGTACCCGGTGCAGCAGCCTCTCGGGTCCGGGCGACTCCGATCGACCCCCCCCCGCTGCCTTGGCAGTTGCTGTCAGCAGTGGGACGAGGACCCTTGGGTGCTCCCAGAAGCTGCTGGCGCCGAGCAAAGGGAGCGAGGACCCAGAAAGACAGAGGACGGTCCAGGTTAGAACGGTGGGGGCGGGGCGCCTGGTGCCCTAAGAAAAGGCTCCGGTCGGAAACACACATCAAGAGAAAGGTTCCCACGTGCTCGCGGTCCGGCCTGAACCCCCTGCCCCAGCCCAACATCCACTCAAGGAAGACCCTGAAAATGGAGTGCGGAATGTTTATTGAGCAAGGAATGGGTGGGAAGGGTCGTAGGAAGAAAGTGGGGTACATAAATGAACGAGACCGTGCCGGTGAGCTTTTGTGGTGCCTTACACGCAGACAACCATTCACCCTTCAAAGAGCAGAAAACCACGGCTCAGACAGGTCGCGTCACTTGCAAAGACTCGCACAGCACAGCTGGATCGGAACCCAGCTCCGACTGGCTCCCAGGCCCGGGGAGGGGCACCAACTTTGGTCTACATCACACAGCAAGTCAGGGAGCAAAGGGAGAAAGGATGCGTCTCCCTTGGGGTAGACAGGGAAAAAGGAAACCGAGGCCCAGGGTAAGGCAGTTACCTCGGCGGAATTGGGGGCGTGTGTGGGGTGGCGCTGTGTGGGTTGGATGTGATGGCTCCGGGGACGTTTAGTGCAGGCGCACGTGCTGCGCCAGCTCCGCTGCGTCCTGGAAGCGGCGCGGGCAGAGCGGGCACGTGTGCGGCGGGCCGGCGCGCGCACGATGCGTGGCGCGATGCCGCGACAGGTGACTGGAGCGCTTGAAGGCCTTGCCACAGGCGCCGCACGTAAAGGGCTTGAGGTCCGAGTGCGACACGCGGTGGCTCTGGAGCCGCAGAGGGCTGGCAAAGACGCGAGCGCACTCGGGGCAGGTGTAACCCTTGCGCGGGCCCGGTTCCCCCGGGGGCGCCTCGCGAGGGGCCGGGCCCCGCGGCTCCTCCTCAAGCGGCACCGTGTAGGTGTAAGGGACCCCGTTGGCGTCGATGAGCAGGTGGCGGCCCAGCCGCGGGGGTCGGGGCCCCGCCGCCGAGGAGGGCGTGGACGCGGGGCCTTCCGCCTTGGGGAAAGGGGGCGCCTTAGGGGGCGGCGGGTCCATGACCTCCGGGGAGGAGGAGCGAGGGTGGGGCGGCCGCGGAGGCAGGAGCAGCATCTGGAGCGGCAGCTGGGAGCGGCGGAGGGGAGAGAAGTTAGGGTTAGGGTCAGCCTCTTCCTAAGAGGGAGGTCGTCCGGGTTCTCGCTCCCCGCTACCCTTCCTTGTACTGACCCGGCTCCCAGCGGCTCTCTGGGTCGCCCCGCCCCCTCGGTCCTTTTTTTTTTAAACTAGAGATGGAGCCCAGGGTCTTCACACTGCACCACATCTTGAAGCCCTTTTTATTGAGACAAAGTCTCGCTAAGTCGCCAAGTTGCCCAGGCTGCACTTGAACTCAAATTTCCATAGTGCTGGAATGACAGGCCAGCGCCACCGCGCCCGGCTCCAGGTCACATCAGCGAGCATCCGCCTTCTCCTCTCTACCCGGCAATCCATCTTAAGTCCGATGCCTTCGGTACGACTTCGGGGCCTCCTTTACCCCGCCTTCTCTCGCCCGCCCTTGCCTCTTCCCCATCGCTCAAGTCCAGCTGAGGTTGTGTCCCCCTCTCCCCGGAGGCCTACCCAGGTCCCCACCGCGCTACATGCCCGTGGGGCTGCTCACATCTATGGCACGGCTTCCCGCGTCCCGCTAACCCAATGCCCCACTTTCCAGCCAGGATCCCAAAGTCCTGTTCCCGCACTTCCCACCTCCAGGTCGGGCCATCCTCTCCCCCATGAGAACCCACCCAGCTCTACTGCACGCGGTACACCTCGGCCCCCCCACATCTGCTGCCCCTTCGTCTGCCCCCAAAGTCCCCTCTCTCCCTTCAATAAATAACGGTGATATTTAGGTTTCTGTCTCTCCGCCTCGGGAGCCTCCTCTGCTCCCGGCCCCGCCTTCCCTCCTTTCTTCAAGGCGCCTGGCACCTTTCTCGTCCCCTCTCCGCTTCCTGGGGTCTCTTTCCCTCCCGGTGACCCAGGGCACGGTCCCCGCCCCTCTTCTGCGTCCCGGTCGCGAGGAACTCGGCGCCCCGGCGACTTGCATCCATCCCCTCCCCAGCACCCTTTGGACGCTCGCTTCCCCTCGCTCCCGTTGCAAGCCCTGTCCGTCCGGGGCCCCTCCCGCGCTACCACGGGTCCCCGGCATCGCCCTCCCCGGCGCACCGGCCCCACCCGGAGCGCCAGCCTCTCCGGCCCCGCGCGGTCCAGAGCCGGGCTCCTCCCTCCTGCCGGCCCCCGTACCCGATGCGGCGGCTTCTCGGGTCCGGGGAGTGGGCTGAGGTTCCGGGCAGGCGCGGGCTTGCCCTGGCAAGCGCCGCGGCGGGAGCGAGTTTCGGGGCAGCTCCGGGCCGGCGGCGCCGGGGAAGCGGGACTGGGGGGTCGCGGGGGCTCGAGGGGCGGCGGAGTCCCTGGGAAAGGGCGCCGGCTGGAAACGCGCGCGCCTCGCACGAAGGTTCCGACGCCAGAGCCGGCTCCTCCCACGCGGAGGCTAAGGATGAGCGCGCGGCGGGAGAGTACCGGGACTCGGACGACCCCCGGGCACCGTGCCCTGGCAACGTGACGTCGCGTCCCGTTTGACCTCTTTGCACCGGGCCATCTTTCCTGGGCAGGCAAAATCACGCACAGGGCACAGGGCAGGAGAAGAGACACTGAGCTACTGAGGACACCTAAGTCCCCAAGCCAGCGAGGGCTCTGATGTGGCAGGATAGCCACTATCCTCCCGAACCACGAGTGGGGAATCCAAGGTCCGCAGCCCAGACAATGGAGCCCCCTGCTCTAGGTGGCCAAACCTCTTATAGAGAGCTGCCCTAGCCAGGTGTGGT
The DNA here is from genome assembly GCA_004027205.1 of Ctenodactylus gundi. Lineage (NCBI taxonomy): Eukaryota > Metazoa > Chordata > Mammalia > Rodentia > Ctenodactylidae > Ctenodactylus > Ctenodactylus gundi. Next base: position 164,413 of record PVKB01003349.1, read on the forward strand.
GACGTGTGTCTGTAACCCCGACACAAGAGCTGGGGGGAATGGGCGAGGCAGGATGATAAATCCGAGTCCAGCCTGGAAAATTTAACAAAACGCTGCCTCAGAAAGTAAAAAAGAAAAATTTGAGCATGTAGTTCAGTGCCAAGGTCCTGGGTTCTGTCTGAATCACTGGTTCAATGTCTAGTACCATAAAAAGAAAAGGAAGAGAGCTGTCCCGTAGATCTTTCTGTGTTCTGTACGGTCTGCGCCATCCACGTCTACGCCAAACTGTGGGGCTTTTGGGCCTCAAAATGAGGCTAGCATCTCTGAAGGCTTTAGGTACAAAATTTTTTTCACCTCCCTAAATCATTTTTCTTTTTTTTGAGACAGGGTCTAGCTCTGTAATCCAGGTTGCTCCTGAAATCACTATGTAGCCCAGGCTAGCCTCAGACTCATGGCAATCCTCCTGCCTCAGCCTCCTGAGTGCTGAGATTATGCCCCCACGCCCGGCTTTATGTGGTGCTGGGGAAGCAAACTCCTGCACTTACTAGGCAAGCATTCTCACCACTGTGCCATTCCTCCAGCCCACCTCCCTAAATCTAAATAGCTGCTGTTGCCAATGACTACCTGTCCTATGGGACAACTACATTCATCCCCCCCGCCCCCATCAGATGCACACTAGAGGCCAGCAGGACAAAAACATCCATTTGGTTGGGAATTTTTTTCCTCACATTTTACAGGACAATATTTTAAAAACCAGAAAAAGCACAAATCCAGATTCCCAGTTACAGGAGCCAGGTGTGTAACTGAGAGGTTAAAGCACTTGCCTAGCACAAACAGATTCCCTAGTACCACATCAGAATTAGCCGGGCATGGTGGCACACACCTGTAATCCCAGGACTCAGGACTGAAGCAAGACAATTGCTCTGAGTTTGAGGCCAGCCTGGGATACCTATTAAGTTCAGGACCAGCCTGGACTACCGAGCAAGACTCTTGTCTCAAAAAAAAAAAAAAAAAGAAAGAAAGAAAGAAAAAAAGAAAAATTCCCAGATACACACACCAGGGGTGGGGGGATCTCCACATGTAAAAACAGTTGGCTGGAACTGAGAAGTATCTGTCTTCTACAGAAAACCTTCAAGTGACCCAACAACTGTGACATTTGGCCAAAGTTCATGATCCCCAAAGCTGGGTTGCCTACGAAGGTGTCCACTGGTCAGCAATCGCATTAGGCCCTCGCCATGTGTCTGGTCAGAGGTGAAATATGCTCTAAATTCAAAATTTCCAACAGACTCCAAAGAATAGAAATTTCTTGTGAATAATTTTTTTGAGACAGGGTCTGGCTCTGTAGCCCAGGCTGGTCCTGAACTCATTTTGTCATCTGGGTTGGCCTTGGACTCATGGCAATCCTCCTGCCTCAGCCTCCTTAGTGCTGGGATTGTAGGCATGTGCCACCACATCCAGCTTTATGTGGTGCTGCGCTTGTGAGGGCCTTACGCTTGGAAGGCAAGTGCTTTAACTACTGTACCATTCATCCATCCCAATATATTTTTCTGAGTCAGGGTCTCTCTCTGTTGTCCAGGCTGGTCCTGAGCTCACAACGGAGACCAGGCTGGCCTCACACGGCAATGACTTCGGCTTGCTTATATGGTGCTGGGGAATCTAAGTGAGGGCTTTGTACCTGCTAGGCAAGCAGTCTAACTGCTTTGCCATTTCTCCAGCCCCTGAAAAATAAATTATTTTTGAGACAGGGTTGGGTCTCGCTTGGTAGCCCAGGCTGATCCTCCTGTCTCAACCTCCCAAGTGCTGGAATTACAGGTGACTCAATATCCGACATTCACAAGTTAGGGGAGGAAAAGTTCATTTTAGCTCACAGTTTTAGAAGGTCCCAGTCCACTCATGAGTGGCTGGCAACCATGAAAGTACATGGGAAGTCACAGAGGGAAGGCACCAAGCAGCATATATCCTTCTAGGTCCTGTCCCAGTGTTTCGCTTCTTCCAGGTTTAAGCTCCTACCACATGCCTGTAATCCAGTCCACACAATTGTAATCTAATCCACATCCCATAATCCACCCCTCCAGACCAGGCCCCAATCTCCTAAGAGCACATGGTTCTACAGACAATGCATTACAACAAAATACATGAGACCTTTGGGGGACATTCCATACCCAACGCACAATAAACACAGTCTCATTAAGTTAATTTTCTCAGGCTGAGCTCAAACTTGCCATCCTCTTGCCTCTCTCTCCCAGAGTGCTGAAATTATAGGTCGTGTTACTGTGCCTGGGCCCAATTTTCATTTCATAATTTAATGTGGCATAAAATTTTTTTCAGGGGGCTGGAGGAATGGCACAGAAGTTAAAGCGCTTGCCTAGCCCTGAGGACCTGAGTTGGATTCCCCAGCACCACATAAACTGGGCACAGTGACACACACCTGTAATCCCAGCACTTGGGAGGTTGAGACACTGTTGCTGTGTAATATAATTTGATATCTGGTATCGTGGTGCCTCTTGCTTTTGTTTTGTTGTATAGGATTCTTTTGGCTATTTGGGGCCTCTGTGGTTCCATGTAATTTTTGGGGGGCTGGAGAAATAGCTTAGTGGTTAAAGCACTTGCCTAACAAGTGCTGAGTAACCGAGTTCAATTTCCCAGCATCACATAAACTGGCTGGGGTGGTGCACACCTGTAACCCTAGAACTAAGAAGGCTGAAGCAGGAGGATTGCTGTGAGTTTGAGTCCATTCTGGGCTACACAGTGAGCTCAGAACCAGCCGGGACTGCAGAGTGAGACCCTGTCTCAAAAACAAACAAACGAACAAACAAACAAAAAATTTTGGGTCATTTTTTCTAGTTCTGTGAAAAACGCTGTTGGTACTATGGCCATTTTGACAATGTTGGTTCTGCCTGTCCAGGAACAGGGGATGCCTCTCCATTTTCTAAAATTCTCTTCAGTTTCTTTTTCCAGGGTACTATAGTTTTCAATATAGAGGTCCTTCACTTGCTCCATCGGATTAATTCCTAGGTATTTAATTTTCTTTGAGACAGCTGTGAATAGGACTGTTTTCCTGATCTCTTTCTGTGTTTTCCTTGTTTCTGTAGAGGAATGCGATTGATTTTTGTGTATTGATTTCATATCCTGCAACTTGGCTGAATTTATTTATTAGGCCTGAGTCTTCTGGTAGAGTTTTTGGGGTCCTCAATGAAAAGGATCATGTCATCTGCAAATAGGGATAATTTGACTTCTTCCTTTCCTATACATATTCCCTTTATTCCAGTCTCTTGCCCGATTGCTCCCGCTAAGGTTCCGAGCATTGTGTTAAATAGAAGTGGTGAGAGTGGACGCCCTTGTCTTGTTCCTGATTTGAGAGGAAATGCCTTCAGTTTTTCCCCATTTATGATGATGTTGGCTCTAGGACTGTCATAAGTTGCTTCTATCATCTTGAGGCAGGTTCCTTTTATACATATTTTCATCAGAGTTTTGATTAGGAAAAGATTTTTTTTTTTTTTGGATGTTGTACTTTGTCCAAGGCTTTATCTGCACTCATTGGGATGATCATGTCAATTTTGTCCTTGCATTTTTTGATGTATTACATTAATTGATTTGTTTATGTTGAACCAGCCTTGCTGGGATGAAGCCAACTTGGCGATGGTGTATGATCTTTTAAATAATTTGTTGCATTCTGTTTGTAAGTATCTTATTGAGGATTTTTGCATCAATATTCATTAAGGAAATTGGCCTGTAGTTTTCTTTCTCTGTGTGGTCTTTATCTGGTTTGGGGATCAAGATGACACCTGCTTCCAGGAAGGAGTTGGGCAGTATTCCCTCTCTTTCAACTTCATGGATGAGTTTAGGGAGCATTGGCACTAACTCTTGCCTAAAGTTCTGATAAAATTCTGCATCCATCAGGTCCTGGGGCTTTTCCTTGTTGGTAGATCCTTTATCACTGCCTCAATTTCATCCCTTATTATTGCACTATTGAGGGTTTCTATATATTTTGGTTCAATTTTGGTATATCATATTTGTCAAGGAATTTATCCATTTCTCCTGAGTTCATGAATTTGTTGGAATATAGTTTTTCGAAATATTTTCTTTTAATTCTCTGGATTTCACGTGTCTGTTGTGATTTCACCTTTTTCATTTCTAATTGCATTGGTGTGGGCTTTTCCTTTCTTCTTTCGGTGTGTTTGGCTAGAGGCTTATCATCTTATTTATCCTTTTGAAGAACCATCTCCTTGATTCATTGATCTTTTGTGTTGTTTTTCCAGTTTCAATTTTATTGATCTCTGCTCTCTGATTCTTACAATTTCCTTCCTTCTGCTACCTTTGGATTTGTCTTGTTTCTCTAGAACTTTGAGCTGCATCATTAGATTATTAATTTGAGATTGGTCTTTTTTATTCATATGTGCACTCATAGTTACACATTTCCCTCTTGTTACTGCTTTCATTGTGTCCCACAGATTCTGGTATGATGTACTTCCATTTTCATTTGACTTCAGGAAGTTCTTGATTTCTTTCTTGGTTTCTTCTGTGATTCATTCCTTGTTCAATAATATATTATTTAATCTCTATGTATTTGAATAGTTTCTGTAGTTACTTTTGCTATTGATTTCTAGTTTTGTTCCACTATGATCTGAAAGCATATAGAAATGATTTCAATTATTTTTTATTTATTTAAGCATGTCTTATATCCAAGGATAAAGTCTATTTTGGAAAATGTCCCGTGTGCTGATGAGAAAAAGGTGTATTTTGTTGATGTTGGAAAGAGTAGTCTGTAGATATCTGTTAAGTCCATTTGCTCCATGATGTTATTTAGCTCTGATATTTCTTTGTTGATTTTTTTGACCAGTTTATCTGTTTATTTGTGAGAGTGGAGTATTGCAGTCCTCTGGTGTGATTGCACTGGGGCCTATTTGGTCCTTCATGTCCAGCAGTTTCTGTTGCATGTAACTGGGTGCACCTACATTGAGTGCATATATGTTTATAATTGTGAGCCTTTCCTGTTGGATTGTTCCTTTTACCAGTACATAGTGTCCTTCTATGTCTCCTCTGCTCTATTTTGGTTTGAAGGCTGCAGTGTCTGAGAATAGTACAGCTACTCCTGCTTGTTTTCATACTCCAGTAGCGTGTATTATTAGATGACAACCTTTTACCTTTAGTCTTTGTGCTTCTTTGTGGGTGAGGTGGGTCTCTTGCAGACAACAAATGATTGGGTTTTATTTTTTGATCCTCTCTACCAGTCTGTGAATTGTGATTGGTGAGTTAAGACCACTAGCATTGATAGTAATTATTGTAAAGTTTTTACTGAATTCTGCCACTGGCCTGTTTTTCCAGTGTTGATTCTTTGCTTTTTCATTTTGCCACACTTTTTTAGATGCTTTTTTCCTCTATTGTCTTTGGTGATGCTTGTCTCTCTATCTTTCTCTAAAATTACTTCAAGTAGTTTCCACAATGCTGAGCTAGTGAGCATGAATTGCTTTAGGTTTTCTTGGTCATGAAAAATTTTTGCTTCTTCAATTTTCAGAGGTAATTTTGCTAGATACAACAACCTGGATTGATGCTTTTAAAGCTTGAAAGATTTTACTCCAGGATCTCCTGGCATTAAAGGTTTCCATCATGAAATATGCAATGGGTTTTCTTTGGTAAAATAATGTCTGTTTTTCTCTTACTGCTTATAATATTCTCTATTTATGCATGTAGGCAGGTGTAATCTCTTGACAACCCAGCTGAGGGTTCCAGTGGGTGGGGGAGAGAGTCCCTCCATTAGGTGCATGAGATGGACACCATTCCCATCAATGAGTGGTTGACTGAAGGGGTAGTGGGACAAGGGGTATTATGTGTACAAGTCAGCCAAAATGAAGCCTTAATCTGTATGTCCCATGGACACTAATTTTTAAAAGATGTGGAAAAAGAAAAAAGAAATCTCATGTTGTTTGGCAGTCCCTTCCTATCCCCTTTCCCTTTAATTGTTAGCAAGCAAACATCTGTGGCACCCACAGCTTTCTTTGTTTGGGTAATCCTTTGATCTCTGCACCATCAAATTAAATGGTTAAAACGGGTTAAAATGCTTGTCTAACAAGTGCAAAGCTCTGTGTCCTATTCTCCAGCACCCCATAAACTGGGCACACAACTGTAATCCTAGCACTTGACAGGCTCAGGCAAGAGGATTTCTGGGAGTTGGAGGCCAGTCTGGGCTACATAAAGAGTTCAGGACCAGCCTGGACTACAGACCCTGTCTCAAAAAAAGTAGTAGATAGCAGTCCCTTTGAGGGATGATAGAAGCCAGAGAGGGACAGAGGAAGAGGAGGAGCCAGTTCAGAGCAAGAGTCACCCTGCCAGGTATAAGACAGACAGGTAGTCTGAGCAGGAAAGGATGGAGTAGGGGGAAACTGAAGGCAGCTGGGAAGTAAGAGAAACAATACATCCTTTTCGATGCCTTTAGACAGCTACCGGCAGGACAAGAAACAATGTATCTGCTCTACCTCTGGGGCCACAAACACCTTTGAGTGTCTATGCTTGTGAAGAGTTCATGCATATGGTAGCTCAAAGAATTATGGGAACACACATTTAAGGTAAAATCACCCTAAAAAGCATGTGCAGCAAAATTCATATAACTCCCCTCAGCATGAGCCTCAAACATACAGACTACATTCTATTCAGCCAATTTGAAAGGACTTGTAAAAAGACATCATAACCACAATATGAGTTTAAAAATTACTGGCTGGTTCTTGGCCAGCCCAGCTAATTTTACTGGGCTAATGTGTACCATGCCTCTTTCTCTGTCAGAGGTTATTCTTTCATGTTGTTTTTCTCATTTGAGAGGTAAATATATGATTTGAGAAAGTTGTGCAGAACTTCAGAGGTAATTGTAAACTTACGAAAGCAATAGCTTGATTGGGTTTATTCTGGAAGCTGAGATCTATTTTCTGAGATTGGGGAGGGAGTATACAGGATATTCAGGTGTGTGTTACTGACTTGCAGGCCATGTCCCCCTGGATATGGGGTGCCATGTGCTTCCACCACTGCTGGCTGCCCAGGAAACCTCACATTTTGGATGTCGGGTATTCTGACCCAGCAAGGAGAAACTAAGTAAGACACAGGGACTCCCTCTGTAGTCCAGGCTGGTTCACCCACTATGCCCAGTTTATGTCATGCTGGGGAATAGAAACGAGGGCCTTGTGCTTGTTAGGTAAGCACTTTAGCCGCCGAACTAATCCTCCAGCCCTTTTCTTCATTTTTATGATTTCATTCCCCATCACTCTTCTCCTTAAACTCAAATTCTACTAACACAAACACCAGCCATTCAGACATTTATCACGTGTCCTCTGTAACAGGGTATAAGAGTGACAGATTAGGCCTAGGTAATCCCTATGTGTCTTCCTCTCAGACACTAAAATTCTACGTGTGTGTGTGTGTGTGTGTGTGTGTGTGTGTGTGTGTGTGTGTGGAGAGAGAGAGGGAGAACACTTTATTGGGGAAATTATAGAAAGGGAAAGAAGGACAGAAGGGGGAAGAAGGAGGAGGGTAAAGCTTCTGCTAGCCCAAGGGGGAGGACCCAGAAATTAGCCCCTCAGAGGCTAAAATTCTTTTATTTCCCACCCCCAATCTCCCACTATAATTCTTTTTTTTAAAGCAGGTTGTGAAGAGAACACTTTATTGGGAAAATCATAGATGGGCAAAGAAGGAGGGTAAAGCTTCTGCTAGTCAGAAGGGGGACCCGGAGATTTGGATTGCCCCTGAAATTCTAATGGACTGATCATTAGGTACTGGCTGCAACAGAAAGCTCTCCTGGACCTCATGGGGGGTGACAAAGTCCAAAATAGTAAAATGTTTTCTCAATTTACAGGAGATTCAAACAGCTAAAGGTTCATTCAGCTTCACTAAGGAACCTTATAAAAGTGAAGGCAAGAGCTAGCTGTGGTGATGTGCATCTGCATTCCCCAGCACTTGAGGAGGCTGAGACATGAGGATCGCATAGTTATTTTATGTTTGTTCTGTAGTCCAGGCTGGCCTCACCTTTGCACCAGTCCTCCTGCCTTAGCCTCCTGCGTGCTGAGATAACAGGCATGTGCCACGAAGATTACATTTTTAGACCAACCTGGGCAATTTAGCAAGGCCCTATCTCAAAAAAATAAAAATGGCCTGGGGATATACTTCAGTGTGAAGGTTCTAGGCTCAATCTGTAGTACAAAAGCCAAAACAAAATAAAACTGAGGCCCAGAAAAATGATATGTTGATAAAAAAGTGATGAGAATATGAAGTGATGATGGACAGCAGAGCCAGGATTAGTGAGGTGGACAGAAGGGGAAAAGTGAGGTGGGCCTGGCGGTGCAGGCCTGTAATCCGAGCACTTCAGAAGGCTGAGACAGGAAGATCTCAACTTCAAGCTCTGCCTGGGCAACTTAGTGACTTAGTGTGACCCTGTCTTAAAAACAAAAATAAAGTGGGCTGAGGATGTAGTTCAGCGTGTAAAACCTGGGCTTAATTCCCAGTATTGCAAAAATAAGTGAAGAAAAATCATCTATCAGTACTGGAGATGCCTTAATACTCTAATTTCATCATCACAGAGCCCTTTCAGCATACAGGAACTGAAGCTGTTAAGAAAACTGATAAATTTCCCTCTTTTGTGTGAGAGAAAATTGTGTGTGTGTGTGTGTGTGTGTGTGTGTGTCCGTCCATCACTGAAGTTAAGAGTCCAGATGAGCTGCACCCCTGGTCCTTTTTATTTTTAATTTTGAGGCAGGATGCCCCTACATCACTAAATTGCCCAGGTTAGGCTTGAATTTATAATCCTGCCTCAGCATCCCTAAATGCTGGGATTATAGCCTGCGACACTGGCCAGGCAGTGAAATGAATTTTAACAGATCTCGGCTATGAATATTAGGACCTCTTATTGCCAATTCGGTAGCAATAAACCCAAACATGAGCTCTCTAACTCATTCATCTCTCTCAGCAAGAAGCATTCGGCCCGCTCTAGAAGGCCAATTCCTCTCCCACCCTTCCTCTGGTTCACGAGCCCACAATGGCCCTTCTAGCCGCGGCCTCGCCCTCTCGATCGTTCTCCCTCCTTACCCATCTACCCACACGATTTCTCTCGTTGCCCTCCCACTCCGGCCCTTCTATCCGCACCCGATGTCTCTATGGTCCCCGCCGGTGTGTTATTAGTTGCTACTTCGCTGTGCCGCTTCCGTCGTCGGGTTAGCCAAGCAGCAGAGGTCGCCAGTAGGAACGGTTTTAGCAAAGGCTCAAATGAAGTGAGGGGTACGTTTTAAGGAAAAAGGGGAGCGTTTCTGGTCCTTCGCTAGAGTACCCAGACTGGAAACGCAAGGCCGAGAGTGGAAAAGTCGGTTTACCGCTTGGGCCCGCTACCCTCTCCGACGATTTAAAAAAAATATATATATCGCTTTCCACTGAGGAATTTCCTGTGTCTTGCCTCGTTTTCCCTCTGACAGTGCTGGAGACAGACGGGTACTTAGGGAAATGCGCTCTTCATTACACGGACTGAGGGAAATGGGCCAGGAATAGGGAATGAGCTCCCTCGAAAGCAGTCAGCCCTTAACCACATAAGCTCTTGACTCTGAGAGCTTAAATGTTTTTCTGTTTTAAAATATACGCGGTAAGGTAGTGACTGGAACGCTCCTGAAAGAGGCGGGCAAAGCTCTCACAATCAGGCTCCTGTCGGAATCCCAGCCTTACCCATCGAGAGTCATCCTCACTAGCGCAAAGCAGATATTCTTTCCCTTAAAAGTAAGTTAAGCTCCTGGTGTTATGGAAAGCTTAGGCAGAGGAACTGAAAGTTTGCATCCAGGCCAGGCAACTTGGAGAGATTTTGTCTTAAAAATAATAATTCCAAAACAAAGGCTGGAAATGCAGCTCAGTGCAAAGGCCCTGGGTTCAATTCCCAGTACCTCTCTCCCACCACACACACACACACACACACACACACACACACACACACACACACACACAATGTTAAGCGTAAGTATTCAGGTGAATTTATCATAAAACTGATGAGGCTTACCTATTAGCAGTTCCTCACCTGCACAAGTTCCTCCCCACTAATGAATGTCCATAATTCATAGAATTTGTGTGTGTGTGTGTGTGTGTGTGTGTGTGTGTAAAACATTCGGGATTGACTCCAGGGCCTTCACCCTGAGCTACATCCCCAGCCTATTTTTATTTTTGAGATTGAAACAGGATCTCGCTGAGTTGCTAAATTGCCAAGACTGGGCTCAAATTTGCCATCCTCCTGCATAAGTGTCCCAGAATGCTGGGATCATATGCCTACACCAGCAAGCCCAGCTTCAGAAAGTATTTAAGACTAGTCACCAGGACTGGAGGAATAGCACAGAGCTGAGCGTGGTGGTACACATCTGTAATCCCAGTACCCAGGAGGCAGAGGCAGGAGGATTGCTGTGAGTCCAAGGCCAACCTGGATTTCATAGTAAGTTCAGGACCAGCCTGGGCTACAGAGCAAGACCCTGTCACAAAAAAGTACAAGAAAAAGGTACTACAAAACTGTCTCAGGCAGTAAATTAATAAAAATGTGTTTATATGCTTTAAATTTGTCATTCTAAATAGTAATTGGTTGGGGGCAGGAGGAAAAACACACCAGTTAGATTCCTTGCCTAGTAAGCACACGCCATGAGTTCAATTCCCCAGCACCACTTAAGCCAGGCATGGTAGTGTAATCCAGTAATCCCAACACTCAGGAGGCTGAGACAGGACTTCTAGGCCAGCCTGGGCTATATGATGAGTTCAGGACCAGCTTGAATTACAGAGTAAAACTGTGTCTTAAAAAAAAATGGGGACTATTGGCCTAGAGCCACTACTTTTAGTAACTCACAAAATGCTTAGGGCCTCATATATTTTTTAATCAGGAGGAAGTTACTTATAGTGAAACATTCCTGTATCCCATCTCCCTAGGAGGCTGAAGCATGGGGGTCACTAAGTGTACGAGCTCAAGACTAGCCTGTGCCTCATAGTGAAATATTGTCTCAAGTATATATATATATATATTTTTTTTTTTTCTTTTTCTTTCTTTCTGTTTTTTTTTTTTTTTGAGACAAGGTCTCATTCTGTAGTGCAGGGTGATCCTGAACTCTGTGCAGAGGAGGCTGGTGCCGAACTCACAGCAGTGCTCTTTCCTCAGTCTTCCCAGGGCTGGAAGTACAGGTGTGTGCCATTATGCCCAACTAACACACATATTCATGATATATAGAGCCTAGATGTATCAATATATCAGGAGCTATGCATGTATGTATATATATATATAATATAAAATCAGGATACACACACACACACACACACACACACACACACACACACACACACATATATATATATATATATATATATATATATATATATATATATCAGGTGATATATGTGAGAATGTAATCCAGCAGCCTAGGTTTATATGGTCATAAAGTATAATTTTTAACACTTTTTATAGATAATAGAAACACAAAGGCACAAGTACCAGAGCCCATGAAAGACATGACCGTGGAGAAGCAGGTTAAATGACCTACCCCTGATCTCCAAGATACCCAGATAGTAACCTAGGAAATTGTATTAGCTCCACTATTGGATCACTTGGCAATGTTCCTGAAATTAGTGATGTAAGTTAGACAGGTTCGTCTTTTTTTGGGGTCCAGCAGTTCAACTCTCAGGCATATAATCTGGAGAAATCTCCCTTTGGGTCCAAGAATACACAACCAGGAGAGTGGATAACAGTATTGTTTGTAGTAACGAACCCTAGTGCAGCGACATCCTACCACACAGCTCCACCACGAGCCACTAGACTGCATGTGTTGTAGAGATACACAAACACAATTGGCAGGGGAGTTAAAATTCGTACTGAAGTGGCATAATTTATCACACAAAGATCTTCATAGGAATGACACAGAGTAGATCCACCTGGCCTGGTCTCCCATTCCTATAACCCTGGCACTTTGGGAGGCTCAGGCAGGAGAATTGCAAGTTTTATCCCAGCCTAGGTAACTTTGCAAGTTAGTAGGACCCTCTCTCAACTAAATAATGAACAGAGGCTGGGGATGTACCTCAGAGTGAAGGCCCTGGATTAAGTCCCGGTACACAGATGGCTTAGACTATATCTATTTCAGTACTTTAAGGATTTTTTTTGTGAGGAGTTATTTTTATTGTTCTTCTGAATACAGAAATAGTTCAAAATAAAACAAATATAGGTGCTGAGGAAATAGCTCAGTGGTTAAAGCACTTGCTTGCAAGCTCAAGGCCCTGGGTTCATATAAACTGGGTGTGGTGGCACACACCTGTAATCCTAATAGTCAGAAGGCTGAGGCAGGACTGCCATGTGTTCAAGGCCAGCCTGGGCTATAGAGTGAGCTCAGTACCAGCCTAGATTGCAGAGTGAGACTCTGCCTCAAACAAAAACAAATGTAAATGATTAACAAAAGATATATTGTGCTGGGAGCATAGCTCCGTGGTTAAAACACCTGCCTAGCAAGCTCACGGCCCTGGGTTCGATTCCCCAGCACCATATAAGCTGGGCATGGTGGCACATGCCTGTAATCCTAGCAGAGGGAGGCTGAGACAGGAGGATTGCTGTCAGTCTGAGGCCGGCTTGGGTTACAGATCAGCTTTTGCTAAATCACTAAGTTGCCCAGGCTGCATTCAAACTCATGATCTTCCTGCTTCAGCTTCCCAGAGAGCTGAGATTACAGATGTACACTCAAAATTTCATTTTAAAGGCTACATAATAAACCAGTTATAAATAAACTTGGTGACTCAGTGAGACACTAACCCAAAATAAAAAATAAAAGGGGTGGGAATGTAGTTCAGTGCAAAGGCCCTGGGTTCATTAGCAGCAGTGTAAATAATAATAGCAGGCACATAACTGAGCTGAGGAAGTAGCACAATTGTAGGGCACGTTTAGCATTTCTGGGTCTCTGGGCTCAATCCTCAGAACAAGATGACAGCAAAAACTACATATTTAGTGCAGGATTATAAACAGATCTCCCACTGTGTTGGTCAAGGTGAGTTTTACTGTAGGAATGACCTCAAAGCTCAGTGGTGTAGCCCAGAAAAATTCATTTTATTTATTACATTCCATGCTGTTGAAAACTGAACTCAGGGGCAAAGAGGGCCAGGTGTAGAATAACAGATCTTTATTTAGAAACAAAGGATATCGTCTACTATGTGGGAGGGGATGCCAAGTGGGTTGCCCCTGGCAAAGTCCATTTTAAACATTATCTATGTGATCAGGCCAGACCACATTCATGTTCACTGTAGTCACACTGGAAATTTCAACCAATGCCCTCCTCCAAAGAATGACAGGAGGAGGTGTTGAGGAGAAGCCCAAGTAGTTAAAGCACTTGCCTAGCAAGCACAAGGCCCTGGGTTCTATTCCCAGCACCACATAAACTAGGTGTGGTAGTGCACACCTGTAATCTCAGCACTCCTGAGGCTAAGGCAGGAGGGTTGCCATGAGTTCAAGGCTAGTTTGGACTACACAGTGAGTCCAGGACCAGCCTGGGCTACAGAGGGAAATTCTGCATCAAAAAACAACAAAACAAAAGAATGACTGGAGTGGAGGGTCGCACATGGCTCAATGGCTCTTGGTTTGTGCTGTGGACGCCACACATCAATTTCACTTATAAGTCTTTGGCAAGAAAAAAAAAATCACTCAGCCACATTAAACATTTTTTTTTTCACTATGTATTCCAGGCTGGTCCTGAACTCACTATGGAGCCCAGACTGACCTCGAATTTATGGCAATCCTCCTGTCTCAGCCTCCATTACAGGACTGCGCCTCCAAGCCCAGGTTATTTGGCCACATTGAATTTAACAGGAAACAGAACAGAAAGCAAGAGCGATCGTATCCTTTGGGAATCTCCTGCTCTCCCCTTCCAGGAAAACAACTTAAGGCTGTTTCAGATCCCCTTTGCGTCTCTTTCCTCAGGGTTTCCACAACACCGCTACTGGAAGAAAAGGGAATGTCTGGACAAGTGCCGTGACTTCTCCAAGGTCACAAAGCCTGAGTCAACTTGCCCGGCAACTGCGAGCTCTGTCCATGGTGCTGACGCAAGCCCTCGCCTTTGAGCTTTCCTTCCCGAACACCACAGCCCCTTGCAGTTCTTTTGCTTCTTGCCTGGGCCGTTGTGTTGCTGTTTGCTGAATGTCATTCTTACCGTGGGCTTCTTAGCCCCCGCCCAGAAGGGACTGGGGCATGGCTCAGTGATTAATACATTCGCTATTGTGCGCAAGGCCGTAGGTTTGATCCCCCAGCATTACATAAAATTTAGCCGAGCGTGGTAGCACATGCCTGTAATCCCATCACTTGGGAGGCTGAGGCAGGAGGACTGCAGTGAGGTTGAGGCCAGCCTGGGTTCAGGAACAGCCTGGACTACAGAGCAAGCCTCTGATAAAAAAAAAAAAATCTTTACATTCATAAATGTCGCATCAGTATATATAGTTAATTAAAAGCCAAGCGGAAGAGACAACCTCAAAAATCTTTCCTGTGGAAACAAAATAAGGTTCTTCAATTGGAGTGAGGCTCCACTAATCAAGCACTCGTGTGGGATGAAGAGGGACGTCCAAATTTGATACTGGGATGCTGCAGAATCCCAGCGCTACACTCCTCGCCGGGCCTGGCAGATAAGAGCGAGTAAGTCGCTATCTCCGTGGTCGGAGTTTTCCCGGGAGAGTCCGGCAGGTACCAACCTAGCCACGCCCCCGCCTCGCCACGCACCCGCATCCTCCTACAACGCGCCTGCGCAATACCTCTTACGCCAGCCCGGGCCCCACCCCCTTTCAAAGCGATCATTGGCCTCAGGGACGGTGCCTGGGCACAAGATGGCTGCCTTGCGCCCGGACCCCCCGAGTCCGAGCTCACGGACCCCGGAGTCGCGATCCCGGGAGGTGCCGGACCTGGTGCGGCGGGCGAGGAAGGGGCCTAGACGGGGATTCAAGTCGGGAAAGGTCGCAGGGCAGTGGGCGGGTGAGGGCGGAGCCTGTGACGGTTGGGCGGGGTGGTATTAGGGCTGGAGGCCGGGCTTCTCGTGGCTGTGGTAGGGCGGGGCTTATGGAAGAGCCTATGGGGAGGAGGGTTGGGGCGTGGTAGAGGTGGGTTGGACGTTAATTTGCATAATTGGGGTGGAGCCTCCAAGAAGGCGGGGCTTCAGAAATTTTTTTCGACTTAGAGAACTTGGGTGAAAGGTTGACAAAATGATTCTGGAAGCGGGGTTAGACCAGGCCACCATGTTGCGGAAGGCTGGAGGGTGGGGCGGAATCTGCTAGTTATGCCTCTGGAATGCCCATGGTCAGTGTTAGAGAAAAAGTGGGTATTCTAGATGATTTTGGAATCTCTTCCGCGTTTCCCAACTCAGGACTGGAGAGTAACTGAGGACATTCATTCATTCGTTCAACATTTACGGAGTACTCGATCGGTCACTGTAAAGGGGCACGGACTGTGGTGCCACGTAGCTTGCAGTCCTGTGAGGGGAGAGGGATGATAAACGAGATTTACTGCACTGCGTTCTACAAAGGAAATAAAAGTGCCCTGATGGAGTGGGGGTGGAGCGCTAAATTTAGACGACAGAGTGAGCTGAGTGGCGACTCTTGTGTACCGTAGGGTCGGAGAGATAAGCAGGAACCAGATCTCGGTGCGTTTCATTGTAATTATTTGGGGTTTTCCGTGCAATTGGAGGCTTTGGGGTGGGCACGTGCGGTGATCTGGTTTACATTTTCAAGGGTCCTTTTCGGTTGCTTTAGAGATTGGGTTATGAAAGGCAGGAGGAAGAACAGAAGTTCCCTTGAAGGTTTTTCAGTTGTGGAGGCAAGAAACAAAAGGATTTTTAACTGGAGTGGCGGAGGGAAAGATCTAGACCCCATGATGTATTTTTGAAAGGAGGCGAACAAGCTGGAGGACTAGACTGTAATCTCAGAGCGTGAATAACAGCCCCTAGAAAGCGAGGACCCACCGGAGCTTGGTGGCGCACGCCTAGTAGTCCCTGTGCTCTGAGAAGCTGAGACGGAAGTATAGCCAGTTCCAGCCCAGCCTGACAACGTAGCAACTTAGAGACCCTGTCTCAAAATAAAACTTGAAAAGGGAGCGCTGGCATGTAGCTCATTGTGAAGGCCTTGGATTCATTTTCCGGTACGGGAAAGAGAGAGAGACAGACAGAGACAGAGGCAGAGAGAGACAGAGAGAGAGAGAGAGGGCTTCTCCGTGGGCTGCGGAGGAGCAGATGTTCTCATGAGTGGGGGCGTGGGGAGAAACGTCTAGGTGGGATCCAAAGGCTCCTCTTCCTTCTCCCCCTTGCCCAGGTCCTCATGCCCGATGACAGCCGCTCCGCCACGCCCCCGAGTGACCTCATCGAGATCCAGGTGGTGAAGGTCACAGACACCACGCTAGTCCCAGAGCCTCCAGAGCCGGGCTCCTTTCCCTGTGCCTTGTGTCCTGCCGCCTTCCGGCTGGTATCCGAGCTTCTGTTCCACGAGCACGGGCACGTGGCGGGCGCGGAGGGCGGCAGGTCCCGGGCCGACCCCAGCCGCTGTCACGTGTGCGGCCACAGCTGCCCTGGGCCCGCCAGCCTGCGCGCGCACTATAGCCTGCACACCGGGGAGCGGCCCTACCGCTGCACGCGCTGCCCGCGAGCTTTCAAGGCTCTGGCACCACTGCTCCGGCACCAGCACCGGCATGGCGGCGGCACAGGGCACGATCCAGCCCATCCCCTCCCTCTGCCGGCCGGGAAGCCGCAGCGCAGCCTGTCCCCCGAGCGGCCCGAGGTGGTGGTGGCAGCGGCGGCTAAGGGCGCGACCGTGGGGAAGCCCTTCGCCTGCAGATTCTGCGCCAAGCCGTTCCGCCGCTCTTCCGATATGCGGGACCACGAGCGGGTGCACACGGGCGAGCGGCCCTACCACTGCGGCGTGTGCGGCAAGGGCTTCACGCAGTCGTCGGTGCTGAGCGGCCACGCGCGCATCCACACGGGCGAGCGCCCCTTCCGCTGCGCCCTCTGCGACCGCACCTTCAACAACTCTTCCAACTTCCGCAAGCACCAGCGCACGCACTTTCACGGCCCGGGGCCGGGGCTGGGCTCCTCGGGGCCTGAGAGCCCAGGGAGCGGATGCAGGGCCAGCCAGGCGCGGGGAGACATGTGCGGAGAGGTGGCAAAGGCGCAGTTTGACCAATAGGCTGGGCCAGCAGAATACTGGGTCGGGGAGCGCACCAGAAATACGAGGCAGGATGTTGGGGAGGGATGAGGGGAAAGGGGAGGTAATGAGCGCCTCCAGGGGTCAGCAGAGATCAAGGACCAGGCTCTGGGCCCCCAGAACCCCACACTAGCCCTGCTTAGTGGAGGAAACACACAGCTGCAGCCCTGTGGGTGCTGGTTTCCATGTGGGGACCCTGGATGCATTCCACTGCCCCCTGGCATCCAAGTGTCAGGTTACCTTGCATCAGACACAGCCTGTCACTACGGTTGGGCCACCAGGACACTAGGAGGGGGCACTGGGATTGAGCAGAAAGGGGAGAAATCCGGATCCACCATAGTGTTCAGGGTTCCCATCCTCTGACTGCAGAAAGAGCCCTGGTCTTTGTGACTCCCCAGGGTGGCCTCTTCTGCCTACCTCACTGGTAAAGAGACTCTGGGATCCTATCACTTCAAAGTCACAGGATCCCCCAAGTCACCACAAGAGCACTCCCATCCCAAGGACTAGAGCCTGACCACAGCACCCTGACTCTTGCCCAGCCTCCCTGCCTGGGTGTTAAGTCCCTTCTTAACCAGCCCAGGCTGCTTTGGAGGTACCTGGAAGCACAGCAAGCAGTAGCCACCCATTACCCTGCAAGAAGCTCTAGGATCCAGGCCTGTGGTGTCCCACAGTACAAGGTCACTTCGGGTTTCCCTGACTTCCTCCACTTGGAATCTGAAGCAGAAGGCTTACTGCCTACTCCAGGGCAGTCCTGAGGAAGGTGGGTCTATGGCAGCAGTGGTAGCTGGCCTGGGTCAGGGGTGTGGAGTAAGAGGACAACTTGGGACCCAGAGGCAGGGGCCTCCAGTCTGTTCCTATTAAAGGACTTTCTGAAGGGTGGCTCTCTGTCCCTCTTGTATTCACCTGATTAGTGGGGAGGTGGGGAAAATGGGCCACCCTGTGATCTCACCATCAGGAGTAAGTTGCACTGTCACTCTCCCCAGGCCTCTGTTTCCTCATCTTTAGAATGTGGGTGACATGGTGCAAGTTTGTAAACCCAACCTGTTGGAGCTACCTCGATTTTGGGAGCAGCCTGATAGGACATCTTAGTGATTCCCATGGTTTAAAAAAAAAAAAAAGAATTAGCTAGGTCTAGTGGCACAGATCTGTAATCCCAGCATTCTGGGAGGCTGAGGCAGGAGGATCTCAAATTCAAGCACTGCTTGGCCAACTTAGTGAGATCATGTCTCAGGAAAAAAAAAAAGGCTGGAGGAATAGCAGAGGTTAGAACACTCGCCTTCCAAGTGCAAGGCTCTGAGATTGATTCCCCAACACCACAAACTGGCTGTGGTGGCGTATGCCTCTAATCCCAGCTCTTAGGAGGCCAACACAGGAAGATTGCTGTGAGTTCAAGGTCAGCCTGGGCTCCATAGTGAGTTCAGGAACAGCCTGGACTACTGAGACCCTGTCTCAAAAATAAATACATAAATAAAAAGTGCTGAGTTCAGTGTGACATTCCTGGGCTTCATTCCCAAACACACACACACACACACACACCACCCCCCCACCCCACAGAACCTGGTAAGCAAGCTGTTTGCCTGGCTGCTTAGAGATGCATGTTTCAAATGTGGGAGAAGGATTAGGGAGGCTTGGGACGATAACAAGGCACCTGGTTCTGCCAAGTTTCCCGAGGATGAGTCCTGGTCTGCTTGTGGGCTTAATAGCCACTAACGTGATTCCCATTTACCTAAAACGCCTGTGAAGTAACTCATGGATGACTCATACCAACCTAAATATCCCACTTCCCCAAATGAGCCCATGCTTCCCATGCCACTAGCACACCCACAGAAGCCACGGCCCAGCATGGGCTCCCTACATAACTTCCACCCTCACCTACTGCCCCGTCAGGTTCCCAGTGGGAGCAGCATTTTTGGGATCTGAGCATTTTATCACTACTCCTGTAGACCAAGCCACCTGTGGCCTCACATCAGGGTACCTGTATGGCAGCTCGACTCACAGACTCTGCCCCCTTATTTCCATTGCCACTACCTGCATCCTCGTCACCAGCCCTCTCTCCTTTTGACTCTGAGAAGAGATAGCTGCCAGAAGCTGGGTAACAGCATAAATAAAGTGCCCAGTTCAAGGGGAAAATACTAGTGAGGTGAAATAGCAAATGATGTTCGGACTCAGTGCTGGGGTTCAGCCCAGAGCAATGGGGACTGGTGGCAAGTTGGAGGACATACATCACATCAGAAGAGGGTGGCAGCTACTAGCCTCTCTTGGGCTTATACTGGACTACTACATCTACCAAGACCTTCAAAAATACTACTCATATTACATTAAACTGTGTGTGCATGGTGGGGTACTACTGGCTATTGAGGCCTGAGTCTTAGCACTGAGCTGCATTTTTTTCTTTTTTGGCTTTGGTTTTTGAGACAGGGTCTCACTCTGTACCCAGGCCGGTCCTGAAATCAATATGGAGCCCAGGCTGGCCTTGGAATCAGGCCAATCCACCTGTCTCAGTCTCCCAAGTGCTGGCATTACAATTGTGCACCACCACACCCAGGTTATGTGGTGCTGGGGAATTGAACTCAGGTACTTGGTGCTTACCTAGTGCTTACTAGGCAAGCACTTTAACTGCTGAGCTATTCCTCAGCACCCATCTTTGATTTTGAGATGGGGTCTTGCTAAGTTGACCAGGCTGGACTTGAACTTGAGATTCTCATGCCTGGCCCAATTCTACTATATCAAGTATATCAAGTATCTTTGTTTCACTGGACCCCAGGCTCCTCTTCTGACACATAGACTAACTAAACTCACATCGCAGGGTCTATGTCCCTCCATCTAGGGACTAGCCCCAGGAGCTGTGAAAGGGCTCTTCAATCTCCCCAGATCACCTTCCTGGTGGGGACTGTGCAGTAAACAATAAACACCAGAGCCCACACAATGCCAAAGGCCTTGCCGGGTCTCCTCCATCCCCCTGGAGGGTGAGGGATGTGTCCAGTTCATCTGGTGGGTGGAGATGCAGGGAGACAGTGGCTGATGAACAAATGCTGCAAGTATTATTGTGGGGAGAAATGCAGCCACGTGCAGCCTGCAGCTTTACCCAACTCACAGCCTTATGCCACATGTGGCAACCTATCTGTACCACTGAAAGAGCATGAGACAAAGGCACAGGTCCCACTAGAAGCTAAAGTTCTCAACATTTGCCAATGTCGAGTCCCCAGTCTCGCTGTGGAGAAAGGACAGACTTCAGCAGCCCTGTTGGTAAGATTTATTGTTCTCTGCTCTGTACAAGCGGAGTCTGCCATCCCGCCCCCCCACCCCCAATCCAAAAGCACCCAGACCTCCCTTCCGCCCTCCCAACTGCTTACAGTCCACTGTGCAGTCGTATTTCAAAGGGGGTGGGCTGTGTGCAGTTCTCATCCATCTCCAAAGAGCCACAGAAGTGGCTGCTGAGGGGTACCAGAGGGGCAGAGGAGGCCCGGGTTCAGGGTCTGTTGGAAGTGGGGTGGGCAAAGAGGTCAGGGCAGAAGTGACTCAGTCTGAGTATGCAGGGCAGAGGGGAGGTGGCCAAGACAGCAAGGAAGGAGGCCAGTCCGATCCGAGGCCCAGGAGTCAGGAGTCCAGCAGAGGTCAGCTAATGGGCCCTGCTGGGCCAAGTCAGGCCTCCTTCCCAGCCAGGGTGCCCGTCCCCGCCCCAGGACCCCCAAGACCTTCCGCCTTGTGCACCAGCCGGTGTTTCTTCAGGCCATAGGTGTTGGCGAAGCCCTCCCCGCAGGAGGAACAGCGGAAGGGTCGGCCACCCTGGTGAGCTGCTAGGTGCTTGCGGAAGTAACCAGGGTCCTTAAAAGCCTTGAGGCAGGCAGGGCAGCGTAGCTCGGGTCGTGGGGGCTCGTGTGCCCGCTGGTGGCGCAGCACAGAACTCAAGTAGAAGAAGCCCTTCCCACAGTGCTCACAACGGTAGGCACGCTCACCCAGGTGCAGCCGCTGATGCTCCAGCAGGTTGGAGCGGTAGCGGAAGGTCTTGCCGCAGGCACCGCAGCGCTGGGGACGTGCCACAGCGTGCAATCGCCGGTGCTCTGCCAAGCTGGATGACTGCGCAAAGCGCTTGGCGCACACACCGCACTTGAAGGCGCGCTCACCCGTGTGCACCACCCGGTGTTGCCGCAGATACCAGGACCGCAGGAAGCCCCGGCCACACACACCACACCGGTAGGGCCGCTGTTCAGTGTGGCAGCGCTGGTGGCGCATGAGTAGGGCTGCCTCCCAGAAGCGCTTCCCGCACACTGGGCAGCGGAAGCCGCGCTTCTGCCGGTGGCTGCGGCGATGCAAGAGCAGATCATAGGCGCCCGCAAAGCTCTGCCCGCAGAGCCCACAGCCCAGTGTCCGCCGCACGAGGTGAACATACTTGTGAGTCACCAGGCCCAGGAAGTGCTTAAAGCTCTGGCCGCACGTGGCACAGCTGAAGCGCTCCTGACCTGAGTTGGCACCACTGCCGGGCCCACCCGCCGCGCCACTGCCCGCATCCTCACTTCCAGACACCCCCGCCAGGGCCGCCACAGCTGCCCCAACCTCACCTGCAAGCCCGTGGTCCAGTGCGCTGGCAGGGTCAGGCCCGCTGGGGCCGTCGGGGGGCTGGGACCCAGTGGATGCGTTTGACAGAAGGCGCTCTGGAGCCGCCTGGTGAACCAGCTTGTGCCACATGAGGTTCTCAATGAAGCCGAAGGTCTTGCCGCACGCGTCGCAGCCATACGGCTTCTCCGACATGTGAGCTTCCTTGTGGCTCATGACGTGAAAGAGGTCGGGAAAGTGCTCCCCGCAGTCTGAGCAGGCGTAGCTCAGCCCGTCGGCGGGCCCAGCACCCGCAGTAGACGTCCCGGGCCCACAGCCTCCTGCCGCAGCGCCCGAGGCCGCAGGGAGGCCTGCCGCCCCTGCCAGCGCACAGGGCAGTTGCAGGCGGTGCACCTGGCGGTGCCGCGTGAGGCTCTGCGGGTAACCAAACACCTTGCCACAGAGCTCACACTTGTAGGGCCGTTCCCGCGTGTGCACCACATGGTGTTTGCTCAGGTGGAAGGACTCGCGGAAGCGCTTCCCACACACTGGACATTGGTGCGGTTTCTCCCCCGTGTGGATGCGCTCGTGGCGCTTTAGGGTTTCTCGGCGGCCGAATCCGCGTCCACAGATTCCACAGCAAAAGGTCTTCCCCTGGGTCGCATTGCCAGTGCCGCCAGCCCCCGTCCCGCCCAGCAGCAGCGGGTGCGCGCCCAGCAGCGGCACGGGTACCGCGCCATACACTACTGCTGCAGCAGCCGCAGCTGCAGCCTTGTCACTGTCCGAAGCGGGTGGGTCTGGGGGCAGCAGGTAGGGGCCGGGTGGGAAGGTGGGTGTGGGTGGTGGGGCCCCCGGGGTGCCCGCTGCATCCTTGGGTGTGTCAGGGGCAGTGGTGGTGGCTGTGGGCTGCGCATGGGCCGCCTTGTGGCGCAGCAGGCTCTGTGGTGCGGAGTAGGACTTGCCACACAGGTCGCAGGGGTAAGCGGGCCGCGCCCCTGCCGCTGCTCCCGCATGTGCTGCCTGGTGTTTCAGCAGGTAGGCAGCATCCCGGAAAGCCTTGCCGCAGATGCCACAGGGCAGGCGCAGGAGGTCGGCCTGGTGCGTTTTCACATGGCGCTTGAGGCTCTCCCGGCGGTTGAAACTCTTGCTACACACAGAGCAGGAAAAGGGCTTCTCGCCTGTGTGGATGATTTGGTGCTGGTGCAGGTGGCTGGGCTTCTTGAAGACCTTCCAGCACAGTGGGCAAGCGAATGGGCCATCACCACCCACAGGACCAGGTGGAGGAGGCCCCGCCACACCTGCCACTGCAGGACCTGAGCTCCCATCTGCAGAGGCAGTGGGGGTGGCAGGTGGCCCTGAGGGAACTGTGACAGCCGGGCTGGTGGTGGCGGCAGTCGAGACGGTGGCCCCAGGGGCAGCAGCAGTGGGTGCCGGGAGGCCCAGGGGCGGGGGCAGGGGAGCACCAGGAGGCAGTGGAGGGCCCCCTGTGGCTGGCTGTGCATCCTTGTGGCAGCGGCGGTGGCGGATGAGGCTGGACACATGGTTGTAGGTGCGGCCACAGATGCCACATTCATAGGGCCGCTCGCCAGAGTGCACCAGCATGTGCTGCACCAGGTGTGAAGACTGCTTGAAGGACTTTTGGCACACGCCACAGGGGAAGCGCCGCTCCATCAGGTACTTGAGCCTCCGGAAGTAGCCCTTGTCATCCTTGGTGGCATCGCAAGCTGCCCCCACAGCCACAGGACCTGGTGGTGTCTGCGCGGGCCCAGGCAGTGGCCCTGGGGTCCCTGTGGGGGTGCCCAGCCCTGGTGCCACCCCAGGCCCTGCTGTGGGCCCACCACGCTTGAGGTTCCCAAACAAGTGCTGGTGGCCCGAGAGGTCCACGATGCCCCACTGTGGGGCGGGGAAGGCAGCATCAAAGAGTGGCGGAGGGGGTGCCCCAAAGGCTGGCGGCAGGGGTGTATCAGGCTTCTTGGCCTGTGAGGATGAGGAGGAGGAGGAGGAAGAAGAGGAGGATGAAGATGAGGAGGAAGGTGCCTCAGCCTTGGGTTTGAAGGCAGCCTGGGCTGGATAGTCGTACTGGGGCGGTGGCTGCGGTGGCTGCGGTGGCCCCGGGGTGCAAGGCAGTGCGGCCACCGCCTTGGCATGCTCGCCGTACAGTTCCATGGGCTCAAAGCGCTGGTGGTTGAGGAACTCCAGAAAGTCAAAGGGGTAGCTCTGGAAGTGCACGCCGTCCTCACCCCCCAGGCCACTGTTCCCACCACCGCCTCCGGCAGGGTTCGCCTCCATAGCTGCAAGTAGGAGGAGCCCTGCGGAAAGAGGCAGGGCTAAGGCCTGGATGAGCCCCAGCTTGCTTTCCCAAGGTGCCTCTTCTGCTCTGCCCAGCCTGGCTCTGACCAGGCATCCATCAACCCTAAATACAGCTCTCTCCCCCTTAGCTCCAAGGGCTTGGGGCCTCGTCTAGGTCCTTCTCTGTGTCAACTCTCATTTTACCCCTCTCCTCCAGAGTCCTCTATATATCCGCTTGAGGAGATACCCCCAGATATCACCTCTAGGCCCCAGGTCTCTGCTTCTGAGAGTAAATCCCTGACTCCAGTCCTCTCTGCCCCTCTGTGCTTTTCTCCTTTGTTCTCTGGTCTCTCCAGTTCTGCCTGAGTAAAAGGAGAATAGTGTCTGTGAGAGGGAGCACAAGAGTAGACTCTGGGGCCAGAACATCAGGTTCAAATCTGAGCCCTGCCACTTTCTAGCTGTGTGACCCATAGCCAAGTTCCTGAACCTCTCTGTGCTGCCATTTCCCGTTTCCTCATCTACAAATGGGATTACAACAGAGTTGGGGTGAGGACACAACACTCGAAGATGATTTCTGGCAATCTACAAGCCCTCAAAAACAGCAGACAGGGCTGGAGGAATAGCACGGCAATTAGTGTACTTGCCTAGCAAGCACAAGTCTCTGGTTTCGACTCCCTAGCAACACACAAACTGGGTGTGGTGGGCCCACCATGCTCGCAATCCCAGTACTCAGGAGGCAGAAGCAGAAGGGCTACCGTGAGTTCAAGGCCATCCTGAGTTACACAGTGAGCTCAGGACCAGCCTAGACTACAGAGCAAGACCAGCAAGCAGCAGCAGTGTTCCATATCCTACCATGTCTAGCAGTGGGACATGCCAATGAACTGGGCTGGGGAAGGGTCCGCTTTGGGTGAGGGAGGGGTCCTGTACTGTAAATGGACAGTTGCAGGGGAAGAAATGGCAACAGGAATGCTGGGTGCTTTGGAAGGCACCTGACACAGCAGGCACACCACGATGCTGGGCATCCATCATCTTTCACATCAAATCCATGTTCTCCATGGCCACAAGGGGGCCAGGACTGTGACAACGCAGAGGGCTTCCAAAGGCGGAAGCAGAACCTAAGGGCACATATCCAGCAGCCGCCATGTCTGGACCCTGCTTCCCCATCAGAAGATCTGCTCTGTCTCCAAGTTCATCACCCCTTGGGGGGTGGGGGGGGGTCTGGGCGAGAAGTCCACTAGCAGCAGCAGATGCCCACGAGATCTGCTTCCTGTCTCTTATCCTCCTCACCAGGGGCCTGTCACTTACTGACCCCATTTGGGGGTTCGCAACGTGGAGGCCCTTCATCATCCAGCCAGCCAGCCAGCCTTCCCCTCCCACAGAGAAAGAGGAGCATCTCCTCCACCCTGGCCCTGGGCCAGAGTAAGACATTTTAGTCCCTACACCCTGCCCACTCCTCATCTGAGGAAAGCTATGACAGTCACTGGAAGGCTACTGGTGGAGCTTCAGCCAAGGACTCCTGGCTGGGGAACAGTATGTGGAGTAAGGGTGCAGGGCATAGGGGACAACTCAGGGTGCCATGGGGAAGGGGCTGTGGAGGTGTGGTAGGAAGGCAGTGCTCACAGTCCACTGCAGTAACCACTGTCACCTGTGAGCATTCCCCATGGGTTGGGCACCAATCCAGGAATGTCACACCAGCTATCTCACCACATCCCACAGATCTGATGCAGAGATACTTGTTCCCTCCACTGGGCACATGAGGAAACCAAGACATACAGAGACTGAGATCACAGAACAAGTTTTGCCTTCTCTCTCTCTTTTTTTTTTTTTGGAGGTGCTGGCGATCTTTTTTTTTTGGTGGCTCTACTACCCAGCTACATCTGTAGCTTCCCCCTCTACCACAAACACACTCTAAATTCTAAGCCAAGTCTTACTAAGTTGTCCAGGCTGCCCTCAAGCTTGAGATCCTCCTGCCTTGGCCTCCTGAGTAGCTGGAGTTACATGTGTGCACGACTACTCATGGCTCAGATCAACAGGCGGTAATGGAGCAACTGCCTCATCCACCAGAAGGGCACCCACTTCTTCTTCCAACCCCAGGGGCATTTCCCAGGTCGGTCCCTGAGAGGAGTGGAAGGCAGGGAAGGAGTCACTGAGGCAGACATCTTATCTGGTGCCCTCTGAGCCACAATGTCATACAAGCAGCCTGGGGAAGGGGATGGTGCTGACTACCTTAGACAGAGAAAGCATCAATGGCTTCTTCCTTCGGCTGGGAAGCTGTCCCCAGAGTCACCGCGCCTCTCTCTGGGGCCTCCTCCATGTTTCCTGATCCCATCTCTCTTGCTCTAGCCCATCCTCCAGCACTGTTCCATCATCACAATTACTGCCATCAACACTTTTTTTTTTTGGGGGGGGGGTGGAAGGGACTTCATATTGGGCCATAACCTAAGCCCAGTTTTGAAGTTTTGGTTTTGAGACAGGGTCTCATTAAGTTGCCCACACTGGGATTAAATTTGTCATTCTCCTGCCTTAGCCTCTCAGAGTGCTGAGACTATGCTAAGTTGCTGAACTGCCCAGACTGAGCTCAAACTTGAATCTTTCTGCCTCAGCCTCCCAGAGCACTTTCTGGGATCACAGGTGTATGACACTGCAGCTAACTGAAGTGACTTTTCTGTATTCCCTAGTTGTGCTTACTGTCTGGCAATTACCAAGATAGCAAGGACTTGGCCCACCTAGCTTGTAGCCCCAGCACCTCACACAGCACCTGTATACAAGGTTTAGATGCCTGGTACGTACTTGCTGACACCTAGAAAGTAAATAAAGCCTTCCCAAGCCTCCAATGGATCCATACATAAACATAAGAGGAATCAAACTTTACGATGGATGAAAGCAAAACCACCACATACGCACGCTGAGGAGACACAGCTGGCCCAGTGCTCAGAGGACAACCTGCAGCTGCTGGTATCTGAAGGTCAAGTGAGAGGTAGGCCTAGAAGAGGCTTGTGGAGGGGACGTTAGTAGATGGGCCTACTGGGGTGAGAGGTCCCAGAGAAAGGAATCTGGGAACCATGGCATTAGGAAGAGGGCACTGAAAGCAAGGAAGAAGATGCACACAGGGGTACATTCAAGGCGACAGTGGCTTTGGCTCATGATTATTTCCACTAAGAACACAGTTCCTCCATCAGAGAACCCAAGCCTTAAACCACCACCATTCTAAGGAGAGACATGTCCCCAAAGTACTTCATGCAGAGATGCATAATCAGGAGACTGGCCTGCGAAGGTGGGCAGGGGCAGCGTCAGGAGAGACTAGCTTGCACAGGTGGGCTGGAGCAGTGCCTAGCAAGCCTAGTACCACTATTCACAGCTCTTGTCAATTGCTAGGCCATCAGTTTCAAACGTGCCTCACCACAGTCCTCTGACATTCTTGACCTCATTTCATTGGTGTGGGAAAATGAGGACTGGAGGGGGCACCTGTTCTCCAGGGGAATGGGGCCAATAATGGGAAAGCAAGTATTTGATTACAAATATTTCACACCAGGACTTGTGAGCTATTCAGCTACAATGAAGTAGCCTTGTGAGGAAATCCTAGGCTGTACATCACCACAAGAGCAACACAGTGATGTGTCACTGACCCAGAGCTTTCTTCCAGCCAAGTGCTCTCCAAATCTTTCTCCCAACAACCTCAGAAAAAGGTTACAATTAGTGACTGGGAAAGCCCTGTGAGGTGCTGCAGACCTGTAACTCCAGCACTTTGGGAGGCTCAGGCATGGTGGCTGCATGTTCAGGTCCAACCTGGGCAATTTAGCAAGACCCCACTCCAAACTAAAAGTAAGAAAATGGTGGGGCTTGTAGCTGAGTACAAAGGGTTCAATCCTCAGAACCAAAGGAAAATAAAAAAGACAAGAAGAAAAAGAGGAAAATTACTGACTCTGAAATACAGAAGTAAAGGGTGAATGTTAAAGGTAAAAGGATCTCCCAAACCTCCTGGCATGTGAGGGGCTCCAGAGTCTGTTCTTGCCCCTACAAGAGGCTGGCTTTCAGTTCCTCACCTTAAGGAGGAACCTTAATTAAGGCTGAGACCTCATTTCAACATATACAGGAGATATGACCCACCCACATCCAGCCTCTTCATCCTAAAGTTCTTGGAGTGATCTAATGCCAGGAGAAGCCACCAACATTTGCTGAACTCTAACAAGTATCTGCTAAGAGCCTGAGATCATTTGTCACATTCAAACTTTACAACTCACTCAGTGGTATTGATATTCCCACTTACAGATAAAGGACTGAAGCCAAAGCATGGCCCACCTCTGCTCACAACCTGGCAGAGACGCCATCTCACCTCAGAGTAAACCCCAGAGGCTGGAGGAATAGCACAGTGTTGTGTAAAGCACTTGCCTAGCAAGCAAAGGGCCCTGGGTTCAATTCCCCTGCACCACATAAGCTGGGTATGGTGGTACACACCTGTACTCCCAGCACTTGGGAGGCTGAGGCAGGAGAATTGCTGTAAACTCAAAGCCAGCCTGGGTTCCATAGTGAGTTCAGGACCAGCCTCCTCCAAAAAAAGGTAAATCCTGACAACGACCTCACAGACGTCCAGCTGGCTGCAGTCTTTCCCCAGGGCCTGTGCTTCTGCCCAGCAATGCTCTGATTCTCGCCCACCCTCCCTGCTTATTCCCCCAACTCCTCCGGTGCCCACTCCATTGCTGTTCTCAGGGGGCCTCTCTGTAACCCTGCACATGTCCCACAGGCCCACGCTCCTCACTGCTTCATGTCTCTCCCTGCCGCTGTCAGCATCTAAGGTGCCATCTATTCTTGTCATGATTTTGCTAGTCACCATCCCAGAGATGTGCTTTTTATGTTTTGTTCTTGTCTCTGTCTCCAGGACCTACAACAATGTCTGACTAGATGAGTACCTGTAGAATGAGTACAATGAACACCGCGAGCGGAAGAGAGGCCTGCTGGGACTCAGGAGCTCCAGGGGCTCCAGGCTCGCCCTCTAAATCACCTCCCTACTAGGGAGAGCTGTTAGAAGCAGCCCTCTGGCCCAGGCCTCCCTGGACAGCTGGCCAGGAGGGGAATTCACACCAAATCTAACTTTTTGCTTTATGGCTTATTGGAGGCATGAGGTGACAAGAGGCAGGCACCTGCTTGGTGAGGCCTTCCTGACACTCCAGCCCGTGCAACTCCATCCACTTATACTACTGTACTCCACTATACACTTGCCAGTTTCCTTTAATTTGGAATTCTCCTCCCACAAAGCATCTCTACTCTCCGTGAGCAGGAAGTTCTGCCTATTGTGGTGTGTGCAGTATTCCCAGTGTGAAGTACATGTTCAGTAAATCTTTGTTGAAGATGTGCTTAAGGAACAGACAACTGAATGAAGGTATAAAGGTGAAGAACTTCTGGGGTCCACAGAGGTGACAAAGGTTAGATAACTTGTCCCGAGGTTCTCTGAGGCATTTCCTCCCCTCTTCCCTTTACTTCTTCTGCTACAACCTCCTGGCTGCTCCTCGCTCTCCCCATGGTCACTGTCAGCCACCTCCCTTTGCACCTTTTCACCTGCTGTTCCTCCTGTTTGTTCTACCCAGATCTTTCCCCACCTGTTAAGGTTTCAACTCCAACACAGATCATCAGCCTCTCAGAAACCCACAGAGGACAGCATTATGTTACTGTTTCCTTGTTTCTAACCTGCCTCCTCAGTTATATCTTAAAACTCTAGGGAAAGCCTGTGTACATCTCTCTTGCTTCACAACTGTCTACTCTGTACCTAGAAGAGTAGATATTCCTTTGGGGAAGAATAAATGCCTACGGAAATGCCTCCTTCTAGCAAAGCTAGAGGTTCTCTCTAGGAAGCCTAGGACCAAGTCAGAGAGCTGCTATCCATCAGGACAGGTTGCAGACGCCGGGGAGAGCAACCTTTCAGAGAGACAAAACTTCACAGCGGGGTACTGCTCTGGAGCAGGGGGAACCAGGATGCTGGAGGACACGGGTAACAAAAAGGAACGCTAGAGGGAGCTGTACCGCTGAGGGGTGGGCTTGAAAGGGGTTTCTTTCCTTCAGTGGAATTAGTAAGGAGGTTGCAGGGAGAGAAAAAGGTATTCTTGGCATTGAGCGGAACAGAATGCAGTTTTACCAACACAAGGGGCTCTGAGGGTGCACTGTGCATGGGAAGAGACCGTGCTGGGGGCAGTCCTGGCTCAAGGCAGGATGCAACCCGTCCTGAGGGGCGATCCTGTGGGAAACACTAGCAGCAGGCGGTGAGCAGCTGCTCTACGCGCTGGGGGTGGGGGACAGCCGCGCCGGCGGCACATGGGGAGCTGTCCTGCCGCCAGCAGTCAAGGGGGTATGTGGACAAGAACCTATGAGAAACCAATACTGGGCGCCCTTGCCAGCTGAGGGGAACGTCACGAATGAGGGCGCTTTGCAGCCTTCCCACCGGTGCGGTCACGCGGGAGATAGCTCAGTGGAAGCAGGGGGAGCAACGACTGCGGGTCCCCTGCTAGGGCCTGGCGGGGAAGCAGGGACGCCGGGGGAAGCGTCCCGGGGACCGCTGCAGGCCAGGGCGGGGCCCCCCGCCCCGCTGCCCCCGGGCTCCCCGTGCCGCGCGCCCCGTCACTCACCGGCGCCGGGGTCTCCGCCGGGAGGAGGCCGAGGAGGCGGAGAAGGCGCCGCCGCTCCGGGGAGACCCGAGGGCCCGTCCGGAAGTGCCACCCCCTCCCCCTCCCCAGCAGCCCAGCACCGCCTGCCCGGAAGCGGAAATCGCTCCCGTTTCCGAGGCGCCGGCGTGAAGGGTGCCAGGAAAAGGCGGCGACAGCGACGGAGAGGGAGAGGAGCAAGTGCGTTTGCGCGCTATCTCGGGCACACGGGAGGGGAAAGCCCACGCCGCTTCTGAGGGGCTGGCGGAGCCAAGCACGCCTGCGCACTCTGGGCCCGCCCCTCTAAGGGCACCGCCCACGCGCTCCGGATATCCGTTTGAGGCATACCCCCGTCCTCAAATCTCACGCTTGAGCCCGCCTCCTGACTCTCAACCACGCCCGTTTCCGAGCTTATCGTAGGCTCCGCCTCATTTCTGTTCTCTTCCTTTTCCACCTCCGCTTAATTTCTCGGGTTTTTTTCTTGGAGACAAGCCGTAATTATGGTCCTGAACTCACTGTGTAGCCCGGGCTGGCCTGGAACCAAGGGCAGTCTTCCTGCTTCAGCCTTACGAGTTCTGGGATTACAGACTACCGCCCTCACGCCCGTTTTATGTGGGGCTGTGTTATTCCCCCAGCCCTCTCATCTAAACTCCTGTTCTCAGGAATTCTGCCCTTAACCCTTGGCGCCTCTACAGCATTCCTTTAAAGTCAGTGGTTGGGTTGGAGAAATAGCCCAGCGGTTCAAACACTTCCTAGTAAGCTCAAGGCCCTGAGCTCGATTCCCCAGCTAAAGCTAAGGTGTGGTGGCACACGCCTATAGTTCCAGCACTCAGAAAAGCTGAGGCAGGAGGATTGCCGTGTGTTTGAGGCCAGCCTGGATTCCACAGTGAGTTCAGGACCAGCCTGGACTACAGAGCAAGACATTGTCTCAAAAAATAAAATCAGTGGCTCTTGCAGTATGGTCCACAACCAATCTCTTCCAACTCAGCTCCGTCAGAAACAGCTAAACCCCAATCTTTTTCGGCCCCTTCTGCTAAGCTCCCCCTTTCTCGGGTAACTACTTCCCAGGACCTGAATAGTAGGCAAACCTATTCGTCAAAACTCACACCTTCTCAAACATTTCAGTCCTACAGGTCCGCCCCTCAGTTCAATCTTACTCAATGTATCAAGCCACACGCCCCCCTAAGCTCCGCCCTAATCTCATCTAAATGCCCAATAACACTTCCACCACTTGGGCTCAGCCCCGCCTTCCCTCTAGGCCACACTTATCCAAATGTACGGGAATTGTCAGTACTGCCCATCTTTGGCTCTTTCTTTCTTTTTTGTTTTTATCTTATGCTGGGAACTAAACCCAGGGCCTCCCAAAGGCAAGGCACACACTGCCACTGAGTTACACCTTCAGCCCTCAAGTATATCCTTCCAAACGGGAGATGGGGCAAAAGTGTTTTGGAGATTTGGCCCGGATGGAGTGGACCTTGAGTGCCGTTTGTGTGGAATTTCCATGTTTTGTTGACACTATTGATTGGGAGTGCTCTGGGGTCTGGTGGAGATGGGAGGGGGCAAGGCCCTCTTCCAGGCAACTCTTCAGCGCCATGCTAGGATGCTTGTGATCTGGGGCTCTCTGGAATCCCACGCAGGCCAGTCAGGTAGTGTAGCCACTGACATATATTGTAAAGGCACCATTACGGTACACACACACGCGGATCTGGCAGGCTGGGCTTTATTTCCAGGGCTTTTGCCTCCAAGGACCTGTTAGTCCATGGGCCAAGGCCAGAAGGCAACAGGACCGAGAAGTGTAGAGCCCTGCCCTCGAACCCCTCCCACCACAACCAGGCCACCAGAAACCGTGTTTGGGCTGCCTTGCACAGGCCTGGAAAAAGATGACCTTCAGGCTGTAGACCTGACCGGGGAACCAGTGGCCAGGGGTGCAGGTCAGGTTGGCTCCTTCCCTTCCGGACCTTCTTCCTGCGCTCCCTCTGTGGCCGGGATGCCTTCATCATCCCAAGGCGGTTCGGGTCTTGTGTCTGGGGGACACAGGGGCACTCCCAGGGTCTCCGGGTGCTTGCGTTTGGAATGGCGCCTGAGCGTGTTGGCCTCGGTGAAGCGCAGACGGCACACGGGGCATTGGTACGGGCGCTCGCCAGAGTGCACTCGGTGATGGTGTGCCAGCTCCCCAGCCTCACGGAAGCGGCGCGGGCAGAGGGTGCAGAGGAAGGGCCGAAGGCCTGCATGGATGTTGCAGTGTCGTCGCAGATGGCTGGATCGCTTGAAGGTCTTGCCGCAATCCTTACACTCGTGTGGCTTCAGCTCTGAGTGTGAGATGCTGTGCCGCTCCAGGTCAGAGAGGTAGGGGAAGGCCCTAAGGCACACGGGACAGAAGTGCGGGGCCCTTTTGGGGCCAGAGACCCGAGGCCCACCTTCCACTGACTCTTCAGAGACTGTATAGGGCACACCCTGATCATCAATCAACAGGAGGTCGCTGCTGCCACCGCTGTCCACGGGTGCGGTCCGCCCCTGCACCGGTGGGAGCTCCTGCCCCGCCTTGGGAGGACGACCTCGCCTGCGTGGGAGGGAAGACTTGAGAGTCCGACCAGCTCCCCCAGGAGGTCGTCCTCGCCGGCCCCGGGGGACAGGAGGAAGTAAGGCCAGAGGTTTCTCTTCCTCCCCAGGCAAAGGCGAAGGCAACGGGTCTGGGCTGGGGATGTCCATTGAGCAGTGAGGGGCTTGGGTCTGGGCACTGGATCCGGCTAAGAGGAGAGAGGGGCAGTGTCAGTGCGAGGAGAGTCTGAGGATGCCTGTGTCCCCCAGCGCATCACCCATCCTTCAATTCTCTTGACCTGAGTAGGATGATACCCAGATGTTCAATTATAGCCATGCTGGTGGGTAAAAAAAAAAATAAAAGACTCTTTTTTTTTTTTCCAGTACTGAGGATTGAACCCAGAACCTTCACGCTGGGCTACATCTCCCACCTGTTGTTCGGGTTGTTTGTTTTGAGACAGAGTTTTTCTCTCTAGTCCAGGCAGGTCCCAGCCTTGGACTCACAGCAATCCTCCTGCCTCAGCCTCCCAAGTGCTGGGATTACAAGCGTGAGCCACCACACCTGGCTTATGTGGTGCTGAGGAATCAAACTCGGGTACTTAGCATTTGCTAGACAGATGCTTTAACCACTGAGCTATCCCTCTAGCCCCCTCCAGCCTATTTTAAAGTATTTTATGTTGAGACAGCGTCTTGGGAAATCTTTTTACCAGGCAGGGCTCAAATTTGGTGATCCTCCTGCCTTAGCCTCTGAGTGTCAGGATTACAAATGTGTGCCATAGGGCCCCACTGATTTTGTACCAGTTGGGAAGCAGGTACTGCCCCCAGCTCCACAAGTGTGCCCAGGCCACCCTAACCCTTTGTCTGCCTGAATCTGGGAGTTCAAGGCCAGAATGAGCAGAAACCAAGAAAAACAGAGTCCAGCTGGGGGTGCAGGCCTCCAGACAATGCATCAAAGTCAGAGCCACAGAGGCCTCAGAAATGTTCTTACCCTCCCTCCTGATTGGCAGAGGTGGGGCGCTCCTGGGAATCAGTCTGGCCCCGATTCATGCTGGAGCAAATATATCCATGTTCTGAGATTCAGGCATCTTGGGTCTGCCTCTTGCACGCTGTGTGTCTTAGGCAAGCTATTCATTTCTCTGCCCTCACTTAAATCTTTTGCAAAAGGAGACTCCCATACTATCGGGATGAACAGATGTGCCATGAGGATCACACACACAGTTGTTTCACGCACCGAGCTTTTATCACGTGGTGACATCATTAGCATATTGAGTAGTCAAGGCTCACAGCCGCCCTCCGAATGAGGGAACACCTTACCCATTTTGCAAATGGGGACAGTGAGGCCCAGAGAGAAAAGTCAGCTGCCCGAGTCCTTTCTATCAGTAAGAGGGGCGGGCCAAGACTCCACCCAGTCCAGGGGTGAGAGGAAATGGCCCCAGGAGACAGGGGATATCATGAGGTCAGCCCCGGGTTGAAACCAGCTCTGCTTATTATCAGCAAATGACTGCCTCTCTGATCAGTTTTCCTTCTCTGTAAAACGGACAGTCCTGGGCCGTGGGGACAATCACAAGGATCAAGGAAGAGTCTTTCATGCACCCCAGCACACCGCCTGGTGCACAGAACGCACTGGATAAATCACCAGCATCACCTTGACAGCACCCACTAGATGTTGGGCTCTAGAAACCAGATTTAAGGGGGGGGGGGGCGCACAGGGGAAGCCAGAGAGGGGCTGCAGCTGTCCCCATACCCACTTTTAGACAGTTTTGCTTTTGAGATCTGTGTGACGCTGGGCATCGCAGGAATTCACCCGCACAGCTAATCTACCCGCCCTGCACCCCCTTTTACTGCGCACACACAGTGTAGGATCCAGCAAGGGCAACTTTCCCACGGTCTTATGGTTCAATCCCGCAGAGTGGCCAGGAGAAGAAGGAAATCTCCAGAACGCACGGAACGGGAAAGATTGGTCCCTCGACCCTCCCCCAACCCCACTTCAGAGCGGGCGCGCACCCGTCGGCCCCGAGCGGCGGCGCCCGCGCGCGGGGCGGGCCTGCGGGGGCGACAGCCAATGAGCGGAGCGGGGACCACGGGCAGCGAGGGTTTCCAGGAGGGGGTCTGCGCGCGCGAGCTCGGGCAGCTCCGCAGGGTGCGAGGCACGAGGCCGCCGCACGCGGAAGCGAGAGCAGTTGAGGGCGCAGGTGCTGCGGCGCGCTCTAGCGCGCGCGACCCCGGGCCGCCCCTTCCCCGATTCCCCCACCCCCGGCACGCCCCCCGCCCCTCGGGTACCTCATTTGCATGAGCCTGGGCTCGCGAGGTTGCGCGCGCGCGGGGGGCGACGGGCCGGCGCGCGCGAAGGGGAGGGGGCGAGGGGGCCCTGCCCCTCCGCGGCAGCGGGGCGGGGGCGGCGGCGCGCGGGCCTGGCCCCGCCCCTCAGAGCGGAAGCTGACGGCCCCGCCTTCTGCC
Source organism: Ctenodactylus gundi (assembly GCA_004027205.1). NCBI lineage: Eukaryota > Metazoa > Chordata > Mammalia > Rodentia > Ctenodactylidae > Ctenodactylus > Ctenodactylus gundi. The sequence continues at coordinate 200,022 of PVKB01003349.1, forward strand.
GCCTCCCTCACCCTCAGGGAACAAAGGGGACTCTCTGGGTCCTAAGGACCGGCCACGGCCTTGCAGGCACAGGCGCCTGCGCACCAGTCGCCAGCTTGCCCCTGTGATAAGTAGCTCACTACCACATCCCCAAACACATCGAAACGCTTTTTCTCCCACAAAGCATCCATCGGTGACCCAATCAAAGATAGATATTGAACAGAGCGAAGCGGGAAATGGCTGCTTATTGCCCGCAACTAACATGGCGCCTGTTAGCTTCGAAGACCCCGAAGTCTACATGGATAATATGGTGCCTGGTCTTCTTTCTGTACTGCAGTTGGTGCACTTCGACTTGTGTCTTCATTCCTGATGCAAATCGACATTCTATTCGGGAGTGTGCAACTGGGAGAGGGGAATCAGACCTGGCCAGCGTCACCATGCACCGCGAGAAGCCCCGCGCTGAGTTTGCTGCCCTTAGTCTGCATGGCGCCAGGGATGACCCTAAGCCCCGCCTCCTTCTTCCCTCACCCAAGATGGCGCCAACTCGGCTTCTCTCGCTTCCAGGGCTGGCAAAGGAAGGGAAAGAAGAAGGGAGGGGTCAAGTGGAAAGGGGGAACTAAGAGGGCGGGAGAAAGGGGTAGCGTTGGGGAGAGAAGTGAGCCGAGGCGGAAGTAGAGGGGCCCCCGGGTGGAAGTGACGCTGCCCCCGCTGCCCAAAATGTCGGCGCCCAGAGGGAGGTGTAAGTAATTAAAGAGGAAATCTGACTGACTTCTCCGGCCTCCCGGAGCCACGCCAGGTCTCCAGGCCCTCCGCCCTGTAAGAGCGAGGGGTACTCGCTTGGCCCCAGCCCACCTGATCTGGCCCCACCCCGGGTGCCCCGGGGCTGCACCTTTTAGGGACAGAGGGAGGGGCACAAAAGGCTGGCTTTCAGGGCCTGGGTCCTCGGGCGGATGGGGGGGGTGGAGTGGGGGTGGGGAATCTCCGCAGGAGGCGGGGCGTTGAGGGGCTGGGCTGAGTGGCGGTTGGGGCGGAGCATAGGCTGGGAGGAGCCTGTTTGGGGGCGGGGTCTAAGGTGGGAGGGACTTTAGGGTGAGCGTGGGCGGGGTTTAGGTAAATAGTTGAGTTGTGTGTTGTGGGCGTGGTTGAAAGTTGGTGGGAGGCGCTAAGGTTGAAAGAACCTCTGAAGACTTAGGGAAATGGGACCTAGGAGACCCTTAGAACAGAAGAGGTGGAGTTTGGGGTATAGATTAGCGAAACTGAAGAGTTCAGCGAACTGTTATATAAAGTCTCTATAAAGAAGGTGAAAAGCTGCGCGTGGTAGTGCACACCTGGGAGACTGAGGCAGGAAGGTTGCCGTGAGTTCAGGGCCTGCCTGGGCTACATGGTGAATTCAGACCAACCGGGACTGCACAGCAAGGCTCTGTCCAAAAAATAAATAAATAAATAAATAAAAAAGTGAAAGGGCTTGGAGAGAGGGGGACTAGTAGCAGGTTAAGAAAGGTCCCAGAAAGTGGCAGCAGTGGAGTGGAGATGGTCTTGGAGAGGATGGGGCTTATCTGAAGTAGGTTTGGGTGGGATTAAGAGGCAGATCTTAGTGATGTGAGGAATTTGAAGAAATGTTTAATGCAGAAAGCATGTGGGGGGGATAAGAGGAAGCCAGGAAGAACTTAAAAGATAACTGCTTATGTGAGCGGTCGTGCATTGGTTCACTTAAGCAAGTAGGTGCCAGTAGTCCCATTTTGCAAATGAATGAATTTTAATTGGTTTTGTCTGAAGTTACAGTACTAGCTTTGATCTCCCAGAAATCATGACCTCAGTATTCTTGGCCCCAGATTCTTGTGCTTCCTTTCACCAGTCATCTTCAAAGAGTAGGAGGGCTTTTAGGAGGGAAAGGCACAGGATAGGCAAAGATTAGTGAACTGTGGGAGGGGCTGTGATAGCAGTGGGTGGAACCTGAGCTAGAATGGGAGGGGATTAGGGAGCAGGACTTAAAAGCACTGTGTGGTGTAGTGGAGATTTGAAAGTGGCCGAAATATTGGCAGATGCATGGAGGAAGTGGAGGAGGGCTTGTAAGAGAGGGAGGAGTTTAGTCTTGGGAGGTTATGCACACTTGAAATCTCAGCTACTGGGGAGGCTGAGGCAGGAAGATCGCAAGTGAAAGGCTGGACTTGATGACTCAGTGAGATTGAAATAAAAGGCTTGGACAGGTAACTCAGTTGTAAAGCACCCAAGTTGAATCTCTACTTCCAGAACAAGAAAATGGGAAGAGATGGAAGAGTTTGAAGAGCAGTGTGTGTGTGGTCAGGTCGGTGAATGAGCCTAAATAGTGGGTTAACGGTGTGTCTCCCAGCACACAGGTAGTATATTCCCGGAAGGGGAGGGCCTGATGAACAGGTGAGGCCTTTGCCCTGCTCACTGCTTTTTCCCCACTGCAGAAAGAGGCCTGCTGATCGCTGCTGCTAGCCACCATGGATGATGCCCCGCTGCCTGAGCCCCAGGCTCCTGCACCAGCTCCTCCGCAGGTTCCATTGCCAGCGCCACATGCCGCCGCCCCTCGGGTGCCCTTCCACTGCAGCGAGTGTGGCAAAAGCTTCCGCTACCGCTCAGATCTGAGGCGCCACTTCGCCCGGCACACGGCTCTCAAGCCCCACGCATGCCCGCGCTGTGGCAAGGGCTTCAAGCACAGCTTTAATCTGGCTAACCATCTGCGTTCTCACACTGGTGAGCGGCCCTACCGCTGTTCTGCCTGCCCCAAAGGCTTCAGGGACTCCACTGGCCTGCTGCACCACCAGGTGAGTCCTGCCCAGGCCACCTCCCCCCTGCTTCCTGGGCACATCTCTCCGCCCCCCCCCCCCCAGACCCTTCCAGCCACAGCTAGAGACACCTCTCTGCCACCTGCCCCCCAGAGCAGACAGAATAAGATTGCCCCTGCAGAGGATCCTGGCCCTGCCAGCTCCTGCTAATGCTCTAGGCTCCTGTTTATAGTTCCTGGCCTAGCCGTCCTAAAAATAGGATTATTGATAGACACATAATTCTCAGTTGTACAATGGTGACTGGGTGCTTTCCTGGGCCACACACAAGTGTTGCCAAGGTTCAGTCAATCAAGTTTCTGCCTCCAGAAAACTTGCATTGCTTTGGAGGTGGTCAGTCACCAGGGAGATGATGACTAAGACAGTGATTTCACCGACAAGAAGGTCCTGGGAGAGGAAAGTGTTAGGAAGGAAATATAAACAAACAAATAGGACTTCAGGCCCTATAAGAGTATAGTAGAACTATGAGCTACTTCACATAAGCAGGAGAAGTTCAGGCAGGGTGACATTTGAGCTGGGTTTGGAATGAGTCCACCTAGGAAGAGTTTATGCAGAAGGAACATTGCAGAGGTATGGCAGGAAGGAGCTTGATATGTGCAAAGAGTGCTGGGAGATGGTATGATTGGGGCTGAGTGGAAGGAGATGAGGTGGAAGGCATCAGGGCCTGGCTCACACCAAGCCTTCTCTGCCATGGTAAGAACTTGGGGCACCATGTCACACTGCAAGGGTGAGTCAAACTGACTTCCACACTGTTCCCCGCCGCTCTGTCTCTGTGTCATCTGCCCTGGTTCAGAACCTCAGATCCTGGGTCTTGACCCCAATTCTAGGGGTTTCCCCATCCTCTGCCTCTCTCTCTCATAGCCAGTGTCAGAGTCCATCATGGGGCACCAGGGAGGCCCTGCTGACAGACCTTGATGCTCAGGTGACAGAACTCTTTACCTCCTGGTGACAGTCACAGCTCTCTGTGGGCCTCAGGCCTGCTCACCATAAGATCGTAACTTAGCTGCACCATTTAACGAGTATATTGTGTGCAGGCACAGTGGAAGGCTCTTTGGGAAAAACAAGCCCAAAGGGACAGACCAGACACAGTTCCTCTTCAGTGGCCTCCCAGGGCCAGGAACTTCATAGCCTCACAGAGAAGGTTGGGAGATGCTGGATTCCAACAGAGGGGCTTGCAGATGGAGACTCAGTTGTGGATGGAGGGCAGGTCCAGAGCTGGAGGAGGAAGTGGCAGGGGCAGCACTGCCTGCTGGGAAAGAGTCCACAGGGGCAGGGGACAGGCCTTGTGCTTCCAGGGGACAAGGCAGGTTTCTGAGTACTAAGAGGAGGCCCATAGAGCATTGGAGGAGCCTGGGGAAATCCACTGGTCTTGTGGTACCTAGTAGGCATCAGACCCTGCAACTACAGTACTGAACCAAATCACTCCAGCCCCTGTGTTCTCTGTCCTAATCTGGCAAGGAATTAGATGTGGATCCTAAGCTCAGAAGGGAAAGTACAGGTGCTGTGAGGGAGAATCCCATGGTGAGCCAGCCAGAGTTTCTGAGGACCTGACAGATCATCTGAGACTTGCTGGGGATAAGGGAAGAGCCTGTCTTTCCAAGCACTGAGAACAACATATGAAAAGCCCCCGTGGCCAGCATAACCTTGTATTTAGAAAATCAGAGTGGACAGAATATAAATATACTGAGACAGAAGACAGACTTCCCTACTCCCACACTGAACTGCAGTCACATCATCACATTTCAAGCCAGAATGGCAGATGGGTAGCACTGTGTTCCTTCTTCAGGTCCATGCCCCATGTAGACATTACTAATCAAACACCAAACTCTCATGCAACCTCACATACCTTTTCCTGGCAGTTTACTAGGCATCACCAATCTGTAGGACTCTACTCAAAAAAAAATGTCTTTCTGGGGTTGGGGGTGTAGCTCAGTGACTAGAGCACTTGCCAAGTATAGGCAAAGCCCAGGGTTTGAATCCCCAGCACCATCTCAAAGATGAGCTGCCAGGTGTGGTGGTACCTCCCTGTAATTCCAGCATTTGGGAGGCTGAAGAAGGCAGATATCAAGTGTGAGCCCAACTTGGGCAACAGCGACTTTAGGTAGCTTATGGATAGGTAAGTAGGAAGATGGCCCAGGGTTCTAATCCTAATACCCTCCTCCCGGGTTTAGAAAAAAAAGTGGAAGTTGAGCACTGAGAGAGTGGCAGGTGGCCCAAAGGAGAAATAGGGGCGCGGAGAGGGCTGGAACTGGGCTGCCCAGCGGCCCTGGCACAGCTGGCCCGCACCCCGCGGTGGCACCACCGCACCACCCTGACGCCGCCGTCCTCCCCACGCCAGGTGGTCCACACCGGGGAGAAGCCGTACTGCTGCCTGGTCTGCGAGCTCCGCTTCTCCTCCCGCTCCAGCCTGGGCCGCCACCTCAAGCGGCAGCACCGCGGCGGGCTCCCGGCCCCGCTGGCGCCCGGCGCTCCCCTGCCCGCCCTGAGCTCACCCTGCGCGGCGTGCTGCAAAGCGGGGCCCTGCGAGGCCTGCGGCGGCGCCGGCGCGGGCGCGGAAGGCCTGGAGGGCGCGGGCGCCGCCTGGGGCCTGGCCGAGGGCGGCTCGGCGTCGGCTGCCGCCCTGCCCCCGTTCGCGTGCGGCGCCTGTGCGCGGCGCTTCGCACACGGCCGGGAGCTGGCCGCCCACTGGGCCGCGCACACCGACGTGAAGCCCTTCAAGTGCCCGCGCTGCGAGCGCGACTTCAACGCGCCCGCGCTCCTGGAGCGCCACAAGCTGACGCACGCCCTGCAGGGCGCCGGGGCGCCCGCCGCCCAGGTCTGGGCCGCCGCCGCCACGCCCGGCTCCGGGCCCACGGAGCCCGGGCCCGAAGGGATCGCCCCGGAGGCCGAGGCTGGCGAGGCGGCCGGTGCCTGGGACGGCGGGGTGCTGCTCCTCGGCCCCGCGGCGGGCGGCATGCCCGAGCTGGGGGCGCTGCTCCCGGACGGCGGTGGTGAAGCCCCCGAGCCATCCGAAGACACCCTGTACCAGTGCGACTGCGGGACCTTCTTCGCGTCGGCCGCCGCGCTGTCCAGTCACCTGGAGGCGCACTCCGGCCCGGCCACCTACGGCTGCGGCCACTGCGGGGCGCTGTACGCCGCCCTGACGGCCCTGGAGGAGCACCGCAGGGCCAGCCACGGGGAGGGCGGTGTGTCGCAGGAGGCGGTGCCGGGCGCGGAGGCCGCAGCTCCTGCCCCGGCCTCCTCAGGGGGCCGAGGCAAGAAGATCTTCGGCTGCTCCGAGTGTGAGAAGCTGTTCCGCTCCCCGCGCGACCTGGAGCGGCACGTGTTGGTGCACACCGGGGAGAAGCCATTCCCGTGCCTGGAGTGCGGCAAGTTCTTCCGCCACGAGTGCTACCTCAAGCGCCACCGGCTGCTGCACGGTCCCGAGCGGCCCTTCCCCTGCCACATCTGCGGCAAGGGCTTCATCACGCTCAGCAACCTGTCCAGGCACCTGAAGCTGCACCGAGGCATGGACTGACCAGGCCCGGCGACCCTTCCGACAGCCACCCGCCGGGGACTTGAGACTGCCAGCCCGTAGCCGTGGGTGCCCTGCAGAAAACCCCAGA
>PVKB01003350.1:0-206344 GCA_004027205.1 Ctenodactylus gundi
AAAAAAAAAAAAAAGCTCTGTTGACCCCCCAGGAGCCCGCTCAGAGCCCGTCCCTGCAGGCATACTAACTGAAGACTTCCTTCCCAGTGTGGGTGCGCGTGCCCTCGCGGCCGCCTCCGTGTCCTGCCACCTTTCAACATGGACCTTTCGTGGCCATTTTGGCTTTGGGGAAGAGCCACATCCAGTGAGTCCTGTGGCAGAGGACACGCTGTTTTGTTTTCAGGAGCCTGCCTTTCCATTGGGTGCCACCGGGCAGCAGCATTCACTGTATATCCTTTTTTTTTTTTTTTTTTTAATCACATCTTTTAAAGACACTCAGGAAAGAGGACTTCCAGACCCGCCTCGGCAAGCGGCATGAGCTTCGGGATGCGTGTGTTCACATGGAGGGGTTCTGAGGGGCAGTATCTTTTACTATAGTTTTTTTTTTTAATTTAAATGTCCCCATTTTTTGAACCACTTCTTGTAAATATAGGGAAGGGTCCCATTGCAAAGAGGCATGAGTCCCCAAATTAGCTTCGAGTCCAGAGCAACACCTGTCCCGGGACATCCCTGCACTGCCTCCCCAGTCGGGGCAGCCCAGCTCTTGCCCATTTAAGCGAGCACACTGTCTGCCAGTGTGACACAGCTCTGCATGGAAGCCGGGGCCAGGCAGCTCACAGCACTGCACGGTGTGCCAGGATTTGCCAGGACATGCAGGGCCATGGCCCCTCCACTCCCAAGCCGCGGCTGGCTGTTTTCTTCCTATTCTCTTTTTTTCCAACACCAGGAATGGGCCCAGGGCCTTCACACGGAGCCACATCTCCAGCCCTGTTTTACTTTGAGACAGGGCCTCACTGATTTGGTAAAATTGTGTGGGCTGGGCTTGAATTTGCAATCTGTCTTCCTGCCTCGGCCTCCCACAGTACTGGGATTACAGGCTGCGTCACCAACCTGGCTTCCTTTTATTTTTAAAGCAGGTATGACCTATGGATAATTTCTGGGTGAATAAATAAGACCTTAAAATGACTGTGCACATTGAACTGTGAAAATTATGCTGAGACAAAGCTGTGTTACAAAGTACCACAGGGCTTCACTTCCCGAGAGAGAGCAGGCAGGCGGCTTCCAGGCATTTGTTAGGAGGTCAGCCTTTCCGTGGGAGGCAGAGAGGCCCTGGGGCAGTGTGCTGAATGCCAGTGAACGTTACCCTTTGAAGATCAAGCCCAGGACCTTCTCACGGAACTACCTTCTCCCTCTTTTATTACTAAATTTTTTGAGATGGGGGTCTTACTCTATATAGTCTAGGCTAGTCCTGAGCTTACTATATAGCTCAGGCTGGCCTCGAACTCATGGTAATCTTCCTGCCTCAGCCTCCCAAATACCGAGACCACAGAAATGCGCCGCCACACCCAGCTATTACGTGGTACTGGGGGATCAAACCCAGGGCCTCGTGGTCCTAGGCAAGCACTCAGGTCACTGAGCTGTACACCTAGCTCCTGGTTTTAATTTTTGATTTTGGACAGAACTCATTAAGTCACCAAGCTGACCAGGCTGTACTTGAACTTGCAATCCTCCTGCCTCCGCCTCCCAAGTGCTGAGGTTATGGCCCTGCACCACCTGGCCCAGTGTCAAAAAGTGTATGTATATGTTGCCAGCACATTCAAAACCATTACTACACGTGGACATAGTGGCACATGCTCGTAATCCTAGATACTTGAGAGACTGGAGCAGGATGATCACAAGTTCAAGGTCAGCCTCAGCAATTTAGGGATCCCCTATCTCAAAAGGGCTGGGGATGTAGTTCAGTGGTACAGAGCTTGCCTAGCCTGTGAGGGACTCTGGGTTTGACCCCCCATATTGAAAAAGATCTAAAAAAGGTCCTTTTGAATGGCAGCAAAGCCACTCGGCCATGGTGGCTCCCGCCCGCCCAGCTACATGGGTCTGTCTTGCAGGAGGAGGGTCTTCCGTCCATAGAGCAGCTGGCGCACCAGATCGAGGACGAGGAGCTCAACCTGCAGGAGGAGCCCAGACAGTACCTGCACCGCGTGTACCGGGACAGCGCCTGCAGAACCCTGCTGGAGCGGAGTGTCCTGGACCACCTGCGCTACAACCGCAACCACCTGCCCATGTACGCGTGGCCCAGCATCATCTAGCCGGGGCCAGGGCTGCACGGGGTCTCTGCCTTGCCGAGCTCTGGGAAGGGCTGTGTGCCAAGGGCAAGGTCCTTGGCAGCCCGCAGACCCTACAGGCCATCCTGGTTCTCGGTTCTTTCCCGCCTCCTCTCGGACCTGCCGTTCTCCCTTGTCCCAGGAGGTGGCGCACGGCTGCGAGTCTCTACTGGGGCAGAGGTCTCCACAAACCCCAGGCACGTTTCTGGGCAGAATAATGCGTCTTTAGCAAATAAAACAGCACTGTATGATACAAAACTTGCCCACGCCATCAGTTCTCTGCATGTCTTACAGTCATGTCAGTGGGTGATAAGGAAAACTACGTGCCCAGGGGACACACGGGTGAGCAGGAGGGGATGAGGACAGAGCCCGCAGCCCTCATCACAGGGCCCACTGGAAGGGAAGCAGGCGGGGCCTCCTGAGCCGGGGCCGCCAGGGTCCCATGCCCGCTACAGGCACGAAGGGACGATGCCCCTAAAGCTGCCGGTCCCTGCCCAGGCTTCACTGGGAAAGGAATGTAGCTCCTCCTTAGGGCTGGGGTTGGGGCCTGTCACCTACAGCGGGGACCAGAAGCCACTCAGAAATGATGCAGATCAGTCGCCCACTAGAAAACGTCACTTGGGAGCCAGGCCCACAACGCACAGGTGTGTTCCTGTGCTAAGATCTAACTTGAACAGATTAAGGGGGCACCATTTTCTGACCAACAGCAGGGCCTAAGGTTCTCATGAAACAACTCCAGTTTGAGTTCAGATTTTCTTTTTGAGCCAGGGTCTCACTTGGTCCAGGCTGGCCTCAAACTCAGAACAGTTCTCCTGCCTCAGCCTCTCGAGTGCTGAGATTACAGTTGTATACCACCAGGCCCAGCTAACTTTTATGTGGTGCCAGGGGATACGACCCAAGGCCTTGTGCACACTAGGCAAGTACTTTAACCACTCAGTTATGCCCTCAGGCCCTGTGCCCAGATTTTGTGCTGATGTGAGCACTGAGCAAACACTGGCACGGTGAGAGGCCTCCCACCCAGCTCTCCCCGGCGACGCACGGCACGGCTGGCGCTGGCAAGTGCACACGCTCTGTCCACCCTCTGCTGCCAAGTGCTGGGACTTAGAACAACCAAGTCGTGTGGGTGCATCTCAGAGACAAACCTTCACCAGAGGCTCCGACTCCCCAAGGCAGGCAAAGCAAGCCCTAGGTACCATGAGTTCCTTCCCATGAGTGGTGTACACGGGAGCCCAAGACACATGGGAGGGCCTTACGGTACAAAGCCAGTAACCGGAATGGGAGGCCTTGGCTGCTGGCCCACTCCTCCACTGCACACCCTGCAGCGACGGGCGGGGAGCCCCACTTCAGGGCTGGGGAGGGTGCGGGCCGAGCCACGACCTCCCTTGATCCTTTCCCACAGGCCTGGGTCAAACCCATCAGCAGGTGAACCAGGGTAGGTGACAGGTGCCGGATCCTAAGGTGAAGATTAGCACAACTTCAATCAAAGGGTCAACAGTCACCACCTCTGTGACCAGGGTTACCACAATAAAGCCTGCCGCGTGACCCCATGTGACAACACCGGTCTTAGCGGGGTGCATGCTTCGGAAGCCACCAGCTTTCCTCTGCGGCCCTTCAGGGTATCGTCCTGGCTGGCTACCAACAGGAGTCCATGGTGGTGCATCTGAAAACACCCACCACATACGCCAGCCCCTGTGGACTGGATGGCATCACCTTCACGCTTGTCCCACTCCGAGGGAGTAATTTCCCGAATCCCGAATATCCCGTGGGTCTGCTAAGTCATTTCCTGCATCTAAGACTCGTGGCTCGCACGAGTGTCCCGACCTCTTCCGGGGTGAGGAGGAGGCGTTGCCTAAGAATAAAGCCGGTGGGGCCTTCACAGAAGCAGCTCTGCGGACTATCGTGCGGTGCAGTGTCCCTACAGATGGCAGAACCCACGAAATCCCCGAAATCCCCGCCTCAGCTCCTGCTGCTGACGGGTGGCAGAGGGCACCTCTCCACCTGGTCTTGGAATTCTGTGTTTTAAGCCAAGTTCACTGTCAAGAAAATTCCCAGATTCAATTTCCAAAGCTCTGTTTCCTCGGATGACACGCTAGCACCCTGCCTGACAGACGTCTCAGGGGTGTCCTGGCAGACAGGTGTGGGTTTTAGTGGAGGGTGGTCCCCTCCTTCCAGGCAAGGGCAGAGGTGGCTCCTTATGGTTCCATCATAACCAGACACACACACACAGGAAAGCTACAGAAAAATAGAACTGGGGGTGGGGGGCACTGCCGACCAGTGTTTACAGGGAGGAGAGGGGAGGCGAGGCCCGGCGCTGGGCCGGGAGGGGAAGGGCGGGCGGGCGCGGAGGGGCAGCCGATTGTTTTCTGGCTGAGAGGGAGGAGGGAGGGGGAGGCCCGGCGGCGGCCGCGCGGGCCTGAGACCGGCAGCTGTATGCTAATGTCACAGAAACCAAGCCTCCGCGTCCCCATTAAAGCAGGCGACCAGGAGGCCACACATCGCCGAACAAATAGGCCCTCTCTAGACAAATAAAATAACACACGTCGGCCTGTGGGGAGGGGCGGGGGAGCGCGTGGGGGGAGAAGGGGCCGCGTGGGGGAAAGGGAGGCCGGCCGGCCGAGCCGGAAGGGAGCGGGCAGCCTGAAGCCGGGCGGGAAGTCCGGAAGAGGCCGGGCAGGAGGGCGGCAGGTGACGGCGGCGGGGGCGCGGACAGGGCGTGGGGGGACGGCGGGAGACGCGGCGTGCTGCGAGGACAGGCACCGGCAAAACCACGCCCGGCAGCCCCGTCCCGGCGAAGTCCCTTTCCAGCAGACTCGGGCCGCGGGCGACCCACGTTCAAAGTAGCCGGCGCGCTGGCGCAGGCCTGTCATCCAGCACTCCGAGGGCTGAGGCCGGAGGACCCCAATTTCCAGTCCGGCTGGGCAGTTATCAACTTACCAAACCCTGCTCCAAAATCAAAAACAAGAGTGGGCCGAGGACGCAACTCGGCGCGAAGGCCCTGTGCTCCGTCCGGTCTCGTCCCCTTCCGGGACGGTTCCACCCTAGGCAAAGCTAGCGCCCGGGCACTCGCCGGAGGACGGCGCCCACGGCGCCCCGGAGGCGGGGGCGGCCGCCACCCGCCGGCGGGGCACAATGGGCGCCGGGACGCTCGCCCCGGAGCGGCCTCCCCTCCCGGCGGCCGGCCGCGCCCCGCGCGCTCCCTTTCACGCCCTCCCTTTTGTGTGGGATTATTGGAACGGGAGGTCCGGGCAGCTTTATGCTAATAGGCCAAACAAAGGCGGCGCCCGCGGGCGGGGCCGAGGTGCCAGGAGGCCGGGGGCAGAGGCGGGGCGGGCGGGCTGCGCGTGCCCCTCGCGTGCCCCTGGGCCGGACTCACAACCCCTCATTCCTGCAAACACAAAGCCGCCCGGGGCTGCAGCCGGGCGTCCCGTCCCGTAGTCCTGTGCGGGGACGCGGCCCTGCCGAGGACGAGTGGGCCCGGGTCCTGGCACGTGGGAGCTGCGGCGCGGCCCGTAGGGCCGGGAGAGGGAGCTGGGGCGGGAGGGCGCTGCCCCCCAGGTCTCCACACGACTTCCGGGGCCGCCGGCACCCCGTGGGCCCTGGTCAGCCCTGCGTCCCACCTCCCCTCACACTCCTCCCCCACGAAACTTCCCGGCGCTCGCGCTTTCTACAAACCCGGAGGTCTCAACTGCGTGTGTGCGTGTGTGCGTGTGTGCGTGTGTGCGTGGTGCTGGGGACGGAGCCCAGGGCCTTTGCAGTGAGTTACATCCCAGCCCATTTTTGTTTCTTTCACTGAGAGACAAGGTCTTGCTAATTTGCTAAAGTGCCCAGGACTGGGCTTGAATTTACAACCTTCTGCCTCGGCCTCCCCGAGTGCCGGGCTGACAGGCCTGCGCCGTCGGCCTGGCGGGTCCCCCCCCCCGATCCCCAGCCGAGCTGCGGGCTCCCGGCCCCTGCACGCACCGGCGGGCCTCCCGCACCCAGGCAGAACTTGAAGCCCCAGCTGCCCACGGTTCCGCAAGCGTCGGGCGAAGAGCCGGCCTCGGGTCCGCAAGGGCCAGAGGAGAGATGCCGAGGCTCTGCTCCCAGAGGCACGCCAGGACAGGGAGAAGGGGCCGGGGCGGACGCGGCCACGCCGGCACCCGGACTGGATTCGCCGACTCCCGCCCCGGCTCCACAGGCCGCGACCGCCGATCCCGAGAAAGCCCCGCGGAAGCGGCGGCGGGCTCGAGCGAGTCCGTCGCGGATTGGCAAGCGAGTGCCGACGCGCGCACCTTCGGAGGCCCGTCTGTGTCCACTGCCCTCCCGGAACGCGGGTGCCTTTTCCGCTGCAAGTCTGGAATCACAAGAGAGAACGCGCGCCGGACGCCCTGCATGCCCGCGCGCGCCGGGTCCCCGCGGCGGGGCTGCGGTGTGTTCCTCCCGCGGCGGCGGCGTCCCGCGGCCCCTCCCTTACCATCGGAGGCGCCGCCACGCTGCGGGGTTCACCAAGTGCCTGGCCCGGCATCTGTTGAGTAGGAGGAGGACCTCTGCAAGGCCGGACGCCCCGGAGTCAGCTGGGGTGCCGAGTGCACAGCACCGGTGGGCGCCGACATCGGGGACACGATTGGGGAGGCGGTCCTTAGTCTCCCGCCGCTTCTAACCTCGCCTGCGGCCCTAAGCACGCCGCGGGCCGGCCACCAACGACCCTCAGAGGCAGCTCACGCACCGGAGAAATGCACTCCCGGGTGTCTAACTTTTTAAAGGACCAGCGTTCCTCGCCGAATTTTAAAAACTAGAATGAGAACCTTCCAAAAATACGCTCCATTGCAGGTGCGTGTGGCTTTCTAAAAGCATCGCAGGTCATCAAACCCTTTCCTCCTGATTAACTCCTTCACTGGCTAACGGTCCCCATCGCCACTTATGACTCATGTGGATTCTGTTAGGGGGAAAAGTTTAATTTCCACGCCAGGGTATTTTCGGAGGGAAACCCCAAGACAATTAAATACCTTCAGTGGAAGTAAGTACAAGTAATTCTCAACCGGGGAAAAAAATCTACCGTGATCAAAGCTTTGCAGAAGAAAATAATGTCTCCTCTTTTCAAGAGAGCGACATTTCCCTCACCATGCACGACACGTTACGTAACTGCTGTGTGACCCCCTTCGAGGCGCCACCAAAACCCGAGGGTCCCATCCTCTGGGTCGCCTGGGCGCGGGGCCTGGGGCAGACCCGGGCCCGGCGGCCGGGGCGGGGAGGAGTCCTGGCGGCACGGGAGCGCTGGGTCCCCGGGCTGCAGCCTGGCCCCCTCCCCCGCGGCAGCACGCGCCTCTTTTGCGTCCAGATTGGCCGCGGCCGGCGCTCAATGGCGCGAGGTTAATTTCCTTCACAAAGGTGGAGGGGCACGGCGGGGGCCTCGCGGACAGGCGGCGCCTTTATTCCGCAGCGCCGTGACGAGCGCCCGGCTGCAGCGGCTGATGTCACCCGGCGGATGAAACGCCCGCTCGGGATGAAAATGCATGAGGCCGCGCCGGGAGGGCGCGCCGGCTTCGCGGGTGCCAGCGCGAGCCCCGGAAGGAAAAAAAGTTTAGTAAATCCAAGTTCCCTGTAAAAGGGCCCCGCGCCCGCCCGCGAGCCACGGAGGAAGCGCGGCCGGCGGCTCCCGGGGCTCGGGGAAGCGGCGGCGCCCGCGCCAGCTCCCGGCCCGCCCGGGGCCTGAGCTCCCGACACAGTCGGGGCCATGCTTCTCCTTTGTTGCCACGTCGCTCGCGACCCGCGGGCAATCCCCGCGCGGGAGGGGCGCGCACGGCGGCGCGGCGCCCCCCGGAGGCGGCACACAAAGCCGGCACGTGCGCCCGCCACGGAGGCGCAGCCGGGCGGGCGGGGCGGGGCCGGCGCGCGCCCCAGGTGCATCTGCCGCACCTACGGCGCCCGCGCCCCGCCCCCCGCCCTGCGCCCGAGCTGATTGGCTCCGGGGAGGCGGGCGGCGAGAACAATGACCCCCTCCCCCCGTTAAAAGGGAGCGGCTCGCGGCCCGGGGCCAGGGACGCGCGTGCGAGGCGCAGAGCCCGCCGAGCCCCGCCGCCGCGCCCGGCCATGGGCTGGGGCCACTGAGCGAGACGTGCCGCGCCCCAGCGCCCGCCACCATGCCCCGCGGCTTCCTGGTCAAGCGCAGCAGGAAGTCCACGCCCGTGTCCTACCGGATCCGCGGCGGCGACGACGGCGACCGCGCGCAGCTGCTGTCGCCGGGCTGCGGGGCCGCCCGCGCCGAACCCCGGGTGGCGCCCGGCCTCGGACCAGGGTCGCGGGCCCCGCCGCCGCCCGCAGAGCGCGCCCATGCGGGGCCGCCGCCGCCGCCCCCTGCGGGCCCGCGGGCGGCGCACTTCGGCAACCCCGAGGCCGCGCACCCCGCGCCGCTCTACAGCCCCACGCGGCCCGTGAGCCGCGAGCACGACAAGCACAAGTTCTTCGAGCGCAGCTTCAACCTGGGCTCGCCGGTGTCGGCCGAGTCCTTCCCCACGCCGGCCGCGATGCTTGGAGGGGCCGGGGCCGGCGGCGGCGCGGGCGGCGCCTGCGGCGGCGACGCGCTGCTCTTCGCGCCTGCCGAGCTCAAGATGGGCACGGCGTTCTCGGCGGGCACCGAGCCGACGCGGGCTCCCGGGCCTGGTCCCCCGCCGCCTCCCGCCGCCCTGCGCCCTCCGGGCAAGCGCCCCGCGCCCCCCGCCGCCGCCGAGCCGGCAGCCAAGGCCGCCAAGACGCCCGGCGCCAAGAAGCCCAAGGCCATCCGCAAGCTGCACTTCGAGGACGAGGTGACCACGTCGCCGGTGCTGGGGCTGAAGATCAAGGAGGGCCCGGTGGAGGCGCCGCGGGGGCGCGCGGGGGGCGCGGCGCGGCCGCTGGGCGAGTTCATCTGCCAGCTGTGTAAGGAGGAGTACGCCGACCCGTTCGCGCTGGCGCAGCACAAGTGCTCGCGCATCGTGCGCGTGGAGTACCGCTGCCCCGAGTGCGCCAAGGTCTTCAGCTGCCCGGCCAACCTGGCGTCGCACCGCCGCTGGCACAAGCCCCGGCCACCGCCCGCCGCCGCCCGCGCGCCCGAACCCGAGCCCGCCGCCAGCGCCGAGACGCGGGAAGCGGCCAGCGGCGGCGGCAGCGACCGGGACACGCCGAGCCCCGGCGGCGTTTCCGAGTCGGGCTCAGAGGACGGGCTGTACGAGTGCCACCACTGCGCCAAGAAGTTCCGGCGTCAGGCCTATCTGCGCAAGCACCTGCTGGCGCACCACCAGGCGCTGCAGGCCCAGGGCGCTCCGCCCGCGCCCGCCGAGGACCTCCTGGCTGTGTACCCCGGGCCTGACGAGAAGGCGCCCCAGGAGGCGGCCAGCGACGGGGAGGCGGCGGCCAGCGTGCTGGGGCTGAGCGCCTCCGCCGAGTGCCACCTGTGCCCGGTGTGCGGGGACACGTTCCCCAGCAAGGGCGCCCAGGAGCGCCACCTGCGCATGCTGCACGCCGCCCAGGTCTTCCCCTGCAAGTACTGCCCGGCCACCTTCTACAGCTCGCCGGGCCTCACGCGGCACATCAACAAGTGCCACCCGTCTGAGAACAGACAGGTGATCCTCCTGCAGGTGCCCGTGCGCCCCGCCTGCTAGAGCGCGCCCGCACCCCGGCGCCCAGAACCGTGCCTTCGCTTGGAAACCCACAAGGAGAGTGCGCCCCATGCACCCAGGCTCGCGAACGCGCCGGGGACCCCCCGCGCAGGTGTCGCCTTCGCTTCTCGGTGTGGTGTGCCGGTAATCCCGGGCCTCGCGTTGCGGCTCCTTCTGGACCCTGGCCCCTCCTGTGCGTTGAGTCCCCCTCCTTCGTGGCCCAGCGGGAGTCCGTCGCTTTCTTTTGGTGGAGGGAGAAAAGCTGTCCGCGTGTGTTTCGTCTCGTGGTTGGAAGCCCCTCGTGGGCGAGGCTGTGTCCCCTGCTAGTTAACTTGCTGTGCTCATGGTCGTCCGCCAATCTCTCTGTCCGTAGTGTACGGGTTGTTCTGGGTGATTCTCGAGGAGCCGATGCCTTTATATTTCACAGGCTGTAAGTCGAACCTCCCCCACGATTAGCTTTATTATGGCTTGTGAACTGCTGGAGTCTGGCTTTACTTTTTTGTATGTGAACAAATCAAATTGCTTAAAAGAAAGTTTCTTTAGCATAGCCACAAATGCCTTCAACTGTTGTCTGGGATTGTTTTGGGAGGGGAGGGAGGGAGTTTTTGCAAGATGCTGTAGTAACTGCCTCAATATTTCACTGGAGACCCTGGTTTGATCATCTTAATTGAGGCAGGGTTATATGAGTTCCCTCAAAATGTATATGTTGATTTATGAGTAACTGCTATTTATTCTTTATTTATTTATATGAATTATGAAAATATTATTTGATTGCAGATTCTTTTTTTTTTTGGTGTGCCCGTCCCCTGCCACTCTTGACATTTCACTGTGCATTTTAGAAGAGAGCCTTTTTTCTAAAGGGATCTGCTAAAAGTTTAACTTTTGTACCTGTTGGAGGGAATTGCAGACAACCTACCATTTTCTTCTGCTCAGGGCCCACAGTGGCCCCCCACACCAACAGCTCTTACTTTTAGATTCAATCTCTTTTTCTACATACATTATTTTCTTAATTGTTAGCTATTTATAGAAAGCTTCGATAGAACTGTTTCAACTGTATAAATATTTACTACTATTCAAATAAAGTATTTTCAAAGTCAAGGTAGCAGGGGCTTTTTTTTTTTTCTGTCTCACAGGTTCCCACCGGATTTAAGAGGGAGGTTGTGAAGCTCTCTGGGAAGCTGTTAGCTGCTGTTGCCAAGAAAGACAACCCCCTCACACCAACCACCACTATCAGGAGCTTTGTGGATTTTCAGAGCCAACCCTGAGCTTCTAGGTTCTTTCTGCCTTCTGGCAGTTTGGGGTGCAGCCTTGGGGGCAGCTAGCTGGAAATGGGGGCTTATTTGGAGGTCCTTAGAAAGGGGTAGGGCAGGGGTGGAGGATTAGAATGAAGGTCACGGGTGTCCCTTCAGGGAAATCTAGTTAAGGCAACGTAAGATTGAACCTTTTCGCAGAGGGAGTGTAGGAACATCACACATCCTCAACCATCCAGCGCTCCAATACATAAAAAGGGTCGTCTGTGTTCCTTAAGGATCAACTGGAAAGAAGAAAGCATCTTAGAGTCAGATTTCCAAAGCGAAGGGAACAAGTCACATGTGCGGAGGCAACAGAAGTTAGCAGCCGGATTTGGAGTTAGGGCTCTGAACTCATTTTCCAGTCAGGTGAGCAGTCTGCTGGGGGGCGGTGGAGCGCCATCTGTCTGGAGTATTAAATTTAATAACAGGTAATTGCCGTGTTTCCATCGCGTGTCACTGCTCTTCACAGAACGATTCTGACGCTCACCAGCTCGTGTTTCATGTTGTTTTCCTCCCTGAAATGGCTGGCTGGGAGTCGTGCCGAACACCACGGTCCAACACCACGGTCCGGTCCTGCCTTCCCACCCTCGCGAGTCTGTTTCTCTAACCACTCCCTCCTCCTGGTCTCCAAACAGGCACCGCGGAGTTTTAGAAATGTGTCCAGGAAAGGGTTCTGCAGGGGAGCCGGGCGGCGAGGGGAGCCGGGCGGCGAGGGCAGCCCGGGGACACTGGAAGGGGAAGACAGCCCAGACGTCACCGCCTGACTCTGAGCCTGGAGTTCTGCCAGGGAGCGTGGCTTTGCTCCCTCGGTGCAGATTCCAGAACAGGGACTCGAAGGAGAAGCTCCCAGGCAGGCTGGTTCTGGAAGAAACCACCTGTCGCCTCTTAGTCCTGAGGGTGCGGGAGAGGGAAGGTCGGGGCAGGATTCACATAGAAGGGCAGGCAGAGTGGCCTTTAAGGCATCTTGGGAACTTGGGACGAAACAAAAAAAAATGTGGCATGTAGCAGCTTCCCAGGTATGGGAGCTGTGGGAATGTCCCTACTGAGTTGTGCTAGGTATTTTTTTAGAAATCCCCAAACTTTGGGTCAGTGTATATATATTACTCTGCGGCAATAAAGTTTTGTTTTTTGCTTCTTCTGTGTGTATGAAGCTGGGGAATGAACCTGCAGCCTCTCAAAGGATGCCAGGCAGATGCTCTGCCACTAAGCCACATCTTCAGCCAGCCCAAAAGGTCTTCTAAGCAGCCTGGAGTGTGACCACACGGGCCCAGCCCTTCTGCACGAGCGCTACCGTCTCCGCCGTGTATCATCAGTGCCTGTGACTTCTGGGCGAATGGGTTTCACAGGGGCAGGTCCGTGCGCGCCTGTGACGTGCTGCGACCCTTTCACCATCACCCCTTGTCCTGCCGTCCTCCTGTCTCACACGTTTTGGGTGGTCAAACGTGTGTCACATGTTCTGATCACATTCATGAGGCCAGGTGCGTGTGTGCTGAACCCATGGTTTCCCGTGTCCATGTCCGTCTGTGAGCTCACCTGATACTGACTGAGGGGAATGCTGTCTGCTCACCACTGCCCACTTGGACACGCCCTTCAGTTAGCCACGTAGTTTCCAAAATAGAAGCTGTAATTCCTCTTACGTGAGAGATACCAACCCTTGGAGGCTACAGAAGAACGTGGCCAGTTGGGTCCTCAGGAATGTGAGGGAATTAGCAGGACATCCCCTGGGAGAAGGCCACAGCCTCTCCTGGCTGATGTTTCCCAAGTCATGAGTCCAAAGGTCCCTGCCACAGAGCCCCATGGTGAAAGACCACTTCTACAGGCTGAGGCCACGGAGGACACACACTGTGTTCTGAGGTCGTCGTGGAGGGCCAACTACGCTCTCACTGGGTCCTCCGCCAGACCTGGCTGGGGACAGGGTCAAGGGCCAGGAAAGGGGGCTCAGCTGAGGAGCCACAGGACGGAACACAGAAAGGCAGGGGCTGATTTCTGCCTGTGTGGCACCCCTCCATTTTCACAAGAACTTGATAAACAGCAAGAGGGTGCTCTCCGCCCTTGGCTCCAAGGTACCAGCATGCTGGGTCAGCCCTCTCCCGGGGGAGGGGGGGGGGCAGAGGTGCAGGTTCCATGGGCCTCGGCTGGGCAGCACCATGGACAGGGCAGTGCGGTCCCTGATCAGCCAAAGAGACTCACCGGGGCGGTAGCCAGACACTGTCTGCAGGTGCTCCGCGGGCCCGCACCAGCAGCAGGCCTAGCAGCCTCCTCCTCCCCCAGCTGACCCGTTCCATCCCTTGAACCTAATGTCACAGCCAGCCACTGTCTTCAAAGAAAAACGCAGAGCAGTCTCTACAGCCCTAGTGAGGCGCTCTTCCAAGGGTCCTGGCTTCAGGAAACTGGGGCCCTATTTCCACAGGCTGCCACCCCCATTTGTAAAGCAGAGCTGCTGTTCCCAGGAGGGGCGCTGCTGGAGACTCTGGGCAGGGTCCTGGGGCAGGAACTCTTTGAAGGTCAGGAGATTTGCTGAGGGTGTGTAGGGTCAGCTGGCAGCCCCGAGCCCAGCGGTCGAGCACGAGCAGAACTTGCTGCGCCCTTGCAGAGCTGGCATCTGGGCCTCGGAGAGAACCCACAGCAGGGAGCCCTCCTGGGGTGAGGGATGGCAGCGCCGTGCCTGGGGAGCGCTGGGGGTGTGAGCTTCCTGGCGGCCAGGCTGGAAGCAACTGACACGTTTGGCAGCTGAAGGTCCACGCTGTGGAATGCCGAGAAGGGAAGGAGGAAGCTGCTGGTGTGGAGCTGCAGCAGACAGGATCCACGGGTGGCGAGTGGCCCCACGCGAGGGTGGGCATGGTCAGCACCACTCAGACCCGGTTCTCTGTGCTGGCACAGAGCATGAGGGGGTGGATGAAAGACGCTGGGGTTCTAGTTTCAGTCATGGAACCAGCTGACGGGGCCGGCAACATCAGCAATGTCGGAAACGCTTCGCGAGTGAGGCAGGCCCCAGTCCGTCCTGGGTTGGGAGGAACGTTACTGTTGTGTGTCCAAACTGCAGCATTTAATCGACAGTACTCTCTAGGGTGGCGTGTCTGCATTCCCGGGCTGTGACCCAGCGCTTGGCCTCAGCAGGCACATCAAGACCCGTACCAGCTCACAAAGGTCTCCTCGACTTACCAGCTAAGTTAAGGCAACCTAGCCACGGGGTCCCTACCTCACAGCCTCTCACAGTCATCCAGGAAGGGGCTGCTGTGTGTCCAGGAACACATTGCATCCCGGAGTTTCTGTGGTCCCATCACCTCATCTGCTGGTGCGCTGGCTTTGCAGGAAGAAGGGGCTAGAACATGCCCAGGACTCCAGTAAATCACCAGGGGCCCCAGGCACTTAGGCGGCCCTCTAAGGTTGCTAAGGAAACCGGTCAATCACTCCCAGCATCCCTGCATCTTGTGTAAACAACCAGCTCTAGGTTTAGGTGTCATTAAGGCAATCTCCTTGGCAAGAGGATTTCCTGAACACAGCCGAGTCCTGCTTCTTTGGGCACCTCCACAGGGCAGGCCAGACTGGGTCCTGACAGCCCCAGAGCCTGATGAACTATGTCACCTGTGAGGGACACGCACCTGACTCTGGGTGAAGGAAACTGACTTCTCACGCTGGTGAGAGAGAAAGGGGCCTGATGATCACATTCCCCATTCCTGACCTTGAGTGAGGCCTGCTGTGCTTCTCAGATTCCAGGCACATTCTCAGGCCGGGTTTGAGGTCCGTCAACAGAGCTCCACTAACCCAAACACACCCTCATCTCCTGAGCCCCCACTGCCACCTAGTACTTTGTTGCGGCATGGGCCGCTGCAGCTGGAAGCCAGGCCACCTGGGCCATGCGCATCCTCCTGTGGGGCAGGGCAAAAGGGCTGTAGGGCGGGCACATCGGCGCTTGTCTGTGCCATGCGGTCTTCCTGGTGCTATTTCCATATCCACATGAAGCACTCATGCTGGTGGTTTCTCCCCAGGCTCCTGGCATGGCCAGCACCCCTGGAGGAAACCACACTCAGCACAGTCAACCAGTGGCCCGGACCTACAGAGTGCCACTGACGGGGCAGCATACTCCGAGGCAACAGCCGAGAGCGGAGTTCAGGCGCGCCGCCACGCTGGCCAGCAGCACCCCGGCAGATACAGCGAGACCTCCCCTGCACCCACACCCCGGCCCTGTCCACTGTTCTCCGCGTGGCTTGTGGCCTGCACCCGCCAAGGAGCACACGCAGCAGGACGGCGGCACAGCCTCCCTCTCTCCCCTTGCTTATCACAGGAGGCCTTTTATCGCAGTGTCTGCTTTGTCTATTGTGCAGGGCCACAGCCCTGCTGCAATGCCCCCACCAGGTGACGGTCACACCTGCCAGTGACGAGAAGGGCATGTGAGCCACGAGGCTATCAGGTGTCAAATCTGAGAGGAGCAGAGAGGAAGGGCAGTGGGCAGAAGGGCAGATTTGGGAGAAGGGCTCTTTCTCTTGGAGGGAAAAAAAGGCAATTTCCTCCCAGCCAAAAGGGCAGAGAAGGCCGGGAGAGCCCCGGGCCTAGCGTCTATGGCCATGGTCCTCTATGATCTGGCAAGTCAGCTGATCACAGCACACCCCTGTGGCCGCCCACTGTGTTACGCACAGTGAGCCTTGGGCACCTGGAAGACAGCCACCAGGGCTGTTATTTGGGGACAGACAGAAGCTGCCAGGAAGAGTATATATAAAAGTGGCTGAGCCGGCAACACCAGGCACCAAGGCAGGCGGGCCAAAGCACAGGCCACAGGTGCCGGAATTCCAACAGAATTCGGTGAGATGTCGCCCAGTGTTTTACACTGCAAAGCAATGTGCTCTCTGCCTGTTCCTCAGGAGCTGGGGCACCTGCTGCTGCTTCTGAGACAGAATCAGGATCCTCGGTATCTTCCTAAGATTCTCACAACTGCTCTGGCAAATCACCAAACACGGTTTATAGTTCTTAGGAAACACATGAGAAGATTTCAGACATGTATCACAAAGATTTGTTTTGTTCACACAAAATAACGTGTGCCCCCCAACCCAGCTTAGTGATTTTAAAATATGGTAATTCAGATTAAAGGTGATGCAAACCATTTCAATGCACGTCATAGCTACACTGACTTCTTCGCAGCAGCAACTATAATCTTCTGTAGTCTAAGCTATGTGGGACTGCAGAGATTCCTCCATCACAGAGGCAGGTCAGCAGGATGCAGGTTGCCGCCCTAACAGAAGAAGCTAGAAGAGGGCTTGGGAGACTCAGTACCCTGATGGGAATCTGGCCATGTGCCTGCTTCTGTGAATAAAGTATTACTGAAACACAGCTTTAGCCTTTATGGCTGTGTTCACAGAACAACTGCAAAGCTCAATAGTTGTGACAGACCATAGGACACAGAGAGTTGAAACAGTTACTACTTGAACTTTCACAGAAAATGTCTGCTGGCAATAACATTGTATAACATGAAGCAACATCATATGGGTTATGTTCTGTAGCACCACGTTCCTGCCTGGATTAGATGGGAACTTGGTCCTTCAGAGAAACTGGGTTTTGATCAGTTGTGGTGAGTGCCACAAACTCACCCATCAAACATGCTTTGTTCTTGAAGAAGTAGACTTGAGTCGCATTGCTTTCTCAGAGACTGGTGCTTCAGGCTGTGTGTGCCAACCCAATGGTTCACGGAGGCAGTCCAGCATTTTTGAAAATAATAAAGTGCCTCCCAGAGAGCTGTACTGGTAAGTACGTTTCTCGTGTGTCATGCCAGACATGGCAGCTCAAGAGGATACATCCAAACCTGGCCTGCTCAGTCACCCGTAGGAAACTGAACACAAGAGGAAGCCGTGCCCTGGGAGGAGGGCTTCTTGCTTTTGGTTAGTTAAGTGAAATCATGACTCTTAGGTGAAACAATAGGAAATTGCTATTTCTATTAGTAAAAATAACAATTTCATACTCTCTTAGCCACTTTTCCATTGCTGGGATGTAATACCCAATGCCCACACCCTAAGAGAGGAAAGGTTTATTTTCGTTCACAGTTCCAGCAGGTAGCACTGCACTCTAGGGCTGCTGACAAAGGCAGAGGCATCTGGTGGGGACCAGAGTGGTTCGTGGCATTGCAAGAGGAAGGGTGGGTGTCCGGGGAGAAGCCGGGGCAAGAGCACATGTCCTGGCAGGCGCCATCCTCAGGGACCCACCCCTCTGACCATGCCCCACCTCCCAATGGCACGTGAAATCCACAGATAATCCACAGTACCCAAAGGCAGGAGGCTACTGGGGGACCAGATCCCAACATATCAATAATTCTATATGGCTTAACCTAATTCATGAGGGGTGTTTGGTAACCATTAGCTTAATGGTTGAGTTAGAGACAGAAGATAATTTTAATTCAGGATCAATCCATTCAAAATATTTCAATAGCAGCACACACCCTCCTGGCAGCCGCTGGCTTCCTACGCTGTGCAACTACGCAAGCTTTGCGCTCTGAGCTGGAGGCCCAGTGGTGAGGAGTCAGCTGTCGTGAGAGGTTCCCAGCCGTTATCTGAAAACTTGAAAAAGTTTTCTTAAAACAAGTTTCCCATCCAATCCAGCCCCACAAACTTATCAACCATAGCAACCTGTGGTTTCGGTTTCGCAGGCCTCCAAAGGTTGCGCGTTCGCATGTCATGTCGGAAACCCAATACTCCCCAGTGCTGGGAGGTGCTGGCCTGGGGGTGCTTATTCTGAGACTGAGTATGGCCCCATTTTTCTGCCCCACTCACCTTCTCTTAGCCTCCCTTCTGCCATGGGGTGGTGCCGTGAGGCCCTCCCCTACCCTACACAACCCTGGGCTTCCTACCCGACACAATCCTGAGCAAGCCTATCTTTGTTAACTATAAACCGCCCAATCGGTGGGGTTCTGTTGTGGTAATACGAAACAACCACAGCGAAAACTGTTCTGTGCTGCCTCGGCATGCGTTTGCTAGAGCCTTACTGTGTAGTAAAGTGTGGACCAAGAACTGCCATGGACCTGTCCACCAGGATCTGCAGTTCAGCATGCTCCCCTCGGAGCCTCTGCGCACAGTGGGGTCCACCAGGCACTGGGTTTAGAGTGGGAGGCTTGGTCACAGAATGAGCTATCCCAGTGTTGATGCTGACAGTAAGCCTGGCCTGGGAAGAGCTGATGGCCTGACACTCTACCTGGAAGCCATGGACCCCAACTGAGGGTAGGTTAGCAGCAATGCTAACAGCTAAGCTTCAGTTTGCTTCCCAGCCTATACCCTTCCCATGGGGTACCCATTTGAGTTCTGGAAATTACTCAACAAAGCACGATTAGACATGATCCCTGTGGAACATGCAGCCACAGAAGCCCTGATGGGGATGGGGGCACCCTTGGTTGGGACCAGGAGGGCAGCTGGCGCCCAGAAAGCAACCCCCTGGAGACATGAGTTCCAGTGTGGAGAATTCAAATAGACAGTGAACTGCAAGGTCCCGATTCTATCCTCAGGCCAAGAGGCTGCCACAGCACAGACCACCACAGAGTGGCCCAAACCGTGGGATCAACTTTCTTGCAATCAGAGTACACAATAATAGCCTGAAAATCCCACCTAGCGAAAGAGAGGCAGCTGAGTATAGCAGGTCAGGTTATCCACTGCCATGTACATGGGAGAGAGCTGTAACTTCTACACTCTGCAAATACAAAATAAGCAGTACGCATGAGAAATCCAGGAGAGGTCAACATTCCACGAGTCTAGCCCAGGATCCCGTGCAGCACGTCTGTCATACCAAATTCCTAGACTGCACCACTTCGCTTTTTGCTTTGCTTTAATCAGCTGCAGACACAGAGCCTGAGAGAGGGATGGGTGAGTCTGCAGCGCCGGGGTGTCGCTCAGAGCCGGCTCACCCAGGCTCCTTTGTACGCGGCCCTCTACTTTCCATTTTGGTTCTAGAAGCACTTGGCTGTGGAAATCACTTGCGATTCTACACCTGCAAGCATGTTACCAGGCCATCCTGAAGCCACGGCGACCGGCATGGGGGAGGGAGGGCAAAGTCCCTGAGTGGCACAGACTGGGGGTGGCTGGGGTGCAAGTGCACCCCATCCCAAGGCCAACTCGGGGCCCAAGTCGACTAACTGCTAGGAAAAAGCTTCAGTAAGTTATTTAATCTGGGGCTTTAAGGAGCACGTTGGTGCTGGACCTTCAGGAAAAGACAGATTCCAATACTGTCCTCCTCGTCTCGACTGTGGTGAGATTCACAGGCTCTCGTGTGAAGTGACCCAGCTCCTCCCCAGGCACCGTGGCTGCATGCAGGCCGCTACCAGTCTGCGGCAGTGGTGCCTGCTTTCGGCCTGCATCTTGTCTGTTTCAGAGCTTGTAGCTTTGGGCAAATTATTAATCCCCTCTCTACCTATTTTCTCACTGATAATGTGAGAAAAAGGCAGCACCCACTTGGAGTGGAGAGTATGGTCTCTGCTGGCCACACACCTCTGAATACCCTTCCTAGGCCCAGACAATTTCCTACCCGATGAGCCCTGCCTCCCTGTGTAGAAGAATCCAGAGCTCGCCTGCCCAGCCTCCATTGCAGGTAAGAGCGCAAAGTGAGCTCGGCCTTCACATCAGCATTCGACTGTGGGAGGCAGGTCATCCCGCAGCAGGAATTACGGCTGCCTGGCTGCTAATAAACACACCCACGAGAGACAGGTCCAGGGAAGAAACAGGAAGCAGGTGGTATCCAGTGGGTCGGTGCTGGTGCGGGACTGCAGGGGGCCATCCTGGAGGGTCAAGATCCTAACCAGAGACACACTGGGCCTTATCTACCAGCCAACTGAGAGTTTTTTGTGGATCTTTTAATCCAGAAATCTGGCTCTGTGGTCTTTCGGGACACAAATTCGGGGAGTCAGGGGCTTGTGGTATATGAGATGTGTTGTGTCAGCTGGCTAAAGTAGATTTGGCTGTTGGCAATTAAGGCCCTCCCGGGGTTGTTGTTGTTGAGATTAAATGAATTATCCAGATCAAGTGCTGGTAAGGACTCACTCCTTGTCATCAATGCTTTGGATTTTTTCAAAATAGTGATGTATCCATCAGATCCAGCCACAAGACATGGGAGAATACTGATTTTAAACTTCGTATCCCACTAATGAGCCCTGGTGCAAGTTCTGAAACATTTCTGCCAACTCTGACACTCTTCCTCACGGTGAAGCAAAGCCCCAGGGCCTATCTCCTCCCAGTAGAGCCGAGCGGGCCGAACTCCACAAGGCCATCCTCCCGTCCCCTCCTCCCCAGCGCTGGGACGACAGATGTGTGGCCCCACACCCTGCTTATGTGGTGCTCAGGAGTCGAACCCGGGGCCTGGCACTTGCTAGGCGGGCGCTGCACCCACTCACCTGTGCCCCCAGCCCCTCCCTGTATTTTTAATCATGCCTCATAAGAGACTGACAAAACAGGATTTCCAGAGCGGCTTCAAGCGGTGACAAAAGCGGAGGGGGGTACTCGGGCGACGGGAGGACCGAGAGGGGCGCACGGCTCCGTGACGCCCACCGAAATAAGATTTTTTTTAAACGTAAACATTCACCACTTTTTCTATCACCCCTGGACGACATCGCCGGTCACAAGCTCCCGCCCGTCCTCAACAGCCATTCTGTGCCAGCCCTGTCACTGCGTGTCACACGCGGCACCTCGCTCCGCAGCCAACAGCCGAGAACAAGGGGAGCACACAACTCACGTGGTCCGGAGTCGGGGCGGCGTGGCGGGGCGGCGGGGCGGGGACCGGCGAGGCCGCTCTCGGCTGGGCTCCACGGCTGGGAGCGGGCCTCCACGACGGGCCCCGCTGGCTTCCGGCCTCCGGGCGCCGCGGCGTCGTCCTCGCGGCCCGCCGGGGCCTTCCACGCGGGAGTCCGCCGACCGCGGCCGGGACCACGCGGCCCAGGAGAACCTCGCAGCTGCGCGGGCGGGACCCATGAGGGCGCCGGGCCGGAGGGCGAGCCCGGGGCACCGCACAGCAGAGATTTCGGCGCGCCCAAAGCTCGCGAGGCCCCACGGCGGGGCGCCCTGCGGGGAGTGCGGGGTGAGGCGGAGCATGGCGGCCGGGCGCCGCGCCGCTGCAGAGGTTCCCGCCCGCAGGAAGCAGGGAGGCGCGCGCCGCCGGGGCGGGGCTAGGGCGGGGCGGGGCTAGGGCGGGGCGGGGCTAGGGCGGGGCGGGGCTAGGCCGGGCCGGGGCGGGGCCGGGGGCGGGGCCGGGCAGCTGCCTCCCGCCCCTTGCCGTCGCCTCCCTCAGCCGATGACCTCACCCAGGGATTGACCCACAGGTGGGACGGAGCCCCCATCTCCCCCCCAGGCTGGATTGGATCGGAAACTTGTTTTAAGAAAACATTTTCAAGTTTTCAAGCAACGGCTGGGAACCTCTCACGACAGCTGGGACTGTGGGGGACATTTCGGATCTAAGCCCTAGCAGGACGGCTGAAGAGGGGCAACGCATTATTTTTAATAAAGTAAGACTATCTGACATATGGCACAAGTCAGTCCTTTGGCCGTTTCATTACAATCTAGAAAATGCATCTTACTTAACTGAGAGAAGCTCCCCTCCCTCCCTCCCTCCCTCCCTCCCTCCTTCCTTCCTTCCTTCCTTCCTTCCTTTTTCTGGGCAGAATTTCTTTCTGTAGCCCAGGCTGGCCTTGAACGCAGAGCAATCCTCCTGCCTTGCCTCCTGAGGGCTGGCTTACAAGAGTGCAGCACAGCGCCTGGCTGATTTTTCTGGGGTGCTGCAGGATTGAATCCAGGGCCCTGCCTATGCCTCTAGCCCGTGAGCTACGCCCCAGCCTGAAGATGCCAGTATTTCAGGCTACAGAGAAAACCGTTCTCAGGGGGCCTGTCCTCAGCCCCCTTCACAGAGGACAAAGTGGGGTGACGTCTGCTAGAAGGAGGGAGGACAGGGCCCGAACGCGCAGCCCTCCCTGCTGCAAACGGCTGGCAAGAGGTCTGGGAGGGAGAAGTGTCACTGAGGCCGCAGCGCACTCGGCCCGGTGAGTGTCCCAGGGAGTATCGCTCGGAAGCGCATCTGCATCCGAGGAGCCTGATGCCACCACCGGTGAGGACCCACGCAAGGGAGCTGTTCTTGGCCACGTCATTTTCTGAAGTCACAATGGCCCTTTCAGGACGTCTAATGGCAAACCCTTCCCTCTTCACATCCACGTGAGAAGGCGCTCAGGCCTCGGCCCAGGATGCCACCCGGGAACGCACAGCAGCACCCGGGGGGGCGGAGGGGCCAGGCACACGGAGGGCTCCACGTGACGCTGGGGGCAGAGGAGAGGGCACCTGGTTCCACGGGTTACTCACGCCTACAGTTTCCAAAGATGATGTTTTAAATGCAACTTTAATCCCATCCATAAAGGAGTCTGACACCCAAGGCAGCGGGTCTTGGTGGGAACATAGAAACAGCCCTCTCTGCAACCCACTTCCTCTGGCTTTAAGGAACTTTGGGCTGAGCCTGGCCCAGCCAGAGCCTCCATGTCAGGCGTTTCCCATGGGTGGCGGGCGCAGTCTGGCTTTGCCTTCCGTAAAAGGCAGCCGTTCAGGTGAACGCGCGGCCTGCCTCTGCCCGGCGTCCACCCCACCGTCCCCCTGGCTGAACATCTCCGTCACCTATCCGACCTGTCACCCCCGTCACCTTACCCTCCTCTTCTCCCCCGCCCCCCCACCTTTCTCCTCCTCCTTTGTTCTTGCAGTGCTAGAGATAAGCCCAGGGCTCCGAACGTGCCCCACAAGCGCTGTCCAAGGGAACACTCTCCCTCATATGACAGCTTGCAACAAGTCCCTCACCCTTCTATTGTATCCAACTTAGGTCAGCGGGGACTTAGGAATTAAAAGTGCTTTTAACTTAAAATTCCAACAGCCAGAGAAGCAGTCTCCTACCCCCATGTGTTCTCCTGTGCTGCTCTTCAGGAGGGGTCATCCTGGGCTTTCCGGCTTGCTAGGGAACACCTTCCAGGCAGAAGGACGCGCTGGGCATGCCCGGCCCCAGTCTCCCTGCGCACCAGCTGGTCTGCTGTGGTCCCAGGTGCAGAGGTGGGGTGGGTGGGAACAGTCACAGCAGCATACAACTCTGACACAGGTTTAGGCAGCAAGTCTTTCTCCTCCAGCCAAAGGTGGCTCGGGTGGCATTTATGAGCACTGAGGCGATGGCTTCTCCCTCTGAAACTCCCGACACAAAACTGTTCCAAAGTCACGTTTGATTGCCTGGTAGATAGTGCGTGAACATCGCATGGCTCTGGGCTCAGAGAGAGCAGGGGCCTCAGCGTGGCCAGTAGGGAGTCACAGCAGTCACACACAGGACAGGCTGCCTGCCCTGGCTCTGTGGCTTCATCTCAGAGTCTACTTCTCAATTGTGGCAGAAGTAATCTACCTTTCTTGAAAGGGCCTCCAGTGGTTTCTGGAGTCCTGGGGTTGGTGGAGGGTGAATTCCAAGTGTTTCCCAGGAAGGTGGGTAAGGGTCCCCCAGGGAAGCCAGCCCCCCACCCCCCCATGTGGAACAGCCCAGTCTGTGCACATGTTCTGGGTGGGAATCGGGTCAAGGCGGCTTCAGACTTCACTTACGGACATTTTCATGGTGGCCAAAAGGTACACGAAAAGTACATTTTCAACAGATACCAGGTGTGGTCAAAACTGCAGTTAATGGGGTGGCTGAGGGCCACCCCACCGTCAGGCGGGCTTGTAAGAACTCCATGGTGTGTCATCCACCTCGGTCACTGGGCCTGGCACTGTGGGGCTTCTGGCCCCTCTCCACAATCAAAATGGTCGTGAAAGGTCAATGTTTTAATTCCAGACATGAGGCCTTCAACAGTGTGGCTAAGGACACTGAAGACGGGTGGCCCAGAGCTGTTTCAGAGAGTGGCAAAAACAGCAGGGTGTCTTTGATTTGAGAGTGCTCATGGCAATGTGTCTTTTACGATCACAAACTTTTTAAATGTAGGCATTAATCCAGTTTTCCTATGCACCTTGGAATCCATGCCCTCAAGGGGGGTTCACCTACTGCAGCTCCTGCCTGGGGCGCCTCTCTCCAGTCCTGGGAAACCCCCAAAGCCCTCATCTTTAGGCCATGGTTTTTTCTACTGAAGAGGGAGGTGACTGCCATTTGGGGGACGAGGCACCCTTCCCTAATGTGGTACCCGAGCCTCGACTCATACGCAGGATTGAACTCTGTGTTCTGTTTCCCCAACCTTCATTTTTTGGGCTTGAAAAACAGTGCAATGAAAACCAGGACCCCTTCCAGAGAGGGAGGAGCAGGGTACGCCAGTGCTCCTGGGCACAGGGGCCTCACAGAAGCACACACACCCGGCACCCTCCTGCAAGGGCGGGTGTGTACAGAGGTGAACAAAGTCCAGCTGGCTTGCCCAGAGATACCAAGCTGCAGGAGACACAAACAACGCTGACATTTTCCCTGGAATACTTAGGGAATTGCACTGCGGCCAGGGCACGTCTTATGGAGATTCTTTTTTGTGCATGTGGTACTAGAAATGGAGCCCAAGGTCTCCATGCTCAGCTTCATCCCCAGCACGTCTTTTATAGCCTGTTTTAAAATTCTAACATTTGGCAAAAACCAGGACAGATTTATGGGAGCATCGCTTGCAGCATGGTCTTTTGGTGGGGGGGGGGGCACTGAAAATTTGCTTCTGGCTCTGCAGAAGGTCTGACATGCTGAGCTTTGACAGGTGTTTCTGAAGATGGTCTGGTCTTATAGCTCCCAGGGCCTGCAGGGCAAGGAGCCCAGGCCCGCCGCCCCTCTGACCACGTGCAGGAGGGAGCAGGTAAGCGCTGCCAAAGCCTCCTGACCCAGCCCTCTCTGCAACCCACTTCCTCTGGCTTTAATGAACTTTGGGCTGAGCCTGGCCCAGCCAGAGCCTCCAGGTCAGGACTGGGGGATGCGTGGGGCAGGAGTCCAACTCTTTAGAAAGCTTCACAAACTAAGCTGATACCTGAGGTAGAGAGCCACAGGTTCCAGGCCACGGGTGTGTGTGTGTGCGAGGGGGAGATGCTCCACTAGGATTAAGTCCTGGGGGCAGGGTCTCTCTGCGTGTATTTCATTGTCAGTCAAAAGCTACAGAAAAGCCAGATGGATTCCGCTTTCACTTGTTTCTGGGAGTACCCCCAGAAGACTGGTTTCGGGGTGACCGACATGCCTTCTACATGGATGAGGGAATTTGCTGTGTCATCAAGGGTCCTGGCAGTGGCAGCTGGCCAGGGCAACGTGACAATCTGAGTCCTGAGGTAGGACCTTGTCTGCTGTTGCTCACAAGGACAAGTCTCAGTGGCCCTTGCTCACCAGGGACAAGAACTCCAGGCCATTACATGGGGGCACAGAGACTGCCCTGGAGGAATAACCTAGGGCCTGCTGCACTTCAGGAGAAGGTGGCTCTGACCCAAGCCTTATGCTGTGAGGAGGGACGGGCCTGCGTGGAGCAGGAAGGTGACGCACAGTGCAGGACCCCTGGTGCTTGGGCCTCAGGGTGCGAGGCCAACTTGAAGCGTGTTTGTGAACCTCCTGCACTGGTACCAGCTTACTGTGTTTGACATGTCTTTAGGCTTTGGCTTAAAAACAAAAAATACTTCTGAGAAATTTTGTCCAGTGAAAATGCAAACCACCTTTTTATTAGGTGCCAGGATAAAGTTTATTCCCCTGTTAACTATGAGAGTAACAGAAATGTGTCTCCACTTTATTAAACCACCACAGTCTCCCAGAATGACGAGGAAAAAGGACAGACCGGAGAGACAAGTGCCGTCACCTGGAAGCCGTGCACGCTCCCAGGCCTGGCCGCTGCCGCAGGGCGTCCTGGTACTCAGGCACATGCATGCATGCACCTGTGTGCACACACCCACACACAGCCCTGCAGGGGTGGGTCAGGTGTGACGACCCCTACCACCCCAGAAAAACTCAAGACGTGGAGTGGCAGGAGAATTAAATAGCGAGACAGCAGAACAAGAATTGAATGATGACTATAACTTAATTTACCACGTTTATCAAGTTCCCCATATTTACACGCACTGAGTATTGCAGACCTGAAAACGTGAGGAGATATTCACCGATATGCGGCATGCCTGGATGCTGAATGCAGCTACAGTGATGGCGGTTCCATGTTGAGTTTCCCTTGGGTGGGCAGCCCATTTCAGTGGATTAAAGTAACTCAGCTACACAGAAGACACCACAGTAAGTTCCAAAGAGTTCATCACACCTCCAGATGGTACAACTGACCTGGTCGGTGGCCAGCAGGTGGTGGCACCTTGAGGGATCAGGAAGACGATCTGTGTGGTCTCTGGTGTGTAAGGCGAAGGGTCTGATGGATCGACCCATGTCACAAAGTCCAGGTCCCCCACTCCTTGGCTGTTAAGTGCTGCAGCTGGACAGCTGAGTCTACTTGTGCTGGCTGCTCACCCAGGTTCAATGTCTGTCCTTCTGGAGGCTAAGGCTTGACTATTTTCAAAAGGACACTATTTTGTGGAATTACTATTTTGCTAACCCTAATCAACAAGACTCTAAAGTTTGGTTGCTATACGTGGAAATCTGGGAGCCAGCATACAGAGGCCAGGGCACAGAGTGCGGGCCAGGCTCTGCACGAGGCCAGCATCGTCCATTTGGGGTATGAGGGCCACTACTGTTTGCAGATGGCTGAGCTCCTAAACCTAAGGCAGTGAGTCAGTGACTCGGGAGGGTCTCCAACAAGTGGGGGACCCTGGCAATTTTGTTAAGAGGCAGTTATTTTTAAAATGCAATATTTGCTTTTCTAACTGTAGGAAAAAGAAGCTTGAGAATTTCAATTTTCCACCTCAAGTAGCAGGAATGACTAAGCCCACATGATCACAAGCCAACATGGCTGCTAGAGCCTCTTTGTCCTCTTCTTAAAGCTATGACAGAGACCAGTGGACTGAAGAAAAAAAAAACCCAGTCACAAAACCACTGGCTGTCACCTGGGGTCCCGGAGGCTGTTAAAATCCCGAGGGATTACGTAAAGGGTGAGTGATTTGCTACCTAAGATTGAACTTTCCAGCCCAAAGTAAGAAGCACTGGTTCATGATGGCAGCAAAATGCACCCGGAAGTCTGGAGGTGGGGGAGGTGTGGGAGCCATGACTTATGGATGCAGCTGGATGCCGAGCGGGGCAGAGTGCCCATCTAGCACCCGTGAGGCCCTGGATTCCACCCCGTACTCCAGGCTAAATCCTGCCACCACGCCCCTACTCCAGGCAGGACCAGGGGGCTTCTAGAGCCTGAGGATACACTTCTCTGTGACCTGCTTCCTGCCAGATTCCTTTGGGAGCACTGGGGCCAGGAACAGGAGCTGTGTGTCTCTGTGGGGATGACGTCTGGGGACTCTGTAAACTTGAAATGACGTAGCTCAACAGTGGTCACGAATGTGAGCTATAATGTGCTGATTAGGAGCTCAAATCACTTAAAAAAAAAAAAGGCCAAACCCAGGGAAACGTGACTTTGAGGCCTGTGCCCACTGCTACTCCAGCCCCAGGAGGTGAGCCACTGGCCCTCAGAAATCAGCCTGGCATGATGAAGCTGCCTCTACCTTGAAAGTTCCATCTGTCACCTTTGGGCAGCTCTTGTGGCACTTCTGTCCCACAGGCCTGAACCCCAGCCATGCCTGTCCCCTGCAAAAGAGCTGGACAGACTCCCCTGAGCCAGCCTGGGCCCTGGCTTGTCCCCTTCCCTCCACAAGTGGCTGTCATGTACCGCCACTCAGGGGACAGATTGCTCTGATGGGAGAGCAGGCCCCAAACGCCGTTTGGCCGGCGAGGCCTGTGCAAGCGTGTGCAGTGCAGAGGAAGGGGCAGGCCATGGTGGGTTACCGGGAGCTCACGGTCTCGTGTGCCCCCACCTCTGGCATCCTCGTCCCCAATGACCTGCTCGGAACTGGGAGGCAGCCTCCCAGGAACATGGGTAGGCCACAGGGAGTGCCACAGGGAGAGACCTCTCCACGACCACGACCGAGGGGAGTCCGCGCAGATGCCTGTGAGAGTGCTGTGGCCGGGTGGAAGGACGTTACCACCTCCCTCCCCCGATTTCTACTTAACATACACAAAGCACCCTCCGTGGAGCCCAGTGGGCCACATCATGGGCCTAACCCACCACTCAGGATCTGCTGCCTCAGAACTCTTATCTTACGGGGCTCCTCAACGGTCCACGGTGGCCTTTCTGAGCTGCAGCGGAGGAAAGTCCAGGTGATGCTTTTGGAGGCTGGTGAATGTTCTGGGGAGCCCTCCCTCCCTCGGCTCTCCCCCCAGTGCTGCACGGGGCTGTGCTGGCAGGGCCCGAGGGTACTCCCTGCTGTGCAGGAGCTCTCCTGTGGACAGGACACTGTGTTTCCAGAGATTTCTGGCTGCTCTGGGGCAGGGGCATCAATGCCACAAGATCACCCTCTGCTAGCGGCTTCAGGCCCCAGGTGGAGAACCTCAACAGTAAAGGAAACTTGCCCGGTGAGGCCCTTGGGGACAGCCAATTGTCACGATGATGATGAAATTTTGGAGTAAACCCAGATCCTCCTCTAAGGACGGGTAAGTGAGCCTGGAGGAGAGGTGGACTCTTCCAGCTGCTCAGTGGCTGTGCCCGCCCTGCCAGGGGTGGCGTCAGGTTTATGAATGAGGGGAAATAACTCGGGCTAAAACCCAGTGACGTCTGCTCCTCTCTAAGAGCCGGGCCGGCGCCCCGGGGGCCCACAGAGCAGCCGCTGGGCCCTTGTGGCAGGGTGCTTGGCCCTGGCCGTTGCTGACTTTTCGTCTTTGGAAGCTTGAGGTATGTAAGGTTTCCGGAGTAGAGGGTGCTGCGTTGTCTGAAAGTTCCATGTGGACCAGGCGAGAGGGATTCACCTCTGACCTTAGAGGCTCATTGAGGTGCTGGCACTGCCACAGAGTTGCCTGGGGTCTCTGGGGCTAGGGCTCGGGGGGGGGGGTCTTGGGGGGGCACGGTGTGTCTCCTCCTCAGCAGGCCCTTGGGCTGGAGGCCACTGCTCCTGCAAAGGAAGCAGAGGACGGTCAGGCTGTGCGGTGACAGGGACTCTGCCTCGTCAGGGAGGGCTTAGGCGTTCAGAAGAAGAGGGAGCGTGGCTCCAGGAAAGGGTCTGCTGGTCTCCCCTCCCCACGGCGGGCTTGTGAACTGGCGCCTTGAATGAACCCGCCGCTGAGCGCCTCTTCTCCCAGTCTCCGCGCGCTTTTTCGCAGCCTAAAAGAAGCTGTGAATGCGAACTTTTGCGAAACAACCTCAGTGTTCTGGGTGGTCCAGAAGCAAAGGGTGAACAGGAAGAGGAAGAAAGCAGGAAGACGCACAGATCAGAGCCAGGGAAGGGCCCCATGCAACC
Organism: Ctenodactylus gundi; assembly: GCA_004027205.1. NCBI lineage: Eukaryota > Metazoa > Chordata > Mammalia > Rodentia > Ctenodactylidae > Ctenodactylus > Ctenodactylus gundi. The sequence goes on from PVKB01003350.1 coordinate 29,367, forward strand.
CCACAGGAAGCCGCGGCCGTGGGCACCGCTGGCGTGACTGGCACCTCCGTGTGCTGGCGTGTCAGTATTTCACACAATGACTACCGCGCTGCCATTCCCCAAGGGCCTGCGATGGGAGGTCAGGACTAAATTGCTTGTGTGAATGAGTCCAGATGAGAATACAGCTACTTAGCACTGGAGGGAAAAGGGATAAAATCAAAACTTGCGGCTGTGGGTCCCTGGGGTGCCCTGTGGAGCTCAGAGGAATATAGGAATGCTGCCGCAATACCCGGCCATGGTTGCCAGCAGGTGCGTCTCTGGAGGCCGCGGGCGAGAGCACGCTTACATCACCCTTCCTCGCCGACAGTTCCTGCCACGTCCCTGCAGCCTCTGCTGGGCACAAGCCTCAGAAAGCAGAGTTCCCCACCCTCCTCCTCACAGGCCTTGATGCCAGGGCTTCAGCCTTTGTGACTATTATTCTTATATGTAAGAAGTTGTTTTATTTATTCACAGACAGCATCTTTCCTTGTCTTGTGACCTTACCTTGTTATTTCTAGAACCCCTGTCCAAAATCAATACTTGCAAATATGCTGGGGCCTGTGTAAGCAAAGGCCTCGGGCTCGACAACTGTTTTAGACTCCACCATCTCAACTGTTTTAGAACTCTCTCAGGTCAGCCGCTCAGACCAATAGGTGGTTGGGCAATGCCTGGGGCCAGAGCCCTTACCTAGCACACACGAGGCCCTGTGCTGACCCCTAGCACTGCAAAAGCAAACTACAAGCCCAGGTTTCTTTGCAAAAAGGCAGTGCAGTTAGGCTGGCATCCACCACATGTCAGCATCCCATCACTGGGGTGGTATGGGTGTGCCACCCAGGGACGAGAGGGCCGCAGGGGGAAAAAGATCTGATTTAGTCCCCCAAATACACAGCTTAAAATACCACCCACTTCTGTAACCAGATCACTTGGGGTAAGAAAGGGGCCGGAGGAATAGCTCAGTGGTTAATGCACTGGCCTAGCAAGCACTAAGTACCCGAGTTCAGTTCCCCAGCACCACATAAGCTGGATGTGGTGGTGCACATCTGTAATCCTAGAGTGCAGGTGGCTGAGGCAGGAGGATTGCCATGAATTCGAGGTCAGTCTGGAGGAGGAGGAGGAGGTGGTGGTCAATGAAATAAAGTGACATGTTCAAAGACTCAAAGCAAGGAACGAGGCTTTGCTGACAGCCATCCAAGGCAGGCAGGGAGGGGAGCCCCTTGTGCGGCAGGCACAGTAATGCTGGCCACGCCCATGATGAGCCGGGCACACGATGACATGCTGTGACGGGCACAGGCATCGGAAGGCAGGGAGCAGGCGTGGAAGTAGATTAGGGAAAAACCACGAGAGGCCAGGCCACAGCCAGTGCCACTAAGCCCAGCGCATTCCTCCTAACCCCATCCGCCCGCTGGCGTCCTCTGCCTGGGCCCGTGTGCTCCCTGGCCTGTGACAGGAGCATTTGACAGGTGCAGGGAGCAGGGCTGCCTCCCTAAAGGGCTGTATCCCCTGGGGCTGCTGGTAGAGGCTGCGCTGCTAGGCCGCCTCCTCCTGATGACAGAAGCCAGGGCCCACTCAAAGGACATGGAGCCATTTCCCTGCTGCTGGGGCCGGCACAGAGGGGCACGAGGCTCTGTGGGGCCTGGTGAATAAAAACCTTTGCAACAACCTCCCTGTTGGGCTGCCCTGCACGTGTGAGCACCTGGGCTCCCTGTCTCTGACATCTGTGAGCCTGGGGCTAGGCCAGCCACAGTCATGGCCGTGAAAAGGCCAGAGGGCCAATGTGTGGGCCTTGCCAGTCGTCCAGGCTGCAGGCGTGATTCGAGCCTGATGGGTGCGGGTGGACTCCTGCAGCAGCCAGGAGACCTCGGCTCTGGCATCCCACTTCTTCATGTACTGAGACACACAGGAGCTGGCACCGTCTGTGCAGGGCATCGGGGACAGCATGGCTAAGAGATCCATTCTATCCTCTGAGCGCCGCCACCATCGCCATCACCAGCTCGGCCCCTCCCGCCTGTGAGCTTACACAGCTGCCAGCCCTGCGGCGGGGCTGCAGTCCCCACCTGCAGCCGCCAGCCTGCTCTTCTGTCCTAGATGCTGGTCCCTAGGTCCCCACCCTCTGTGCTCCCAGATTTTGTCAGCTTTGTCTCCCTATTCAGCGGCCCCTCTGCAGACTCACGGACAGTTCTGAGGAACCAGCAGGGCTTTAGAGGCCTATCTCAGGACCCTGCTCCTTGGGGCCTGGACAACCCAAGAGGGTGGCTCCTCTGTTCCTGGGCTCCCCGGAGGTCCCCAAAGACACAGGGTGGGTGACGAAGACACTTTTAGGATGGCAGGTGTTGGATGCTGAGCAGAGTGGGAAGGGCAGACAGAAGGGCAGGCACGTGGCAGGGCGGGCGAGGGGAGGATGCTCCCCAAAGCCAAGCAGCTTAAGTGGCAGGCTTACCTTGCTCTGGTTCTGTAACGAGACCTCTGGGTATTTTAATCTGAAGGGAAAGAGCATAAAATTAAACGCATACTAGCTCGGCGTCCCCAGCTCCAACCCAACAGGTAACAGTGTTAACAGCACATGCCTTCCCGAGCTGCTGGCGTCTTCTCGAGGCCTCCTGGATCATAACCTAAAATTTACTTTAAATTCCACCTGATGGCTGAGGAATTCCACATTTCCGTATGGGAAGCGGGAGCCATTAAATCTCCTTTGATGTGTAGGGAGACTTATGAGGAGCCCTGGAACCCTAAGAGTGGGACAGTAGGTCCTTTTCCTGATGCTAGACCTTCCCACAGATAAAGGTGCTTTGAGACCACCACATGGGACTCAACAGATGACCCGAGAAAGTAACTGGAGGCCCGAGGTGTGAAGTCTGCGTGTCTCAACACTCTGACGTATGGGTTGCTGTGTTAACCCGGGAGGTGACTGCAGCATGCAGTGAAAGGAAGGCTTTGGATTAGAACACGTGGCTGGGAGGTTCGCCCGTGAGCTCACGCTCTCTCAGTCACCGAGGAAACCATGCTGAAGCTGGGGAGGGGGTCCTAGGGGTCCCCACACCCACGCTTCCACCCCGCCACGTCCTAGTTGGGGCTCCTCATCTATGCTCCCCTCTGCATCAGACTGAGGCTTCTCATCACACCTCCCACCTTCAATCAGTGTCAGCAAGCCGCCATCAAGCTTGGCAAAAGACATTTATCCACGACACGAAAGGCTGTCTGCAGGGCCACAGTTGAAAACCTGTGTTTTCTTCTGAGCCCATCTGCTGAGCCTGGCACAGAGGCTGTGCCCGTTTCTACGTGGGCTTCAGAGCGCCAGCGGAAGGGCAGGGTCTTGTGGAAGGATATATGCACTTCTGTGATGACATACTTCCTAATTCACTGACAAAAATCCAACCACCCAAGAGAAAATCATTTAGGGTTAGGAATGTCAGAAACAGTGGTTGCTAGGTGATCAGCTGACTTGAGTGTTGTTCCTCCCCTCCGCGAGGACGTGGGCAGCCCCGGGCTAAAGCTAAAAGCTGGTAACAGGCCGGGATCCTGAGGTGACAAACGTTCCAGATTCCCCACTTCCCCTAGGTCTGCGCTGAGAACCTGTCCCCTTGTGGAGCACAGCAAACACAGGGTGCCTCCTGTGGTCTTCCACAAGCCACAGAGCAGTGGCGTTTCAGAGCACCCACGTGAGCACGGCTGCCTGGAGGAGGGCTCCTTGATCTCCCACCCTGCCTCCCCAGCCCTGGTTCTGCAGTGCGTGCAGGCCGATTGGTGGACACCCAGCAGGCAGATGGCGTGCTAACAATGGGGGACTTGTTTGTAATTGCTGATGAGGTCTGGCTTGCCCTTCTTCTGAGAGTCCCCAGACACAGCCTGGACCACAAAGAACACCTCAGTGACTGCCAGTCCGTGGCTGAGTATGGATACACAAAGACAGCGGCTGCAAGGGGCTGCCTTGACCATTTCGTGGGCTCCAGTGTCAGCTGGCCCTGATGCACAGGCAGCAGTTCTGAAGGATGGGGTCCCAGGCAGTGGGAACTGTCAGCTTGCTGGTATTTCCCTGGGGCTTGGGGTGAGGCAGCAGCTGCCCTGCATACTGCTAGAAGGCACCGGAAGGGAGCACTGGCTTTGCAGGTGAAGGATTAGAGTAGACAGGAAGCGCAGGCCAGCGATACAAAGCCCAAGCATCTCATCTTTCCATCCACTGGGCACAGGGGTGTGCCAGGTACTGGACTAGGTTTTGGGTGGTAGCTGTGACAAAGCAGTCAGCACTTCCACTGGCAGGGGCTCCGGCAGAAGGAAGGAGGAGGTACGTACTCTGGCTGTCTAAGGTGGAGGTAGCTTTCTCTTCATGTGTACAAAGCCCAAATGCAAGAGCTATATACAAACAAACACCTGGTATTTTTATGGTATTCCAGAGAAGGGAAAACTAAGAAATAAATATGTCTTAAAAGACTCCGTAAGTTGGCCCAGTGGTATAGGCCTGTAATCCCAACACCCTGGGAGACGGAGTCAGGAACGTCGCAAGTTTCAACCTGGCCTAGGAAACTAGTAACTTGCTAAGACCCTGTCTCAAAATCAAGAAGGAAAAGTGGGCCAGGCATAGAGCTCAGCGTGAAGGCCCTGGGCTCAGTTCCTAGCAACATACACATGGATTAGTGTGATGTTTTCCTACCTAGTGCTGGTCCCATCTAGGAGAGGGTTAGGGTTAGGAAAGGTTAGGAAAGGTTTGTCTTCTCAGGAGAACTTTAACCATTCAGCTGGGACATCAAAGATCTGTTTGTGGCCAGGCAGCGGCTCAGGTACAGAGTTTGAGTCTAGAGGACCCAGAAGTCACACTTAAAGAAGGCTATCACGTTGGCCTGTCTGACTTCTTTGATGTTCCGGATACACAAAAGCATAGGCAACAAGAGGTCTGCTTGGAGATGGGCTGTGCTTTCTGCAGCTCCACCTCACGATGCCGTCTGAGACTCTGAGACCAGGAGGCGTCTGTGGTGTTTTTTGCAGCTGTAGTTACCGACAGCATTGGGACAGCAAAGGAACCAGGGTCTGAGCCAGCATCTTAGGCCCTGAGGATGGCCACTTGGAATCTCGCTGGGCAGGGTCACACAGGAAATGCAGCTGCCTCCTCGCAGATGCTGTTACTCAGCAGCCAGTATGGGCAATGATGAACTGGTTTGGGGTAATTAGGAAGGAGAATGATTCTGAGAGCTCGTAGGGCAGACGGAGGGCCACTGTGGCCTGGTTTTCGGCAAGTGCTAAGTGTCCTACCAGCAGGAAGGTAGGCAGAGTGGGTGACCAGAGCTGCCTGAGTTGTTCAGGTTCCTTGGAAGGGCCAAGTGAGGGAACAGGTGCAGGCAGTGGTGGGCTAAGCCTGCACACGCAGCCATGTTGGCAACCCAAGGCCAGCGGGAGCTCGCCAGCCTAATTACCAGCTCCAAATGGCCTGAGGATGGCTTCCAACATATACCAGCCAGCAGCAGGGGCTCATGCTGGCCCAGGCCTGGCTCCGGGCTTGGCTTTCCCTGTTCGGTCATTGGTCTTGCCCATCAGCTGTGGTTTCACAGCAGAAAAGGAGGGCGGCTGGACCACCAGGGAAGGTGGAAAGAAGGAAGGGAGGGCTTGGGGCATAGGAAAGACCTGGAAAGATTGTTAACTGAGATTGGGAATTACTGGTGCAGAGATTTCAGGCGTTACTGACTTGTGGGTCAGGGAGGGAGAGAGGGGCAACTGGCAGCTCCAAGTACTTGGAGGAAGAAGAAATGTTGTCGCCGCTTCTTCCTGGGAAGGCTCAGCGGTTTGCTCCTGCTTCACGTGACTTCTGTCTGTGACCGGGGTGAGCAGCTCTCCAGCCTCCGTCTCTGCCATGTGCCTTCACCGCTGCTGGCTGCCCCGTCAGTGGTCCCTTGACTTATCTTGGCTTAATGCTCATCAGTGGTCCCAACGTGGTGATTCACCTCAGGCAACACGGACAGCAAACAGCCACCAGAGGAAGGTTGTGCTCTCGGTGTGGCAGCAATCTAGAGACGTAGTGTTTTTTGAACCAAGCAACCAAGTCAAGTGTGTACCACTGGCAAATGGACAGCTGGAATAAATCCATCATCCAGTAACGTCAAGAGCCCGTTAACTGTCGAGGAGTTGTACTTCATCACAACAATGTGAGACCACAAACAAGTGTGATCACCTGTCAAAAATTATTGAAGCTTGGATGGACTGTACTGCCACACCCACCAGACTCGCCTGACCGTGTACGGTCAGACTCCCACTTATTTCTTCAAAACTCCTTGTATGGTGTAATGTTCAATTCAGATAAGGCTGTAAATAAGCATTTTGTTCTGTTTCTCGCCAATAAAGACAGGACCTTCTATGGACAAGGAAGCTCACTGAAAGATCGCAAAGGGCAGGAAACAGAATGAGGCAAATACCATTGGTCGATCTTTGTTTTTGCATAAAAAATGACCTCTGAAAACTACAGACAAAATACATCATGGCTTTTCCGACAACCCAATACTTTTGATTTTGAGACAAGATCTTACTAAGCTACTAAGTCTCTCAGGCTAGGCTTGAACTTGTTGATCTCCTGGCTCAGGCTTCCGGGCCTGCACCGTGAGGCCCACGGGACACTCTTTTGGAGAGTAGAATGTGCTGGGGAAACTTCATCTACGTGCTCTCAGTCTTCTGTACTATGGAGCCATTTTCAGTGTCTCCAAACCCTTTCCTGGGTAGTGGGTGCAGCTCTCTACAATGTGCCACAACCATGGAGGTCCTCTGGGGGCCTGCGGGGTCTGAGGAGAGGTCAGGTAGGTCTACCTGCAGACCTGCCCTACAAAAAGCTGTGGCCTGGTCTCACCTGAAAGCCCAAGCTGGGGCTGGCTCTGAAGGTGGGGTATCACTGTGGCTCCCAACCCTGTATGGAAAGTGTCCAGGGGCCACTTCCTACCCCGGCACAACACCTGCTCACGCATAGAGACCGCGCTCCCTGCAGGGCCGTGGGAGCAGGAGAGCTCCTCTGCGCGTGGCTAAGCAGAAAGCTAAGTGGGGCCAGCACGGCCTCCAGGAAGCTCCATGGCTCGGGCTGTGCTGTCCATCTACAAGGCCACACGGACGTGCAGGGCTGCGATGGGCTCACAGGTGATGTGAACCCCAGGTAGGAGCCCCGGGTTCTCAGACTATCAAGGTTGTAACTCATTTCCAAAAATCATCTCTGAGAAAAATTCTTAGTACCTGCTGGCTATCTCCTGGCAAGTGCTTTGGTGTCCCCTGAGCTGTAATTAGGGCGAGGCGGGAGGAGGACACCCCCTGCCTTTCAGTCCCGCGGGGCTGGTGGCTGGCGTCAGGCCGAGCGGACACCATGCTCACAGGACAGGAGAGGGTTGGATGCCACACTGCATGGGCACTGTAGGAAGCGTGGCCTCGGCTCCCTCCCACCTGTGGACCTAAGCGCCTGGTCTCGGCCCAGCCCCAGGGTCAGGGGTCCCATGGCGGCTCTGACACCTGCTGCTCTCCCCTGCCCACACAACATCTGCTCGTCCAGTACCTCCTGTGCTCCTTTTCAGTTTGGCTTTCTTTGGCACCCTGAAGACTGAACTCCTTTACCCTGAGCTACACTCCCGGCATAGGCCGTCCCGTTTTTTTTTTCTGAATGGATTCTCTCTAAATCCCTGAACTGCCCAGACTGAGCTCAAATTCATGGTCCCCGTGCCTCAGCCTTCCAGAGCGCTGAGATCACAGGCACTGCCATCACATCTGGCTTCTCCTTTCTTTCTTCCACCGCCTCCTATTTTTTTCTCCAATGCCGGTGACTGAACCCAGGGCTTCCACACTGAGGGACGTTTCTAGCCCAGTTTTTATTTTTTATTGTGAGAGGGGGTCTTGCTAAACCACGAAGTAGCCCAGGCTCAGCTTCCCATCCACTAATGCTTCGTGTGTGTGGGCTTCCGGTCTCAGGCATCTTGGTTCTTCACTGATGTGGCAGAGTTAACACCTGACCACTAGGATGCTTACTGGTCCACCTCGTAACCAGGGCCAGGTTCCCACTGTCCTTCCATGTCCCAAAGCAGGTGGCACGTGCCCTCTCGGGACTCTCAAGCCACTGTCTGATTGCTGTAAAGAGGGTTGCAGCTTAGAAATCAATGGCCAAATAGCACTACTCTTCACCCTCTACCAGGGAGCAGGGACACGGTCCCACACAGCCTTCTGCGTCCCCTTGTGGGCCCGACAGCTGGGAAGGGGGGGTGGGGGGCCGGCTCAGAGGTGGTAACAATCAACAGGTAGCAGCCTTGTTTCTAGCTGATCAAATGGAAAACAACAACTGTTTCTGGGCTGTTTTCTCTCTGCCTGCATGGGGGAAAAAGTAAGAGAAGAAGCCTAAAACAATCATGGTACTGACCAAGGCCATGGGAACGCTCGTGATGACCCTGACACCACAGCCAAGTTGAGGTATCTGGACCCGTGCCAGGCAGCCCGTGGGGCAGCAGTCTCCTGGTTTCCCTGCCTCTGCCTCTGCCCAGCTTGGCCCTGTTGCTTGCCACAGTCCCACTTTCTCCAGGAAACTGGGAAGGGAGGGGACAGTGACTCGTAATTGCAGGTGTTTATTCTATGTCTTGCATCAGGCTCGACACATCTGTGGTTGGGAGACACCTGCCCTCCTTAAAGCAGCAGCGGCTCTTTGTCCTGCCCTACCACTGTACGTGTTCTGTGAGAGGAACTGCATGCCTCTTCTCGAGCAAATTCACAGTCCATTTCTGCTACACAACAGCCACAAAGGGAAAGAGAGACGTAAATATGCAAAGAAAAACCAAGCTGCTCCTTGAGTACCAAAGGAGTTACACTCGCCATATACACTGAATATATCATTCCAGTGAAGATACAATGGCTGTGGAGTGTAGCTGTGGCTGGGGGACAGGTTTTCGGGGTTCCTACCAATGCTCCATCATCCTCTCAGAATGCATTTTCTACGAATTAATGGGAAAAAAGTCCAAAAGTGGTCAGAACCAAGGCTGCTGCTTGGAAGACTTAGGCTAGAGCCACAAGAATTTACAGGGTGGAGATGAAGCCCGTAGAGGCAGCCAGATGTCTGCAGGATGTGTGGGGACACTAGCCAGTGACAACCTTGTGTGCGGAGGGCCCGAGCGGCTGGCTGTGACTTCTAGCACAGATGGTCATGTAAGCAAACTTTAATTAAGAAAATTTCTGGATTTTCGGCATGGGGTTCTCTAATTCAGTCGTGACCTTGAACAGGAACAGAAAGTCAGTTGTCGTGGCTCTGATTATGGGACTGTCACCATGAGGTGGGCATGCACGGATTGATTGTCTGTTCATGGCATGAGGGGTTAGACCTGCTACGTCCTGAGCTTCTTGGTAGCTCCCTGCTCACTGAGGAGGAGGCAAAGGCATGCTGGCAATCAGACCCGATTTTAACAGGGAGGGTGGAAGAAGCAGGTGGAAGGGGTCCTCAAGGATTCTGCAGCTGGGCCTTTTCCACAGATGGGGAAAACTGTCTCCGAGATGAAGGTTAGGATTTGCCTTGTCCATCTCTGGGGCTAACTTGATTACTAATCACCCAGGGAGAGAGTGAGTGGGATGCCCCTGTCAGGATCTGGGGGCAGAATGAGGCCCGTGAGACCCAGCCATAGTAACTAGAGTGTGGTGTGGAGGACTGAGCAGGTGCAAGTTGGGTTGGCTTGACTCCTGGGCAGAGACTGGTGAGCTACAAATCCAACCTGGGCCACATCTGCACCCAGCTATGCCCTGGAACCAACATGTAATCCAAGGACTCTATCTACAGCTTTTCCAGGAGATTGTTTTGACCACCCAAATCACCTGCCAACACCAAGATACTGGGTAAAGTTTCTGCAAACTTACTTGATGATTTTGCTGTAGAAAAGAATTACAAAGTCTCCTCCCTAGGGTAGAGGAACATTACCATGCTTTGCAAGAGGGCACCCATGCCTTGGGGGAAAGATGTAAGTTTGTAGTTTGGGACCAACTCAGACTGATGTGGTTTAAGCCCTAACTTCTATGAGAACGGCAGAGGGAGAAATTTCCTCATTTGTCCTAAATCCTGGACCTTCTGAGACCTAGCCAGTCACAAAAGAGGAAGCACCACAGCCCACACCTTGGAAAAAATCAGGCGCTGTGTTTACAAGACCTAACAAATAAACAGTGAGCTGTGCTCCCTCTGCTGGCTCTGGACCGCAATGTGAAGTCGGCAGGAGCCATGGGCAGTGCTGGCTTCCCCGGCAGGAAGTTCAGACCTACTGACACGAACCTCCCCTTTAGATAGTCCTTGGAGGTGGGGGCAATCCAGCTTTACCAACGTGTAACCGAGAGACTCGGAGATTCTTCAAATTAGGTATTCGATGAGCCCCGTTTGGGTGACGCCAGGGTACAGTGGTCAACGGTAACAGTAATCAGGACTCGGTCATCAGCAGACATCAAGGGCTCCTTGCTCTCTAAGAGCAGTTTCCCAAAGGTAAAGATCGCCGCCTCTTTCTTCGATACACCCAGTGTGAGACTGGAAGCTCGGAATCATTAGCATGCGCGATGATGACCTCATGGTGAACAGATGCACTTGGCTGGGAGCTGCTCTGATGACATCAGTCCCTCCCTGGCACTCAGGGTGCCTGTTCCAGTTAACCCTTCACAGGCCCCTCTGGGGGCCACCCCTCCCCCCCTTTCTTGAAAACACAAACTTTTGTCTGCCACCTCCAAGGCGTGTGGCTTAAATGCACATAAATACAAATACACAAAACTTGTCAATATTAATAGTAATGTACCCTTTGGGATTATGTATTGCTGGTCAGTAAGGGAAGGAATTCAACAAAGGAGGGAAACCACAGTGCCAGGTGCAGAAGCCACCCGAATGCCACTGCATGACCGGTGCAAGTCACAGGTGGGACAGGACATACAGCCGTGTCGCAAACAACATTTGCTGATTTGGAAAATGAGTCTTTTTATTTCTAAAGCCGTTAGACAAAAGTGGAGCCCTGCCTCCCTATCCTCAGCTGGCAGAGCCTTGGATGGAAGCTCCTCAGCTTGGTCTCCCGCCCACCCCAGGGCTCCATGGGTGGGGAGCAGCACCCTCTGGACACAGAGGTCTGGGGCAGGGCGCATTTTCCAACAGTGGCATCTCTGGGCACAAGTCAGTCCCACTCAGCCCATTTTTCCCACCTTAGCCCCCAAGGTGTGCAGAGCTGGGGACTGTGTGCCACGTGCAGGTGTGTGCTTTGAACTCAGTGTGCGGAGACCTCAATGTGCAGGTGACTTCCCCTCCCCTAAGACAAAGCTCCTCCCTGCCGGTCCTGAGGTCACAAAGGGAGCTAGGAGCCCCTCAGTTCAGACTTTGCATATGCCCATATGCCCATGAGCAGCAACCCAGGGCTGCTCGATGACACTGACAGCCCTGATTGGGTCCCCAGTGCACGAAGGGAGCTTAAACCACTCAGGGTCAATGCTTCCAGTTGGCTTGTTACTTGGAAGGGCGGACTTCTTGGTGCCTCAATTTAAGCTAGCTGGCTCATCTGGGTTTGACTGTACTTGTTACAAGAAAATAAAAAACACTGAATAAATGGAAAAATGTTCTCATCTGGAAATGCAGGAGCAGGACAGGATTCTTCAAAACCAAAACCATATGTAAATGAGGACAGAGGGGCTTTAGGAGGGGCCTGCTCCCTGGAAATGCCCCCGCCCTGCATTTCGGTCCTGGTTAAGTTCATTTCCATCAAACTCCAAACTGGTGTTAAGGATAGATACGCCCAGATTCCTAATCGCACTCAAGGGCAGAGGGACACACCTGCGTATGGATTTTTATCATTCAACACAACCCTGAGCACCATGAAATGTCATACTATTAACCGGAAAAGAGGAAGAAGCAGTATTTGATTTGATATTTCATGTTTGGTTTCATGGCTTTTAAAAATTTATGAATGTTCTAATGCCCGCCCTTAAATGCCATCAGAAGTGTTGTTCTGTTAAGTAATTTAAAGAAAGGATAGAGTTCTCAAAGAAGCCTACTAACTTCATAGTCACAAAAGCCAAGTGGCAAAATCTCAGAGTGCTTCTGTAGTCTAAGGATGGTACCTAGATTTAGATGAGTCATTCCGATAGGTTTAAATAATAGTAACTTTGGGAAAAAAATCTAATTAAATTCTAGGAAGGCTAATAGGCACATAGGAAATGAAGCCCGTAACTATTTGTTCCAATAACATCTTAATCAACAACCTTAAGAACGTAGCATGCTGTTTGAGTTAAGGACACTAGACATCTACTTATTGTTTAATTTTTTTCTCTTAATTTAAAAAACCGAAATGTTTCCTCAAGAGTTAAAAAAAAAGCTGCACTGAAAAATCAAGTTCCAACACCTCAAGTGGATGGGGAAAAATCTGACAAGATCTTTAAAGAAAATTAGCTACAGATCCCTCATGTTCTTTCAGTGAAAAAAAAATCAGAAATGATTTTAAAACCTCTAGCCAGACTGGGTATGAAATCTTCATTTTTTTTTGTCTTAGATTGAATGTTGGCAGAGTGTATACAAGAATTCAATTCACAGCTGTTCTACATTTTTTTTAACATAAGAAACATTAATCAAAGCCTTAAGTTATAAGCTTCTCTCGTGTCCTTTAGTATTCCAGTTCAACAAAGATCAAGCGAGGCCCTCCCTGGCTCCCGGGAAGCGCCTCCCCTCCCTCCCGGGAAGCGGCAACTGATTATGGAAATGCTCCCCCACCCTGCCAGTGCTTATCTCCGCAGCCTTCTGCCGGCTGCTCAGCTCGCAGCAAGGCTGGGCCTCCTCGCTTATCTTCTCACTAAGCTCCCAGAGGCCAGGACTCAAGCCAGCCATGTTAAACAATGATGCATGGCTGATTTTATTTGTAAGTGATTTATTTCACTGAATTTAATTTTTTTTCACTTTGTGTGTAAGATATTTGTTAACAAGTCAGGATGGGAGAAGGGAGGCAGTGTTTGGAGACAATCGACCCAGGTTAGAAATCTATTAGCGACCACCCTGTCCTGGTCCTGCGGAGAGCGGGGAGGACCGGAGGATTGCAGCACATGCTGGCGGCGACCCCACTGCCGCTGAAAGGCGATTAATCTGTAACTACATGCAGAAAGGGGCAGGTAATAATTCTATTCTTTAAAAAAGAAGACAGTAACAATATTATCAGTTTAAGTGGCAGTACCCTATTTTTCAAACTGGAAATATAAAAACAATAAATGCTTTAAAACAAGGAAAGCTATGGGAAAAAAATTTTTTTTTTGCAATTTTCTTTTGATCTAATGGATGAAAATGACTGCGAGTGAGTGTGTGACCGGGTCCTGTGCCAGGTGCTGCCCGAGGCCTGCGGCGTGTCCGCTTGACACAGACCACTCCGGAGAGTCACGCTTGGTAATGACGGGCCTAGGGACCCTGGCCTCCCTGTCTACTGCATTAATCCCTGACCCCACTATCTCAGCAGCATAATCCCCACTTAGCATTAGGAGCAATGGCTTCGGCTTCAACTGCGAGGAACTCTTCTTTTGATAGGTAAGCAATGGTTCGGGCATCGCATTTAAACAACATATTCCCAGCTCAGCAAGAAACCCACACTCCTGAATGAACCCGAGCGCATGACTGAGAAAGAGTTCATTAACCTGCCACACTTGGGGGTTAACAGGACAGCCCAGAAAGGAGCCCAGTGGACAGCCGCCACGAAACAAATGAAAACAGGCGCTGTCACTCCTTTTGATATTCATTAGTTGATTCAGAGAGGGTAGGCGCTTCTTAAATGCACGAGCATTTATCTGTGAAAAACAGGTGTACATCTGCTACTTACAGCGAGCCTGGCCGGCCTCGCGAGCTGGGGCGCAGACACTCACCCGTGCCACTGAGGGAGTAGCCAGGAGACGGAGAGAAGACCTGCGCCGCGAAATCCTCAAACGTCATGACTTCGCGGTGGCTCTGAATTATCGCTTCCAGATACAGAGCTCGCTCTTCGTAGCTGTGGGAGCCGGTCAAGGAAAGAAACACACGTGCCAAACACCACGCTGAGCCCTGACCCATGGCTTCATTACAGTCAGGCAACTCTCATGTTTGAGGACCAGAAAAGCTCTTGCAAGTTCTTCAGCATTTTGTCAGAAACTTAAATATCCATCAAAATTAATAATAAGATTCTCATTTTGAAACTTAAGTGTCCCTTAGACTGTAAGTGCATTCAACACTAGCATCTCTAAAACACACATAAGCCAATAATTGTAGAGTCATATCAAAGCATCGTTAAGGTTAATGTAAACAAACACAGTAAGAGCCGCTGCTGCTGGTGGGGCCTGTGACATCCTGGATTTTCACTTCCTGTGTGGGTGGAGAAAACACTTCCCTGGGTTGGGAAGTTCAGAACCAATACTTTTAGCAAGAACTGGGGCTACCATGATAAGCACACTTAAAACGAGGACATGCAAGTCATTTCTGGGAAGAGACAGAGGAGGGAGTATGTTCCTGAGGACCGACAGATCATCTAACCGACACGAGAACCTAAAAACATGAGAAAATAGAGCCCGAATGAAGAAGGATGTATTGAAGAGTGCATAATACAACTGGAAGAGAGAAGAAAAGGGACCGGCCTGCTAATTAGAACCGCAGCCTGGAACACACAGCGTTCAAATGTGTAATCAAAAACCAGTCACCAATAAAACTTACAAGCGTGACATGCCGAAGCAACTTTCCAGCTGTCTTAATGGGACCCCTGCGTGTGGCAGGCTTTCACGGGACGGAAGGCAGTGCTCGCCCTTTTGTGTGTGACCTCTGTTTCTCTGAAGGTGAATCTCAGTGGCTGGGGGACGCCAGAGCCACAGGACAGCGGACAAGGCCTGCACAGAAGGCCTTAGGCATTAACACTCAGGGAGGGGGGCAAGCAGTCTCATCCCCTCCCGCATTACCAGTGCAAATGTCAGGAGGTCTGGTTTGGTCACTGGGAAATTCAGATAGACTCCTCAGGAGCACAGGGGATGTGGGTCCCTACCAGGCTGGTATCTGTAGCTCAGGGGGAGAAAATATTCTTTTAGTATTTCTTACTCTACCTTTAAACTTTCTTTTCAAAATGCTTCTCAAAAAATCTCATTGCGGACAATTATACCCTTTCAGTGAGCTTTCAGCAGAGCCTGTGTTTCCAAATAAATGCTTTTCTCCTTCCCTGGGTAATGTGGGCACTGCTTTCTAAATATGGGCCTTCCTCTGCCTGCTTCGGTACCATTCAGAGGGTGATTTCACATTGATGGAGAACAATAAAAATAATAATAATAAAAAACTCCGCCAAACAATTCTGTTCCCCTACACAACTTGTATTTCGAGCCCTCTGTGGCCACGAGGACTGGCCCTCCTGCCCCCGGTCACACAGATGGCAGCGCAGCGCAGCGCAGCACTTATGTCAGGACCCCTCCTCCAGCTGGCTCCGGGCAGGTCTCTTTCCCTTTTGGAAAATCACTTTTATGCATATCTGTCTGTGACATGTATTCATCTACATCATGCAGACCACACACAACCTGGGGAACATACACACATACCACGTTTTGGTCTTTTTTCTTACTTTGCCCCACACAACTTTGAAAACACGAAATGAGCTTGCAGGCTTCAGAGTGGCCCACATGATGATTTATGATCTTTTCTATAGATGGTTCTAGCAGCCCCAGGCCAGGGTGGCATGAGCTGGGCTGCTCTGCGGCTGCAGGCTGAACTCCTGGTGACTTGCTTTAATGAACAGCCTGCCAAACTTCCTCCGCGCAAGGCGCCTGCTCGCCCAATTCTAGGGGGACCCACTAATGCCATTCACGTCTCATTATGAACTCGCTTATTCTGCACAGCACTTGGCTGTCGCCATGGCTCGGCCCTCCGTGCGCGGCCCCAGCAAGCCGCTGGTCCGGGGAACAGCAGGACGCTGGGCCTGAGTGGCCGTCTGGCGAACAGGCACTCTGACACTAAGCTGGCACGTGCTGGCCCAGCAGGGGCTGAGCGAGGCGTGACAAATTACTCAAAGAGCTGAGCTAAACTTATGGCTGACAACCACCTGAGCCTTCGGACTGGCGTGGCCCGCTGTCAATGCTCAATTCATGGCCCCCCTCAGCCCAGGCTGCTTGTGGGCCTGGACCTGTCATGCTCTGCCTAGCATCGCCCTGCTGTTTCCTGAAGAGCCCTGCCGTGTCCAACACATCCACATGCAGTGCCCGGGACAATGGCGAAGAGAACAGAGATGTGTGTGTGTGTGTGTGTGTTGCTGAGGGCTCCTTGAAGACATATCTGAAGTGCAGCTTGCCGCGTTTATCTGTGCAAAGTGCCACCAAGTGACCCCAGACTGCAGCCTGCCATCCCCCGGGCAACCCCATCTCACCAACATGAGCTTGTCCTTGTCAGGGCTAGAAGATGTGGGCCCCCCAGAGGAAGTCCAGCACTACGCTCACAGGAGGCAATAATCCACTCCTGTGGGTCTCTGACTCTATGAATATTTACGCGCGAATCCTAAATGAAGGCATCGTGGGGGCCAGCAGGCACAACAAGGAGCCCTGTGGTGGACACGAAGGAGGGAGAGCTCAGCTCAGAGCTGCTTCTACCCCAGACCTGACCCCGTAACCGCAGTATGAACAGCACTACGCAGGTGTTGCGTTTGATAAGCATCCACTAGGGATCAGGGTGGGTGCGACCAAGAGATCACCAAATGCTTTTCACAGGTGGCCCACGCCAGGGCATGTGAGCACCATGACACAGAAACCAAGGGTCACCAATGGCAGCAGGGAGACGGCCAAGAGGCACACGGATGCCAAAAAGCATGTGCTTTTAGTAAGTAGCCTTAAAAAATTCGGAGCCTTGGGATCGTAACTGGATCTATTAGCAGAACCTCTAGCTTCTAGCAAGACAATTTGGAGCAGTACTACTGACATTTTCTTCCCAAACATCCTTAAGGCCTCAAGTTGTTTGCTCTTTATAAAAAGGGGTATTTATAGCACAGATATCAAAATGTACGAGAGGCCCTCCTTGGATTAAGACATAGTAACATGTGAACTGGACACTGAAAGAAAGCCCCTAAGTGGCCAGCCAGAGACCTGGACTGAAAGTAGGCGGTAGAAAGGGACACTGACCAGATTCCCTTCCGATACCAGCTACCACCAACCATTTCATTGCATGAAAAACTGCAACTTTTAATTGTGCTCTGAGTGACTATTCTACTAAAAACCACACAGAGTGAAATGCTTTTTTAAAGGAGAATTTTTCTCCTTGATTACTCGACTCAGAGAATATTCAAATTACCAAGTGGAAGTTCATCTTGGTTTTGCTTGGGTTTCTTTAGTGACTCATTCTGTCTGTATTTTCATTAAGAATGTTATCAATTAATTAACCTGAATGTCTTTTGTATAGCAGCAAAACTGGTAATAGCCAAATCTTCGAAGAAGTCAATGTGCTTGAGTACAGATGACTCCGGATAAAGGGGATGTGGTGCACATACACAATGGAGTATAACTCTGCCAATAGCAATGACATATTTGAGTCATTTTTTGGATAATAGATGTGCTTTGAGACCATGATGCTCAGTGAAATGAGCCAGACCCAGAGAGTTGAGTATTATATGGTTTTCTAATATAAGAAAGCCAAACCATAACAAATGTAAGAGACACAGAAGAAAGGAAGATGGACTTTATAGAGATAGGAAGGGAAATGGGAGGGGCGAGGGTGGGAAGGAGGAAGGAAGATGATTTGTGAAAAAAAATGGGGGCCATAGTGGGAATTAGCATGGGGGGGAAGTTATGGGAGGGTCAAAAAGGGGGAGAGGATTGTAATTGTGACATGATTCATATGTGTACCAAATATTCAAGTTCAATGTGAACATTGTGTATTTATTACATATGTATATTAATAAAATTGGGAAAAAGAAGGCTATAGGTCTCCACTGGCTGAGGCTTACCAAAAACTTCTTCTTCTTTTTTTTTTTTTTTTTTTTGTCCAGGACGGTTCTGAACTCACTATGTAGCTGAGGTTGGCCTTGAACTCATAGCAACCAGCCTCCCGAGTGCTGGAATCATACGCGTGTGCCACCACACTCAGCTCATATGGTGCTGGGGAACCGAACCCTGGCCTTGCGTTAGCTAGGCAAATGCTCTAACCGCTGTGCTAGTTCTCCAACTCCTCACCAAAAACTTCTAAGAGAACTGTGCATGGCCTTGGGACATACCCTGCTGAGGCTGATGCCCAAACCCACCCCGAGTCATCCCGAGGAAATCAGCAGCAGCATGACAGGAGGGAAAGAGCTCACGCGTGTGGCAGTGAGAAGCCTGGGCTTGAGTTCTGGCCTCTTCCCCACCAGATGGAGGACTGGGGCGAGCTGCGCCAATGCCCAGCCTCCAGAGCCTCAGGGGTACAGCAGGGACACTGACATCTGCTGTCAGGGCGGTGGGGGATTAAAGGAAACCCTATGCAGGCAGCCCCTCCCCAGGCTCCCGCTTCCTGCCTGCCTTAGTGGGATCACGGCTCCATTCCACTTCAGGAAGAACACAACGGATACTCTGGGGAAACCTCTGGCCAGGCCAGCCTCCTTGCACAGACTGTGCACTGATCAGGAGATGGGAGCCCAGGGAACCCAGGGTATTTCTGACAGGCACCATTAGTCCTCTGCGGAATCGCGATGAGAGCCCGAGGTATGGAGTCTGGCTGAACATAAAGGTCGCACGTGAGGCTAGGGCCTAAACTTCAAACCAACAGACTCAAATACACGTGGGCTGTAAATACCAGCCATTTTGGTGACGCCCCAGTGCACATGTGTAAGCTGCCATCTCTACCCACAGACATGTTGACTTTATAAAATACAAAAAACCCCAAGAATTACTCCACATTAATTTCTTTGTACCTATGAAACTATGTGTTGGTTGCCTGTTGTTTAGCATTTCAACCTTTCATTTTGGAATAACGATCATTTATTTATTTATTTATTTATTTATTTACTTATTTATTTAGATCAAGTCTCGCTGTGCAGCCCAGGCTGGTCCTGAACTCACTATGGAGCCCAGGCTGGCCTCACAGCAATCCTCCTGCCTCAGCCTTCCAGGTGCTGGGATTACAGGCGTGTGCCACCACGTCTGGCTTATGTGGTGCTAGAGGATTGAACTCAGGGCTTTGTGCTTGCTAGGCAAGTACTTTAGCCACAGTCTCATTCTTCTAGCCCCAACTATCTTCTATCAAATAAATAAATAAATAAAGAGGTAATACTACTGGCTGCAGGGGTTTTTAACCCCTGGTGCTTCTTGCCTGGCCCTTTCTACGCCTTCTGAGCGCAGACACACAACTCGGGATGGGAAGCGGCCTGCAGGGAAGTGGTCCTGACACGGGCGTGTGTTCCACATCACCTTGCGCACCGATCCCCATTTTCACCCCTAATCTTGCAGCCCCACTTCTGGCCCAAGCAATCCCAGAACTCTGCATGATTCTGGAATGTAGGGGTCCCCAGCCCTTGGCCCCAGGACGGTATCAGTCCATGGCCTTTTAAGGGCTGGACAACGCAGCAGGGGTGAGTGGCAGGCCAGGGGGCGGGGCTTCACCTGTAACTCTGGCCACTCACCAGCCTGACACGATCGCTTGAGCTCTACTGCCCACCAGCCAGCGGCTGCACTAGAGTCTCATACGAGTGCAAACCCAACTTCAACTGTCCGTGCAAGGGCCCAGGTTGCATGCTGCTTATGAGAATCTCGTGCCTGATGATTTGAGGCACAGCTCAGATGGTGATGGAAAAATTGTCCTCCCCAAACTGGCCTTGGTGCCAAAAAGTTTGGGGACGGCTGCGATCCATAGTAATCTTCTGCAAATGAGGAAAGCCAGGATTCAAGTCTATCTCGGAGGCCGCAGGCAGCCACACACTCCTCTGAAGGGTTCTGGCACCCCCAGACTCTGCCGCCACCGTTCTCATGCCCTGGAACACACTCAGGCTACAGTGACCTCACAGGACTATCTCATCTTGAATCTCTGAGGCTGGTTTTCTGTGGCTGCTAACCACAAACTGAGTGGCGTGGAAAGTGACTGTCCCACTAGTTCTGAGAGGCCAGAAGCCCTGGGCAGCAGAGCAGCGCTCCCTTGCCGGGCTATAGGGGAGGTTCTGTTCTTGCTTCTTCCAGTCCCTGGTGGCCACTCATGATCCCACCTGCATGGCTACACGGTGTGTTGCTTTGCTTTGTGCATCTCTCACCAGGACATCTGTCACTGGGGTTCGTGCCCACACGGAGAACCCAGCCGACCTTCTCACCTTGAGATCTCGAGGCCGATGGTGTGGAAATATTTTGGGGCTGTGCTTCAGCCCATTTACTACTCTAGTTGGTTCACCTTTTGTCAGTCATACTAGCGAGCCTACAGGCACTTTACACAAGTGGGTGAAGGAAAGCCTAGAATTTGTATTCACTGCTTTGGGATATGATAGCAGTAGATAGCAGTAGTTACATTCTATGCAAAGGCAACTTGTATTAAACGGTTAGAGTCTTCAATTTGATGTGAAATTCTGCACAGATAACAAAGTAAGTGACAGGAAACTTTTAGATGAATGTATGAAACTCTTTATGACCTTGGAAAGATTTATTAAAGAAGAAGCTAAAAAGATGAAGCGTAAGGAAGAAAGTGACACATCTGACCACGTTTGCGTGAGGAGCTACTGCTCACCACAACACCGTGAAGGAGGGAGCAAAGCCACCTGCCACCCCAGCCGACAAAGGGTTAGTGTCCGGAATAGAGAATGCAGCTCTATGAATTCCCAAGACCAAGATAAACGTACTACAGAAACGGGCAGACGGCATAGGCATTTGCAGACCCTAAACTGTGGCTGCCATTCAGGTCCTCCGCGTCATGGATAATCAGGGGTTCTCATCAGAACCGGGAGGTAAACAAACCCTGACTCACTTCTGCACCCTAACTCCCCTAGGAGCTGCTGGCCCCACTACAGTGGGTGTGGCTGGCACTGACTCACTCCAGCTGGGTGAAATTCCACAATGATCAGCCGGAAGCTGCACACCATTTCCACAGTGGTCCTGTTTGTCTTTCAAAATTATGCTCATTTAAATGTTAGGATTGTTTAAGACCCCACGTACATGAATCACACAAGGTAAGCATCACAGCCTGTGGAGGACGGAAGGGTGGCTTTACCAAACAACGTGACCGTGCCGAAATGGATGTTTTGAAAAAGGAAATTGAGGACACGAAGGTATAAGCTATTAGATTAGGTTCCAAGTCCTAATGATACTCTCCTGGAGAGAAGCAGCCCGCTGCTGTTCCCAAAGAAGAAAACACCCACATAACGAAGTTGGAGGATAATTCCGAGGAAATGAAAGAGCAAATGGAAATGAGGGAAATAGACCTTCAGGCTATTAGATTACAGACTTTTGGAGAAGGTCTGCGCTCTTCCTCCTGGCCCTCCCAGTAGACGGCCCGGCCTCACTCCTGGGCTGAGATGCTCCAACGGCTCGTGGACTGGGCCTGTATTTTTATTAGAAACACTTAAATCAGTTCTTTCTGGGGAACTGATTTGTGAAGAAGCACATCCTTAATTAGGGCATTTTCCATTTTCACGTCTGCGACTCCCCAGTGCACCTCACCTGCAAATCATCAAGTGAGAAAATGCCCGCGACACCAGCGCTCCAAGTCTCACATCAGTAAAAACATAAGTGACAAGAAAATTAGTCATTCGGCCTGTTTCAAGCCCAGAGAAAGTGCTGTCAAATTGGGTGAGAAAAGATTCAACAGGCTACTGGGCTGACGGGAAGACTGAAGAAGGGATGAATCAATAGGAACCACAAGAGAGGTGTGTGGCTGGTGCCTGCACCCGGACTTCGAAGACGAAGGGACCAGTGTCCCCGTGAAAGAGAAAAGGGACTTCTCCCTCACAGGTTCTCACGCCTCCTAAAGACATGGTACATGAGGAACTAAAAATGCACTCCTGGCCTGAACTAAAGAAATCATCATTGTCAACGTATGGTCGGCATTTAATATCCAGAGTGACCACTAGATAAAAATAAATCAGAAACAGAGAACTGCCAGGAAATGTTCCAAATCTTGACTGACTATGCGATAGCAACACAACGGATATTACGTTCGGACTTTACTGTCCCTAAGCAAAAAATACCATGAAGTGAAACACATTACAGGTGTTACCCAGTGCAATGGAGTTAGAATTAATTTAGCCGATATCTCTTCTTTGACCCCCCTGAACCTAAAGAAAAGGCCACTTCCACCGGGACTATAATTGGCGAGAGGAAAGTGAATGTGACAAGGACAGCAACAGCAGCAAACCACCTGCAGCAGAAGTTCTGGCCAAGCGGCCCCTGACGTGTTCTCGGCTGTGCCTGGAAGCCACCTCCAGGCCCCGGAAAGGCAGGTGCGGCTCAGCACAGCGGAAGTAAATACAGGCCCAAAGGATTCATTTCCATCTCTACAAAGATTTTTTTCTTTTTTTCTTCATTTTAGAAAACAATTTTGGGGCTGTATTTCCTTTTTAAGACACTAATAAAATGTAAATGATATCTAAGTTTTTTATTCTGCGTACTAAAAAGTGATAGGCTGAGGGGTGTAACTCGAGAATATTTGTCTAACATGCACAAGGCCCTAGGTTCAACTTCCCACTACATGTGGAGAAATGAAAGCCTAGGATTTAGCCCTTGAGACATACTCTGCTTTTTATTTTTTTAAAAAAGGTGTATTTACAGCACAGATGTGTAAATGAGGAGGGAGTGGCCCTGAGGAGGGGCCTGTTCCCTGGAAATGTCCCCCCACCCCCAGGGCCAAGCAAGTCCTCCCCACCCTGCACTCCAGTCCGGTCAAGTTCATTTCCACCACGCTCCTAATCAGTGGGTAGATATGCACAGAGCTAAAAGAGAACTTGATGCCCAGACTCCAAATCGCTAGAAAGGGAAAATAGGATTTTTAAAAAAAGAATGTGACATGTATTCTTCTTGATTTTTTTTTTTTTGCCATGTAAATATGTTTCTTTAAAGTATTTTAAATTTAGCTATTCAGAGATTTGTCTTCAGCATGAAACATATGGCTTGGGGAGACAATGGCCACTTCCACCACGGTGGCCACTTTTCCCTTCCTCTCACCCTTGCCCTACGCCTTGCCCCCTCCCACTCTCAAGATTCGCTCCTTTCCTGGCAGTCCGTCGTTATGACGGAATCTTTCTACACAATTTTTTTTTTTTTTTTTTTGGTGAACGTCCTAAGAGACGGACACCCATCAAAAATAGTATGTTTCTATAATATCCTCGATGGCTCAAGGGCACCTGAGTTTTCCAGGAAGAGACTCATGATCAAACAACAACAAGAAACTCAGGGAAAAGTTAGGGGTTTACCGAATGATATGTGACCTAGAAAGTGCGGACAGAGATTTGTGTGAAGGTTGCCAAGTGACCTTCCTGGCCTATTCAGGCAGCTCAGGTGGGAGCACGGGTGTCACAACATCCCTGGGTGGCAGATGGAGTTGCTGAGCCATGCCTGAAACTCAATACGCCCCACAGAGCTCTCAGAGCAACACGGACTACGTGATCGTGGAAAGCTAACTGGAAATTTGGGGGAATTCTAACAGTCCAAAGCTCCTCCACCATCAGGAGGAGCAATGCGGCTCCTGCTGCACCCTACAAAAGCAACTGGCTTCTGGCTGGTGACCCCAGAGCATGACGCAAATGACTCAGGGGGCAGAAGCCATACCAAGCTGGCAGCAGGAGGCACCAGGCAGGCCTACTTCTACAGTCTTCGGCAAGGCCACTTGCTGTATGCATAGCTGCCCCAAAACAGACATCGGTCCGTGCAAACCCTAAACCAAATGAGCACGGAATACCAGTCTCACGCACGTAGTGGCTGGGAAAGGGGTGCTGAGCATGTGGAGGGCAAGAAGCACGTCTTTTACATCCCATCCGGCTCCATGTTTGGTTCAGTTTGGGGGAGATGATGACAGGGAGGCATATATGAGTTATGCAGTTAGGAGCTATTCAAATATTGTGATTTTTTTCTTTCTTTTTTTTTTGGGGGGTGGTGTAGGGATGGAACCCAAGACCACATGCTTACTAGACTAGTGCTCTACCATCTAGCTGTACCTCCAGATCCCTGTGCTGGCAAGTTTTTGTGTTTTGCTTTTGAGGCTGGTTATGAAAATAATTTCCAGGAGCTACTGGAGTGACTTTGATTTCACTGTAGATTCAACTGTGCTATTCGACACCTGCTAATCCTGGCTCCCGTCTGAAAAAAGAAAAAACAAATGTACCACGCATATGGTGCTACTGACAATAGGCTGCCTTGGTGAGGGGCTAGCAATGCGATTACAGTCGGCATACTGTGGCATCTTCCAAAAAAAGAGTAGAGGAGTCATGATTCTCAGCTGAGTACGGCAGGCTAAGGGCTTCCTAAGCGTCATGTGTTCTTGGGACACTTTTGCCCTTTGGTGAGCAAGGGAAGGTCTCAGTTATGATACTGGGAGAGACTTGGAGGCTGAGATAGAAAGATCCAGATCCTGTCTCAAAATTGAATGAGAAATTTTAAAAAGTCAGGGAGTACTGGGGATGTAGCTCAGTGTGAAGGTTTTGGGAATAATCCCCAGTATTATAAGAGAAAAGAACACAACACGTTGGGTCTGTGCTGAGCTTGACCGTCACTGCCATGTTCTCAGAGATCACTAGCAGCAGGTGCGCAAGGTACCGTGTGTTTTTTATCTTTTGGCACTGCTTGGGATGGAAGCCAGGGCCTTGGGTCTGCACGGCAAGTGCTCTACCCGAGCTCCACTCAAGCCAGAGGATGCCTTTTTGGGAGGGCCGGGCAAAGGGAACAGCCTCAGCACTGCCTTTCAGGGACATGTCTGGCAGTGGCACAGTAATCCAACCATGTTCTGAGGAGAGAAGGCCCTGGTGGGCGGCAGCTCCCTGGCACTACCTCCATCACAGGTTCTGTTTAGGTATTGATACCAACTAAAAGGATCAAGTGTTCTCATGGGCTGATCGCCAGTTCACAGCTATATGTCATGGAATCTTCCCTGGCCTCAGGTTTATTGTCTCACGGGCTTCAGAGGAAGCTGAGGTGGAGAGAGGCAAGGGCTTTGCTCTAGGCCCCTCAGGTGGGGTTAGCAGCCTGCCTGGAGCCCCGGTGCTCAGCCAGGCCCTGCTTTTCAAGGTCAGAATTCCTCCAAGAAAAGTCCACCAGCCACCCCTGACGAAGGCCCCGGTCCACACAGTGCTCTCACAGGAGCTGGAGATGGACAGGGAAGCCCTCGCTCTGCCCACTCAGTCCAGGCTCTGCCATCAATGACTGCAGAGCAAAGAGTTCTGTGTGCTTCTCAGCACTTGCACCTCAAACCTGCTCCACCGTGCATGAGACAACCCTACGGGGCAGAGAGGACACGAGTGAAAGAGGGCACTGGCACTGTGCCTGTTTGTAGGTGGGGATCTCTGCAGCTCGATGGCACATGGGGCTCGTGTGTCATCTGCACACTGGGCACAGAGGTCACCTTCTCATCACTCACTCTGTCCTTAGAACTGTCCTCCCGGGCTGGTGTACTCTGCACTCAGGCCTTGGCACCAGGGTGGGGCTCTGGGTGTGTACTTCTAGCCCCCTGTTGCTTCTGGATGTTGACACCATGCACCCTTGGCTTTCCACAGACCTGGACCAGTGTCCTGCCTATGACCCACAGGTTGCTGGTTACAGGAAGGCAATTTTGTATGGGAGCTATGACCAGATGGATTTGGCTAAGGGAAGGAGAGTTTGCTTGCTTGCATTTCCGTCTTCCTTTGTTTTTGGAGGGCATATGTCATCAGGACCAGGGCAGACACTGAGTCCTCTCTGAGCCTCAGATTTGGACCACACGTTCATGGCTCCCATCAGTTCCTACCCATTCTCAACTGGTGGGAGTAATGCAGGAAGGAGTATAAGGCAGCTTCTAGGTGGGAAGAGAGATCTGAAATCACCTCACTATAATAGAACTTCAGGGAGAAAACAGGTAGAAAATGATGGGTGTTTTTACCTTGAAATTCTGTCATTACATTCTCCTCTGTACTCTAATGAAAACTGTCTATTTTTACACTTTATATGCAAAACTCCCTGTCGATGACCCCTTCCATTTCAATGGAAATACACTCTTCAAGTACACAAAGAACAGAAACAATCCCGAGTGCTGTTACAGATAAAATTCCCAAAGCGCAATTCTTGGGGACTTTCCACATTTTAACCCTCACAGAGTCACCCGATATTGTATCTGTGACTAAAACCACAACTGCGGTATTCCTTAACATTATAATCAAGTCATTCTCTTGCAAATTTAGACACTTTCTCTTAGAAAAATAGCCAAATTGAATTAAGCATGTTTTTTTCTTGACAGATCAAAAACAGCTCCAATAAATCAACAGTTTTGTATTAATGACATGAGACACGGCTCAGAAGAGAAGTTCTCAGTGCCACTGTGTGCTTTATTTAAAGGAAGATGGAGATGCTCCTTACTGCTAGTATGTGAAGTGGGCCACACAGCAGGGTCTAGCCAAGAGGCCAGATGCCATCTCACTGCGGTAACATATGCACAAGGGAAAGACCCGTGCATGTAACAACATTCCCTTCTTACTGTGCTGTCGCCATGAGCCCACCCGCTTAGGCACCCACTGAGTGCCTCCTACAGGCCTAATTCTTGCTTTGCAGGTAAGAAAAGAACTTCTTTGCTATGTAGCCCTTGGCTGAGTCTTGGCTCCCACAGTACCCAACAGTCACACTGAGCATTTTGGAACTTCGGAGGTCTCTAGAAACACCATGGTGAGATTACTCTGCATAATTAACTTGGTGTTTTGGGAATTACACCTCACTCAGATAAAAAGGTACAATCACTACGAATTACGAATAGCTTACTCAGGGTTGGCACCACTTAGGATGACTTAAATCCATGAATCCATGGACACTCCTGGGAACCACACATCACAAATGAGAAAGCAGGGAAGGAGCCAAGGCCACTGTAGCTCCCCCCCAGCCAGCAACAAGCAGGTTCTGGACTGGGTGGGTGGGTAGGTGGGTGGACGGGTGGACGCACGGGTGAGCGGGTGGCCACGTGGCCATAGGCAAGCGGCTTGCTCCCCAGGATGCTCATTCCCTTAAACACTAGCCTCTTTCTCCTTCCCCCGCCACTTCAGCTTCACCTGTAAGGTTTCCTTCAGCTAGGAAGTCAGCGATGGGAAGCGCTAAATCAACTCACAAATACTGTGACTGGACGCTGACAGGAGGAGTGAGAACAGACAAGCAGATCCCTTGGTCTGCCTCTAAGACTAAAGGAGCGTCAGATAAACCGGCAATTTCCATAGCTTATCTGACACAAACAGGGACTTGCTAGATGACTTATTACCTATATAATCAACAGAAGAATCAGAACGTGGAGTAACAAACTGTATTCATTCAGTCCTTTCCTTTGTGAATCAGTTTTGGGAAATTTAAGTGATCTCACCTCACCAAAAATTACTGTACTCATTTCTGGTCACATTCTGGGGACAACTGTCTTCTGAAGTTTCATTCGTTGATTAACTATCTGAATGGACACTTTCAACGAGGGAATGGCTCAGCATCATCAGATAGAGATCAAGTCACAACAGCCTCGACACTGGGGAATGATCTGGTGAGGTCCGTTCGGCTGTTGCTCCACAACACAACATGGAGTGGTAGCGGGACTGGGCTGTCATCCTTGAGTGGCTGTCTTCTCAGGGTAGAGCCATCCGGGCAACAGCTGGGCAAAAGAGGGACTAGAATCCCAGGCCCCAACCCATGTTATCCCAGGGGCACCAGCTCAGGCCAGGGGCTCACCTGGTCAGTGTAAACTCAGAGTGGTGACAGCAGCCTCACCAGGCTATGGAGCAGAGCCTGTTCCTCCCTCCTCCATCACTCAACATCAGGACATCGATGAGCCAGGCTCACCCACCCACGGCAGGAGCCCAACCTAGCGAAGGGCTGTGGGGCTGTGAGGGGCTTTTCTTCCCTCCAGGTTAGAGTGATGGGTTTACAGGAGGAATTCAGTGCGTACTGGATGGGTAGATGGCAATGTGGCTGCAAGCAAGTCACCTGCCCCCAAGAGTCCCCGCCCTGTCACCTGCAGCTGGGGTAGAGGGGTGATCTGCGGTGCCATGTCACAGGCGGGGAACAACGCCCACCGTGCCTGCTCATGATACAGCAGTAGCTGTTGGCCCTGGGATGCTCAGAGGTGGAGCCGAAAAGGGAGCCGGAGCCGAGAGCGAAGCACGAGGCGCAGAGCACACAGAACACAGGGAACAGGACATGGCATCTGCCTGGGCCTGGGAACCCGCCGCTTGACCAGCCGCCTCCAAGGCCAGGCACCAGGCTGAGCACCATGTCTTGCCTTAGGTGAGTCAGGGGAGCCTTCCCCTCCTTGCCCTAGGTCTAACGCTTTCCCTAGCAGGGGAGGTGTCTTCCACAGGAAATGCTTCCCTCAATTAAAAACTGGAATACGCTGGATGTGGTGGTACATGCCTGTAATCTCAGTAGTCCAGCCTGGGCAATTTAGTATCATCGCAGCTCAAAAAACTTAAAGGGCTGGGGATGTAGCTCAGAGCGAAGGGCCTGGGTACCAAAAAACAAACTTAAATACTTTTAAAGTTTGAGACTCTCCAAGTGAGTCCATGGCTTGTCACGTAACACAGACAGAACTGGACAACTCTAGAGGCAGCAGTATTTCCTAGCACAATCTATGTCCCGCATGTTTCCAGGAGCAGAGTTCGAGTCAAGGCTATGCTTGAAGACCAACACCTGCTGGTGCCACCTGCGTGGATTTAACACAGGACAGAAGTGGCTTTTACTTTCACATCCTTTAACATGTATCAAATAACAAGTCCTATTTGGGTCACTAAAGTCATAAATCTGCCTTAAAAAATCAGTTGTTGAGAGCCATCTCAGAACTGGGTTGCTGGGCTGTGAGGAAGGAGGCACGGGGCATGAGACTTAGGCCTGTGGTTTCCGCAGGGCAGCAGGCTGCTTTGGCCATGACGAGCCACTCACGTCGAACACAATACTGGGGGCTATGCTCTGCAGAGACAGGTCCCAGAGTGGGACGGGGTTATTGTACCTGTCGATGAGCCAACGCTAGGGCTCTTTTGGTAATAATGACAATAGCTTCCAGGCATCGCAGGCCAGGTGGAGGAGGTCAGAAGTCGGCATGTGCATGCTTTGTGATGACGCTGATTTTACCAAAGGTGAATGCAGTGCTACTTCAGTAAGTTACCTAATGAGATTTTGCTTCTGGTTTCTTTGGAGGACAAATTAAAGTTACCTACCTCGACTTTTCATCATTTAGTACTGTTATTTAATCCCCAAGGAGGAGAAATCAAAAGTAGAGGCCATGGCACTTCCTTAGAAAACAGCCATGGAAAGTTGTCCTTTAAGAGGAATTAGACAGAAGACTAGCTGAAGACCCAAAGTCTACACAGTAATTCACCCATATTACAGAGCCTCCATCATAAGAGAGACCACACAGGTTTCATGACAATCCGTTCTGCCATCGCAATTCATACCATCTAACAAACATCTGCATCACCTTTTCACCCATCTGTCCGTTTGCTGACATAATTACAAACCCTACCACGTGCTAGTCAACAGCGTGCTAGATTATCTCATATAGGTCTCAGCCTTACAACGGACGTACGGCTGTTCTTACTGTACAGCTGAAGAAACTGAGAGTCTGAGAGGTTAAAGGTGAGACCCAAGAGTAAAGAAACATTGGCAACTGCCAATGGTTCCATCTAATAATTTACCCAGAGGCCCACAAAGGGGGCTGGAGCCCCTGCATCCTTTCCACAGAGTGCAGGTTGAACATCCCTTATCTCAAATGCTTGGAGGTTTGCAGATTTTTGCAATGTGTGTGCATAGGCTTTTACTGCCTGAGCATCCCTACACAACAACCCAAAACACCTAGTGGCAGAATTCGAGCATCACTCAGAAAGTTTCTGACTTCAGAATATGGAGAATTTTGAATTTACGGATCGGGTGCTCAATCTGTACCCTGGAAGAGATGGAGGAAACTAGGAGGGGCACCTGGCTCTACCTGGGGGCAGGGCAGCAGGCTTGGAGGAGCTGGGGTGCACACGGAAGCCGCTTTGGGGCCTGCTGGTCTGTGTTTGGATTGATAGGAGCAAGAAATTCCAACTCAACTTCAAAAATGTAGTAATTTTTGTACAGGCTGCAGCAACAGTTTAACTTATAAAGGTAAGCTATTTTTAGATGAAGTCTAACAACAACTAAATATTCATGAGCAAACTTACTCAGCTCTTGCTAATTAGTTTCATAACTAAAGAGTTCTTCTACCTGCTCAGCAAGAGGCCCCCCAGAGAGGAAGTCACCTGGTACCTATCTGGATGTTTTCCTGAGAACGAAGCCAGTGTACACCAGCACTTAGGCTGAAATCTCTCCTTTACTATAAAACTGGCTAAGTGTTAAAACAATTTAACAAATGCAACATGTAACCATGAATTTCTGAGAGTTGTCACAATGGAAGATAGATCAAGCAATGAATATTCCATAGTGTGTGCTTTAGAATCACGCAAAGGGCATTTAATACAATATTGCTAATTCGAACGTATATGGTGGGTTTGGGGCTCTTTGGTACCACACCAGTCTGTGTTTAATCACTGCTGCTCAGACATGGTAAAGTACCTTGTAGAATCTCTGTGGCGGGGAAACAGAGAAGCGACAGCAAAGAGCTGTCTGACTGTGACCTGGTGCCCAATCTGGGTCTAGGGTCTGGAAAAGCATCCCCCAACAAAAAGCTCAAACTAGGTAGCCATGGCAGGTGGTGAGTGATGAAGTGGACATAAGCAAAATGAAAATAAAAAAGCAAGTTGGACGCACGTGGTTGGCCTCCCTCAACAACAGTCCCAACTGGATATCTGGGGGCCTCAGCGCAGCTGCTCCCAATGGGGCCGGGTCCTGAGAAGGGTGCAGAGCTAAGGCTACCAGGCTTGGATCTTGAGGTCCATGCTGAGCATCTCTCCTTTGAATGTCTGAAACGTGAAGTATTTCAAGTCCTGAAATTCTCTGAGTGCTGACAAGGCCCTAAATGGAAAATTCCACACCGTAAAGCTATGTTTAATATATAATCATTAAAAATATCATGCAGAGCTGAGGATGAAGCTCTGTGATACAGTAGTCAGTCTGTGCAAGACTCTAGGTTTAATCCCCAACACGGAATAAAAAGGTATAAAGTCACGTGAAGGCCCTGCATGTGAGCAATACATAAAATGTAAATGAATTCTGAGGTCAGACTCATCCTAAAGGCACCTCAGGCCGACAAGCATTTTCCAAAATCTGAAATCAGAAACTCTTCCAGGCCCAAGCCTTTCTGACAGGAGACAGTTAAGGGTCAAAGCCTGAGCAGGTGGGAAAGGCCTCAGAACATCTCTAAACAAGGGGGATGCTCTCAGCCCGTGAGCTCTGCAGCAGACTGTCAGCTGCACTGGAAGGTATGGCTGAGGTTGTGGCATCAACATACCGCCCAACACCAGTGTGTGGCCGAGTGCCAGACGGAGGAGGTGGCGGGGCTATGGCCTGGAAGGGCTGGGCTGCTTTAGAACCGTCAGCCATCATTGGGGTCAGCGTGGGTGACACGGCTGGATTCAATTCCCAGACAGAGGCGTTCGAAGTGAACTTAGGAGAGACGCTTCTCCAGATAGCCCTGGTGCTCTGCTCTGTGCCTGGGGCAGATATGACATGTAACAGCGCGGAGGCTCGTTACATACGGTTCCAGAACCAGGTGCACGCCAAGCTGAGGTGTGAGCACAGGGGCTGCACTGTACTCTCAGCAGCGCTGGACACCAATGCCCCGTTCGTCACAGGAGGCCCTCAAAGCCACCACGGGCGCTGCGTGTGGGGGAAGGGTCCTCTTTCTGCTGCTGCTGGAGCCCCTCAGTTCAGCCCCAGAGAGAAGGAAGCTGGCACAGGAGGCAGTGGAGGGGCAGGTGAGTGATGTGGGTGTGAGTGAAGTTCTGGGTGCAGAGGCAGGGGTGACACCTTGTAAAGCCAGCCTACTCCGCACTGCACACGGGAGCCAGCCTACCGCACAGACAGCTCCGCCAGATGCTGGAGGTGGGGCAGGTGATGGGCACGGCGGCTCCTGTCTTCCCGGCCCCAGCCTCTGTGGGAAGATACACCCATGGGCAGTTAGGGCCGAGGAGCAGGGAAGAAACGGCAACAAATGGAGAGCTCTCGCCTGTAGTCTCTGCCGCTGTCTCTGAGGGAGAGCAGGGCTGCGCCGGCTCGTCCCCACTGTCCAGCCACAGGGAAGGTGTGGCACCACCTTAGGCCCAGAAGGCTATTCCCGGCGGCCAGGTGCAGTGGTACAGGAGGCTCTGCTCTCATTACCCTGGACACAGGCTTCTCTGTACATGTCCCCCTTCACTTTTGCAGGGGTAGCTCCAGTTTGAACTCATGTGAATAGGAATGAAGATTAAGCCGGTAAGCAAGAGTCACAGAAGTTCCTGGAGACGCCTCGCTCCAAATTCTATGTAAATAAACAATCTCAGAAATACTGTAGTGGGTGGAGACTTAAAATGGGGCAAATTATGCATTAATTTGAATTACATAAAATTGCTGATTTCTGACCTGTAAAAGTAATAATTTCACAGTCTAACCTAATATCAGTCATGAATTACTCTGTGACGTCCAGTGGGACCCATTTCCCCCTCCTTACCCAATTAGTTGGCATTCCACCCTTCTCCCCTGAGCCACAGGCCCCATGTGAAACATTAAGCGAAGTGACTTCTGGTCTAGATAGCTTTCTGTAGTCTACACCTAGCACCTACCCAGGAAGCTCCTGAAATCCCAATTAAACAGTTCATGACTTCCAGATGGGTTTGCACGAGTTTTCTGAGCAGACCTCAGCCTCTCCATAAATGCCATTCTTAAAGAGCAAAATATCCACATAATAAGTCACATTTTTCCCTGCTTACGGGTGACATTTACCTATGACCTCCTCCAATGCTGACCTTGACCTGAAGGAAAAATGCTGGCTGACAGAAGTATATTTAAGTGCTACAGCAAGATATTGATGAGGAACCCCTGCTACATAGCTACCTGCTGCTGTGGGGGACACAAAGGCACAGGAAGAACGAAGCCCAGCCAGCTTCTGGCCCTAGCAGCTGCCAGCACTGGGCAGCTCCTGGAGGCGTCTATGTGCTCACCCTGTTGCCCTTGTGTACCAGTGGGCTACCCTGGTGTCGGGACAGGATGGACACGACTTCAAGGAGCAGATGCTGAGTTTGGCTCACGGGTTTGGGAGATTCTTAGGCAGGAACATCATGGTGAAAGAGTGTGACAGAACAAAGATGTTTAGCTCACCCTGGCTGGGGTTGGGAAGGGGAGAAGTGTCAGACAGAGACCCCCCAGCCTACGCCTCCACAACCCATGGGTGCACCCGGGAGCAGGCTTCACCAATCAAAAAATCTCCTGGCTGATCCCAAAGCCAACCAAGTTGACAAAACACCTGATGCTTGGCCATCACCTTTAATGGGGGCAGGGGAGTCACTCAGTAGAAACAGGAGCAGAGACTGGGTGCCTGGGGGAGGAGTAGAGTGCCCTGCGGGCCTCAGTCGGCTCCAACTCAGTGGTGGTAGTTCTGCATCTGGGTTGATGGAATCCACCGTCCTACTGTATGGTGACACTTGGGAATCAAGAGGTCCCCGGACGCATTTCATCTCTACCCTCCAACTGAAAGGAAGCATCCCTTCCCACTGTGAAAGGACTGTCACCTGCTGGCATCACAGATATTACACAACATGCAATATTGCTGCCAGCGTCTCAAGACACCAACTCTACTCACGCCTACTTCAGAACAGCAGCAGTCGGTGCGCCACAGCCCTGGCTGGGTGCTGTTACATGCGTGAAGGCGTTCCTCTACCTCTACATAGACATTTGGGGTGAAAGGGATTTCACCACAGCTGGTTTACTTTGTAATTCTAGGTGCTTTATTTTCTGCATCCATGAACATTCTGAGGGGAGCAGGAATTCACACTGACAAACCAGTGGGACTGTCTCCCTCTGTCCTCTGCGTGTCCCTGCAGATCGAGGCTCGGGCCCTCAAAGGGGGTGATAGGAGGGTTACATCCCCGAGGGGCACAAGCAGTTCCAGCCCAGCTGTGAAAGTGCACCCTCCTCCTACTGCGGCACTGACTCCAGCCCCATCTAACAGAAGAGGAACCAGCCAGGGACACTGGCATTGCCCGAGACCCACCCTGGGAATGGGATTCTGACTCAGGTACGCAGTCGCAAATCCAGGGTCCAGGAGCGGGCCAATAAGATGCAAGTTTGTGAGAAAAATGAGGAGGGATTTCAAGCGAGGAGACTAAGGAGTAGTGTATGTATATCACATTGTTTTTCAATAAAAACTCCCACATATTTACTTATGTTCTTGCAGAGCCTGAGATGTAAGTCCTTTAGGAAGACAGGCATAAACTAGCACGCCAGGAGGCTGAGGCAGAAGGATTTCAAGTTCAAGTCCATCCTGAATAAGCTAGTGACTTAGCGAGACCCTGTGTCAAAATCAAAATAGGACTGGGGGATGTAGCTCAGTGTGAAGGCCCAGGGCTCGACCTCCATTAGCCCCCCCCCCACACGTGTGCATGCATGCCTGTGCAGCATCAAATTGTCTTCTTCAGAGCTCTTTTCCCCTCAAGGTGTCCCTCAGCAGACGCAAGGTGGCTTTCCGTGGGAAAGGCTCAGTGTGGCGGGGGGAGGGGAGAATGAAGTCGAGTAGGCCACTGTCTGCAGCAGATGGTCCCCACTGCTTTGGGGCACCACGATCTGCAGCCCTTTCTGCAGACGTGCACACCGAGGCTGGAGGCTCCCCTCCACCTGCCTCAAGCCGCTCTCGCAATTCACTGCCAAGCGGCCCCACTGTCATTTGCTAACACACGAGGAACACAGCAGACCAACACTCACTGGTCCCCCTAAGGCAGCCTGGAAGCTCTGTGTAGTCAGGTTCTACCTGAGGGGTCCAATCCCACCTAGAAACAGTTCCCATGTTTCTGTTTTCCAGAGACAGACCATGACCCAGGGCTGGGGCTGCAGGTGGGGGCAACAGGAGGACCCAACGGAAGAGCCACCAGCTACAGCCCAAGTCCTCCTAGTCCTTACTGGGTGGCGGCTTCACAGCAATATAAAACAGGTCACTGACTTACATCAAAGGATCTTTCTACAGTTTTTTTTTTCCTCCCAGCCTATTAAAATGTACATTCCACGAGGACCAAGTGCAAGGCGCTCTTCCGCTGCACTTGGCCCAGGACAGAGCACGTATTTCCCGGCTCCTGTGCTTAGCCACGATGAAGTAAACCAAGGTGTGAAGAGACAGCCATTGTTTTCTCGCTGTTTGGAGGAAATGCTCTTTTATTTTCTATTAACAGAAATTTAATGAACCATGTCACATTCAAAACCCCTTAGAAAGGTCATAATGCGTATTTCTTAATTAAGTTTTCTTAAGTCAAATAATCTTAATTTTCTTTGATATATACACATGGGTAGCATTGCTTTAAAAAATTAACTGAGAATAAACACTACCACAGAACAGGAGCTATTTCAGTTAGTTAAGAAGAGATTCTTGAAAGGCTTTATAAGGGAGATTGAGAAACAGAAATGACATGCCTGGCGTTTTATTGAGTATAATCAGAGAACCAGGGAATTCTGAGTTGCCATGGAAGTCAGGCGTCAGTCAAGTTCACTGCACCGAGGCCACTCAAGAGTGTGCTGCCAGCCGGGCACCAGGCAGCCATGGCTCTAGGAAACACAGGGCACTTGCAGAGAGGTTCCTTTTCTTGAATTTCTTTTGCATTTCTGTGCTTCCATATTCTGGGCTGCATTAACAGGCCCGGGCTTTGTCGGGTAACAGAAGCAGGTACTTGAGACCCACGGCTGCCTCGTTCCTGGCTGAGACCAGTTTCATTGTTTTTTTCCTGTCCTAATTGCGGCAGAGAGCATCGGGCTTTGTCAGCTCTACCTGCTCCGAATAGGGGCGATCTTGGCTCCCCTTGTCAAAGGCCAGGGAAGAAAGCGCGCTCTTGGGCTGGCAGCAGGCTTGGACTCTTGCCCCCGGCCATACTGTGCAATCACGCTGTTTATCCCGCTGTAACAATCAGACGGCGAGAGCCGAGCACCTGGCACTCCCCGGCCGGGGCCTTCCTTGGCAGCTGACGGGCAACCTCGCTGCCAGGTGGTCGTGCTTCAATTACATTAGCTAGCCATTCTAGGGTTAACGAGGACCCACTTTCTTCAGTCATTCAGAAAAGACAGTGTGCCTTTTGTTGACAGCTGAACGATGGTGCTGAATACCCGTTACATTAAATTCTCTTTATTGGACTGAATAATGCAATAGCAATAACCCCTGCTAGAAGTTTGCATGTTTATTTACTAAATTTCTGAATAATTTATACATGGACGCTGGCTCCTTTTTTCATTTAGTGGCCAAGTGCTTCTTTGGAATGGAAGAGCGTACCTTTCCCTCCATTTTCATAGGGGCTAACACTCACTTGCAGAAAAACAAAGCGAAACAAATGCAAAACAGGTAAAAGTAGGATGTAATGGAGTGGTAGGAAGAGGAAATCCTATCAACTCAAAACTCACCTTTCAATTTTCTTTTGCAGGATGCAGGAGGACTTTCAGATACATCAGCGTGAATGTGCACAGATGCTCTGGGGAGGTATTTAATAGAGGACCCTTCTCATAACAGGACGGGAAAGAGGTGGAAAGGACCAGCAAGTGGGATGGCGGTTGGTGGTGACTTGAGACTCAAAGTTGGAAACTGTGGCCAAAGCTTTGGGGAGGCGGCCTGACGGGCGAGAGGGACAGCTTGCGTGGGTGGGTGCAGACCCCGAGGCTGAACTTGGTGGGCAGCCAGAGCTGCCCCCTATCCCCACCCATGCTGTTCTGGGGTCCTCCGCAACAGGAAGCCCAATGAGTCAGGCCCAGTGAGCAGGACGCCACTTCCCTCTCTTCCATCATCCTCTGCTTCACTATGTCAAATACGGCGGGTGGAGGAGGGTCCTGGAGAAGCCCGCCCTCTCAGAAGCCTCTGCCCCGGCTGCGGTGCTGTAAAGCGGAAGAAGGAGCGACATGGAGACACAAGGAGCCCTGCTTTTGTTAGTGCTGTGGTCCCAGGGATTCAGACTTAGCTGTTTGGGAGATAATTTTTTCCTTCACATACTTAATTAAGCCCTCCCTACCACAGCGCCGGGGGTCAGTTCCAAGGCCTCAGTACGTGCCCATCAAGTGCTCCACCACTGAGCTACGTGCCTACTCCAGAAGATAACAATTTTAGAGCAAGATCTTTTTTTTTTTAATTTAGTGACAGCATTAACAAAAACGTTACCCCAAAAGTCAAATTATCCTGAAGTACGTATTAATTATCACAAAGGGCGTAAGACAAAACTTTCTACTGGGTTTTACCTTTAAAGAAGAAAAAAATCGCGCCTTTCTCAAAGAAGAGGAGCATTGGTGTAAATTATAGGCGAGAATTCCAACTAACCAGTGAGAACCTCTGGGCCCTTGGCAGCCTCCCAGTGGGTAGCGGGAGGGAGACCGGCCAGGGAAGGGGGCAGGGCACCGTCTGCCTGCGCATGCGCCTCTCCCACGTGCTGGCGGTCCTCGGCCGGCTCACCCAGCTTCTCTCTGCGTCTGCTTCCTTTTAAGACCCAGACACTAACCCTGTTTCTCAGCGATGATGAAGTACACCCAGCGAGCACACACCACATGTCTTGTTTGTTTGTGGAGCTGGAAAGCAAGCCCAGGGCCTTTTCTCTGCGCTATCTATATCCCCAGCCCTTTTTTTTTTTTTTTTTTTTTTTTTTAGGTTTTGATTTGGAGACAGTTTCACTAAGTCAGTTGCCTACGCTGGGCTTGAACTTGGGATCCTCCTGCCTCAGCATCCTACAGTGCTAGATTTAAGGCCTGTGACACCAGGCTTGGCTTGCAGGCGTTAGGAAAGCTCACTACATGGTGGTCTTTAAGCTGGATGAGGGAGACTCTGTGAGAACCCTCCCCTCTTCTTTCAGTTGGTCCCGATCACCTGAGCTAGATTCCATTCTACTGGAACAGCACCTCAGCCCCTTTGGTTCCTTTGAGGTAAACACCTGGCTGACTTGCCCTCACTCGCACAAGTGCCAGAGCAGACAGAGCTCCGTGAAGTAGCTCGCTGCTGGGCCGCCCCTGTGGGAGCAACAGTGTGGCTCCCAAGCAACGCTCAGAAGTAAGTGTTTTAGTTCTGTTCCTGGTCATTTTCAACAAAATGGGTGAGCTTCAGCTTCGGCTCTGCCGGGAAGTCCAGGCGTCAGTGGCGACGCATGGTTCTGGTAACACTATCTCTGAGTGATGACACCCACCTCGGGAGAGGCTCCAACACAAAGGTGCTACTGGGCA
This sequence comes from Ctenodactylus gundi, assembly GCA_004027205.1. Classification (NCBI taxonomy): domain Eukaryota; kingdom Metazoa; phylum Chordata; class Mammalia; order Rodentia; family Ctenodactylidae; genus Ctenodactylus; species Ctenodactylus gundi. Next base: position 67,749 of record PVKB01003350.1, read on the forward strand.
CGCAGTGACAAGCAGACCCTCTTCCGCGGCTCAGAAACAATGGCTGACACTTCAGGGTGAATAGGCAGAAGGCACATCAAAGGAGCTTTTCATAGAGGAAAACTGTGCGATGCCCACTTTAATCTCTCGGAAAAATCTATGCACAAACTGAACCCGATTTCATTTTCCATGTAAATGCTAAGGCTGGGTACAAGGACATCTCTTTCTCTGCAGTTAAAAGACAAGGAGACAAAGATATGCTGGCGTAGCCTTTGAACTCTGTCAAGCTGTATCAATGGACCAGGATACTTAACCGCGGATACAAGGGCAGCCATGGCACAATAGCTGTATTTAAAGGATCCTGACTAAAACCAGTCATTATTATAGATTAAAGAAAGGCATTAATATCCACATTTTCCTTAAAGCTCTAGAGTTTTTATACTTTTAACCCTTTGATCAATTAACAAAGGTATAAAAAGGTAAGCCTGCCATACTGCCAGGGCTGGTGACACCCCAGCAGCATGGGGTAGGGGGGGGTGTGAATGGAAAGGCACCCTGCTCGCTCCTTGGATGAGGAGGGGTGCAGAACAAAGAGCTCAGGGTATGGAAAGGAATGACAGCCTCAGGACAGAGATACACCCTGCCAGACTCTCCCAATACTGCTTTTTTTTTTTTTTTTTGGAATGGGGTCTTCAGGTGGCCCTGAGCCCTACCTTCCTCTCTTGGGTCTCTGGGTCCTGAGCTTGGGTGTCTACTGTGAAGCTGGTGCTAGCCTTCCTGGTACCTGTTCCTCTAATCTCTCACGTCTCTAGCATCCTCCTAGCTGCCAGGCTGCTAGTCCAAGTTTTACCGTGTGGCATTCTCACAGGGAAGTTAAGCTCTGAGGTCAGATCCACCCTGCTCCAGGCCTCATGCTGCTGTTTCTCTAGCGGCATGCGTCTGAGGGAGCCAGGCCACCTCTCCAGGCCTCAATTCCTCAAGGCTAAGGAACCGTGCTCATAGGGAGCGCCTAAAATAGTGTGCGGCACAGGCCAACCCCTAGACAGATGTCGGCTACTACTGGCCGCTCCTAGTCTGGGAGGCTCCTGGCTCTGTCAAGAGGGCTCCTGGGGGATTTTGATTCCATCTCCCACCAGCCCACAGCAATGCTTCCTTCCAATTCCTTGAGCAGCTGTGAACCCCACACCATAGCAGCAGCTCTCACTGCTGACTGCACACAGAGTCCCCTGGGATTAATCAGCAGGATGCCAGCTAGCCAGAATGCACAGTGTACTGGGAGGGGTCAGTGGGGTGACTCCACATGATGTTACTGTGTAGCTATGGGTCATACGCTTCCCTCAAAGTCTGCTCTCTCTGCATGGGGCAGAGTGGGAGGGCAGGACCTCCTGGGCTTGCGAGATAACATGTGTCAGAAAAGCTAGCACCCATGGCTTGAGCCTATTTTAATAAAAAAAATATTCAGTAGAGCTGATGTTCTGCAAAGTTACATAATGCCTATCACAGGACCTGCCTGTATGCCGTCCACTGGCTGCTCCCCCAGTGTGCTGACCTGCAGTTTGGTATCTGACCAAGACAGGAGCACCTGTGCCGGTAGGGAGTCACAAAGATGCCTAAGCCTGTGGCATACGAAGGGCTACAATGAGGATGGCAGAGAGCAGATGACGGACACGTATGGGTTTGAAACGGGCTCTGGGGATAGAGGTTACTGAATGACACTGCTCTGTTCTGGAACTGGAAACTCGGGCACACTCTGGAATGCAGCCGGGCTTTGACTCAGCTTACGGCCTGACCAGTCCTCCACCTCAGGGGAGGCTTGCCTTTCGGGCTCTCATCTCACAAGCCAATCAAGCCAAAACAAAAAGAGACCAATGACCCACCGCCTCAACCCGAGGGCCACCTGGGAGGGACAGGGAGGGAACTTAGCATCGCAGCCACCCACCAAATGGCACTCTGCTCACATGACACCAATGCGTGTGCCACAGCCTTAACCTGCAAAGGGGTTTCCAGGGCCTGGGCTTCAGTGCGATTTTAATTATAAACAGGCTTAACGGCTCGACCCACGCCTTTATCATTCTAAGAACCACCATGTATAGAATTAGGCTTGTGAAAAGAAAAACGGACAGAACTCAGCAAATCTTTAGAAGAAACTACAAGAAGATTTGAACATGTCAGCGTTTTCTGCAAAGCTCTATTCGTCCCAGTCAAAACCAATGTGTCCTGCCAGCACAGAGCCACGCACATCTCTCTGAGAACTAGGTTGTAAATGACAGAATTTACACAGTCTGGGTTGTTCTTAGTGCCAGAAATCTCCCCTCTGTGGAGATACTCTTTTAAAATCTCCCTTAACAGGAACTATGGCCAGTAAAATTTTACATTCTTCCTTGACCATATGTTCCTTTTAGAAATCAAAGCTGTGGTCTCTCTGGGTTGCTGAACGGATGTCTATGTTTCCTGTTCTTACCTAGGTACTGTTAGAAAGTGACAACTATGGAAATTGGAGGTTTCCTCCATTTCTTCATTTTAAGGATATCATTTTTTAAAAAGTAAAAATCACCTGAAGAAATAAACAAACAAATTATAAATTACTTAAACCCAAACGGTGGTGGTCATCAATTCATATAACACATCTTACAATGGGAGGTTAAGTTTTCAAACAAGGTTTTGAAATTAATAACAGCAGGGAAGAGAAAGGAGAGGAAGAGAAGGGAGAAGGGAAAGGTAAGGAAAGAGGAGGAGGTGGAGGGATGGAAACACAGGACAGGAGACACACAGCAGCCACAAGGAGATGGGAAAGCTAGTACCCTGACTTGATCAGTACACACGGGATTTATCACACAGCAGCCCATAGATACACATGCTTATCCGGTGTCAGTTAAACAAAATAACAACAGAGAGGAAGGAAGGAGGAAAGCAGCCAGGAGGGTTCCTCCAGCCCAGGCGCCAGGGCATCAACACCTGTGGAGAGGTGACACAGGCTGCCGCCCCTGGCTGCCACCTGCACAAAGCAGGGCCAACTGCTCTGTGCAAACGACAAAGTGACTCACTGGACCAGTTCCTGCAACTCAAGATCATCTGGGCCCCGATGGAGTGGCGACTTTAAGTGGCTCCTCTGTTGTGAAGAGTTTCGGATATGTGGGCTGGCTGTGCCCAAATTCACATGTGAACAGTGCTCTAAGTCTCCATTCCACTCCCAGACTCCCTGGCTGCCACAGTGCGGCTAAGTTTGGCAGGTCAGAGCCCATATGTCATGAATCAAAATCCACTTAAGCTGGTCCCCCATGTGACTGGCAGGAACAGCACTTTAATAATGTGATAGATTTTAGTATTTTAATAAAAACCACATATAAAGCACAGATAATTTCCCCCATGTACATTTTGATTGTAATACATAAAAGTAGTCAGTGTCCCTATGAGTTGGTACCTGGAGGTGCTACCCACTGCCCGGGACCAGAAGGCGGGCTGTGCATGGCAGGCTTGAGAATCGGCTACCCTGGCAAGCAATTCCAAATGTTCCCAGGTAAGTATGCACTTCATTTGTTAATCAATTTTTAAAGCTCTTATCACAAAATAGGACTGGAGACATGGTGTATGATGAACAGAAACAGCAGACATTGGCACCGTACCCAGAGAAACCAGCTCAGCGACAAGGACAAGGCCCTGAGAAGACACTTCTGTGGGGACAGCGACCCTCCCCCATAAGCGATGCACAGGCTCTTCTCAGCAGAGCACTGAGCCATGGAACAGACACAGGGGCCTTTCCAGTCCGCAATGGGGCAAACCCATTGTCAGAAAGAGTCAAATTCACGTATTTCAACGCAACAGAAAACATGGGCTGCAGCTCACCGTGCACTTTCTCTCTGATTTGCTGCCACCACAGAAGTATTTTTCTGAGCACCTGTCCCATCCACACAGCCATGGGATCCCCGTCCCTTCTCAAAGACATGTCTGAGGATGGGCCTTGGCACGGACTAGATTCCTTCCCATAAACGTCCACCAGGAGGGTCAAGAGAGGCCTGTTCTCCCGACTTGGGGTTCCAGCCCCTCTGCTCCTATGCTCACTATGCACAGTATACTTAGTTTCAACAACTCTAACACTGAATTTCAAATTTAGTAACTTTATAAAGGTTAAATGGGAAAACAAATATAACTCTGCCTGCATCCCAAATGTTTTTTTTTTTTTTTCAGTGGGGGAGAGGGTCTCATTCTGTATCCCACACTGACTTGGACTCACAGCAATCCTGTGCCTCAGCCTCCAGAGTGCTGGGTTTATAGGCTTGTGCTACCATGCCCAGCTTATGTGGTGCTGGGGAATCGAACCCAGGGCTGTGCGCTTGCTGGGTAAGGGCTTTAACTGTTGCGCCATCCCTCCAGCCCCCGCACCCCAACTCTGATGGGGGTAAAGTTGATTGTAAGTATGGATTGCAAATTTATAATAATTATGGGGAAATAAAGTTAAACTTTTTAAACAATGATTTTTCAGGGATTTTTTTCTCACTGTGGGAATAACAAGATTTTTTTAAAAGTACATCTTTCTTTCACCTCAGAGAGTCGAAATATTATGAAATCCATACTTTACTTACTTAAAACTGATATGTCTTTGGGTTTGTGATAGAGTAAAAGAAAAAGCACATGCGCCTTCCAGGGAAGACAACAGAAGCCTGGTGAGTCGATAATCAGGGGCACCCTGGCGGCTTTACGGAAAGACCTGGATGGCATCTTACGCCATAACCGAGATGGCCAGTGCTTTCCACCTGCAAAGAGCCATGACTGAGTTCACTAATTAAACGCTGCTGGCAGGGTGACTGGTGCCACAGCCCCAGGACAGGGGTTTGCAGCCCTGGATGAGGCCAAAAGCTCCCACAGCGACCGTAGAGAGCAAACCTGTGAGAGGGGCCGGGTTCCAGGGCAGCAAGCCCTGCTACGTGGTGACAGAAGTAAGAGGGCACCAGGTGCATCCAGGGGTCCCAGCCCACCTTCCTTAGGGGCGAGGGAAAGCCATGTGCGTCTGCAAAGAGCTAAGCATGGAATGGCAGACAGTGCGACAATCCTATGAAGACGCCTGGCCACGGAAATGAAGGGGAAGAAACCTTTTTTTGTCACACATAAAGTGCATTATTGAGAACGAAACACTCAAGTTTCCTTTTATCTTCACAGAAAAGCAGAGATGCAAAATGTCAGGTACTTGGGCCCTTCGAGCTACAAGGCCTAGCACAAGCAACTGTGCAGAAGACGCGGGCACTGAGATGACGTCTGCATCATACTTCTTCCCTAGAACTAATTAATTCTTTACGTTTTCTATTATGTCAGGCCCTTCACTTTAGTGGGCCAGGAGCCCTAATTAGCTTGGGCTGCGCATGTGTTTATTAACTCTAAGGATACCTTTAGGACTTGTGGGGGCAGAACACAAAGTTATTTTGGTATTAAATTTTTCTAAAAACATTTGCTATTGTCTTGAAGATAACATTTTGAAATAATCATGCTTCTTTCAAAGGATCTATTATGTTTTCCACCTAAGACTTATGTAATTTCATTCATGATAACTGCAAATGTTAACCAGGGGACACACAGCAGCTACACATTATACGGCCCAGCTGTAGGAGGCAGCAGGGGTTGGTAGTGACCGCCCCTCCATCGTGCCCTGTGCTCTACCCTGGGGCCTGGTGTGCTCTGTTATGCTCAGAATGACCTTGTTTGAATGTCCATTTCCTTGGCTTTGATTTTCTCTTTCTTGTTCTACTCATAAAGCCTCTAGTATAAGCTCTTTCAAATTTATATTAGAAAGAGGTATAGATTCATTATATACCAATAAATATCGTGATCACAAAGACCCAGAAACATTTCTGTGATGGATCTGTGTCCTCAACTGTTCATCAACACAAAAGCACAGCGAGCAACAGCAATTTGGTGCTTGTTCTGGGCTGGGTCATGGTGAGATACGTCACTGAGGACACTTCTCCTTGCTGTTTTCACCGTTCTTTAACGTGCAAGCTACACGAACGCCTTCAGACGCTAGGGACGCACTAACAGTATCCTCATGGGGTGCCTTACACCCTGACTTACTGCGGCTCTGTTCTTATCCTTATTCCAGAACACTCAGGCGTAAAGGACAGAATCCTCTTGGTAACAACAGCGGAAGAAAATGCAGAGATTAGGCGGAATTGCTACCCTTTCCCAAGCTCTATCATTCTGATGTGCATCTGTCCTTCTGCCACAAGTAGGGCCAGATGAGGAACAGCAGGAGGCTTCCTGCCAGGTTGGCCTGGGCTCCCAACCCAGGCTCCCCCAAGCTGGGGACTCCAGGCCCGGCCCTGCGTCCATCTATGGGGGAGGTAGCACAGGCTGTCTCTGAGAGTAGGGACAATGGGCTGCGAGCCTTTGTCCTCTCCCCGTCTATGGTCAGCCTGTTTCTGCACACTATCCTTTGGTGTCCAGAACTGCTTTTGGGGGGCAGAGCTTGCCCACAGTCTGGCGGGCAAAAGAGCACTGCGGTAGTCACGTGCAGATGCTGAGTCCTGAGCAGTCGCTGAGGCTTGCCCAGATCTCCACTTCTGTCCTGCAGTTATTTGATCATTCCATTGTATTTTGTCCCATTTAATCAAAATGAGTAAAATAAGATGAAATGCAAGTACCTGTAGACTAACAACAGACACTGCTCTCACACCCAGTGAGGAGAAGCAAAGGGGGAAAGCCTCGTGGTTACGGAGAGGGAGGTCTTCAGAGCTTACGAAGGTTCAGGCTCATAAAATATACACAGGTTTATTTCCAAAGGCAAAGAGCAAGGATGTTTTAGAAGCCATGCTAAAAACACAGTATTGACACTGGGATATATAGGATGGGAGGCATAATTTAATGTATTTTTGCTTCATTTTCTGAAAATAGACTAACTTTTATAAAAAGTTAGGTGCATATTAGAATTCATATGTGTAGATCAGAAAGCAACACCCTTGGTCTTAAAGGTGGAACCAAAATGAGGTATCATTACTGAGAACGTAAGAGTATCACCTTCCCACAGAGAGATCTTCTAGGATTGAAACTTGTGAAAATTCTATATTATTCTCTTAGGTTGGAGCTCCTTTGTAAATTCATTTGACAAATTCTGATTGCAGAGGTTCTCTGTGTCAGATGACAGCAATGAGGTCTCTAAGTAGGAACTGTCATTCTATACTGGCAATTCTTACTCTGCAATATTTAAACCAAATGGTCAGTACAGGATTATTTATTAAAATAAAAACATTTTGAAAGTTAACTCAAAGGGAGGCCTGATTACTGAAATGCAAAAAGTGTCTTTTTTTTTAGTACATAACATTTTAGACTAAATTTAGGTATCTATTTAAATAAATGATCTAAACTTTAGTAGCAACTTTTTAAAAAAGAATATACTATGTATTAATTTTTTTCAGTTTGAAAAATGATCTGCGTATAAATTTATAGTCTACGTTTGTGTTGGTAAAATTTGGTTATTTGTTAGGTTCTGGGTGTGGTAATCTCACAGACATAATGCAGTATCAGATCCCCCTGAGCAACCAACATTTGCTTCCGACTTCACAGTAACCCAACATGAGGAACCTGGGCTGCTCCATGATTGGTATATTATGAGACAGCAGTTTCTCGGGACTTTAAAAGAGAAAGTATCTTCTTATAAACAGTGTCAATTGTCCTAATAGACTACCTTCAACTGATTTTGTAGTAATAGCTTTAAAAAAAATCAATGTACCAAACTGTCTGGCTCTTCTAATGTAAGAATTGAAAAGTCCCCTCCACTGAAGGCAGACGTTTTTTAAAATGGAAATTTAAAATAACCTCAATGCAAAGCCAAGCAAGACATTTCACATGCTTTCAACACGCCAAACACATTGTATACGGCGACCAGAAGCCATTTTTGGGAGCCCTTTTAACTCTTCAGCTGCAGGGGTTAAAAGTGTGGGTGTGGAAGTCAGCTTTGTCTGAAAAATTAGCAATGCTATGAGTCATCCTGCATTAGCAGCAGAGGAGTTTTGCATCTTGTACAAATCCAGACACCATATGCCATGCGAAGGCCTGCTACTTTATTCGGTGCCACTGCTGACAGGGAGCCACGTGGGTATCCCCAGCGGAAGGCCTGTCTCCTCCGGGCGGCAAGGACAGGAACCCAGTGAGCTGAACACATCCGACATTGTACAGAGCCGCAGGAACAGCTGGTAAGCTAGCGACAGCAACGGCCAGCGAGGAGCGCCCATGCTAATGAGCCTGGCCACAATTTGGCCTTCAGAGGGGCTGGTGCGAAGTCGTGTGCTCCCATAACAGCCCAGAGCAGAATCTCCTCGGTCATGCCTTTGGTCACATTAAAACCTGACACTGGTGTTCATGGCTTATCAAAATCTGTTGCAAATCACTAGTGATAAAATCTCCTTGGCAGACCTGTCACACTTTACAAAGTCTGATGTTGGACCGTGTGGGCTGTGTGTGGAACTGCGCAGGCATCTCTCCGGTCATGCCGGGGAGGACTGAGCAGGCGGCAGAGCAGGCAAGCAGGGAGGTCCCCCGCCTGGGCGGAGCAGCTGCTAGGGTGCAGGACTGTGTGGCCCTGGCAAGTGACATAACCTTTCTGGGCTTTGTTCCCTCCACCGTATTTTTCAACTATGGTAAAATATGTAACATAATAGATTGCACGACATGATGTTATACTGCATTTGCATAATATACTCACAGTACTTTCTTCTTGGGATCACTTTAAGGATCGAATGACTAAACTCACAGGTGACATTTTCAGGGCTTGAGCCGCAACAGCATAGCTGATGCTGAGCCAACTAGGGTTTCCCAAGAGATGGGAGGGTGGGGGCTGTGTGGGTTAACCTCCTAGCCTTGTTTTCCTTCCACAACATAGGAGCAGAGCTTCCCGCCACTGACGGCTTAACTGTGGGCTGGGGGCACAGCATCTGGCAGGCATCACAGCCAGCCTGAGGGTCCTGGATGAGGCTGCTAGGGACGAGGGGTTTGGAGCTTCCAGTAGCAATGGAGTGAGCAGACCACAGAGTACCTTGGTGGATCTAGGCTTACCCAAGACTCCACGCTGCTGAAGTAGTTTCTTTCCCAGCAGTCCCTCCCTCACAGAGGTTCCGGGCAGTCCTTCACGTCTTGCCAACACCAAGACAAGGCCCTCTTGGTCGTTCTCCCTGAGGAAGCGGGTAAGTACAGGAGCCAGCTAGCGCTGCTCTTTCCTGGCAATGTTCACTCCTCAGCACAGGGCACCCATGACAGGCACCATGCCCTCTGCCTGTGAGCTCTGCCTGTGTGCCTTCTGCAACAGCACGTGCCTGGCAGACAGGGGTGGCTCATGGGCACTTTTTTATGAGACAGAGTCTTGCTCTGTAGTCCAGGATGGTCCTGAACTCACTATGGAGCCCAGGCTGGCCTTGGACTCAGGGCAGTCCTCCTGTCTCAGCCTCCCAAGTGCTGGGATTAGAGGCGTGCGCCACCACGCCCAGCTTATGTGGCACTGAGGAATCGAACTCGGGTACTTAGGGCTTGACGACTTAGCGCTTGCTAAGCAAGCGCTTTAAGCGCTGAGGTGTTCCTCCAGCCCCTTATGGGCACTTTGGAGAATGCACAAGGAAACCCAGGAAAAGCCTGGTTTCGGACTTGTCATGTCAGAATTGGAAACTGGGAGTGTGAACGAGCTGATCAGAATCTGGTGACCACTGATTTGTCAAGATATTTTTTTTTTAAGCGCTAAGGTCAAAGACGGTTTTTGAGTGACCATCTCTAGCAGCAAATGCAGCATGTGGGTCAGTCTCCCAGGATGGGCATGGGAACAGGACGGAGTGGCACCCTGTTTCCCTGGAGGCTTTGTATGAGCCAAGCCCCACCCGGGGGTCTCTGGAGATGACACAGACTTTGTGGAAACCAGAAAGGATGAGATGGCCTGTCGTAGCGCTTAAAAGGCAGGGCACTCTGAAATCAGCATCACGTACCCGAGGGGTTAAACCTGGATTTGAAGAAGTTTGATAAAGCTTAGGCCAGCAATGCACACTTGCAGTCCCAGCTACTTGCGGGGCAGAGGGGAGAGGGATGCATCATCTCAAGACTCGCTCAGGAAAACAGCAGACCAAACTGAAACTGCACGCTCAGGCCTTCAGGGGAATACAGCACGTAACCCTTTGATGAAATGAAGCACATTTTGACTTGGAGGCCGAGCTAGTAGAGGGCCTTGTCTTGTGTTGGCAAGACGTGAAGGAGTCCAGGACCCTCTGCTCGGACATCCGCTTCCGGCTGCCCCTGGTGGGACAGGTGTACAACAGAGCACTTGCCCTGCACGAGCCTACTGTCTCCCTTAGCTTTGCCTTTGCTACACCCGCACCAGAGTTCCAGGCAACAACAGGTAATTAGGTAAGAAGATGAGAACTGGCGGCTGCTAAACACCCACAGAGCTTTTTCTGGCATCCCCACCCGCACCCCAGCCCCCAAAAGCTCACCCCCATGTAGGGTCCTGAGGCACCAGGGGTCCTGGGAGAGCCAGGTGTCTGTCACGATCACAGCCACTCAACCTCAGGACAACCAGGGTCCACTGCCTTCGAATGTTCTGTCAAATGGTATGCTACAGCAAAAAAGCTATTCAGTCGCTTCAACTTAAAAGGTTAAAAGAAAAGATTTAGTGTTTTAAAAATGCCCAGGATATAAATAATTATAGCACGAGGCTCAAGGGTAGACGTGACAGCCTGGGAGACAGAGATGGTTAAGAACAGCACAAAGAAGAAACGGCTAGCTACACACACACACACACACACGCACACACGCACATACACACACACACCCATACGTGCATCTATGTGCTTGTGTCAGGACTGACATGTATGTGTGTGCTTGCTGCCTACAGAGCCCAGGGCCCCAACTAGCCTCAGAGCGATGGCGACTCATGGCACAGACCACTGGAGGTACACGTCACAAGGGAGATGCGTCCCTCACAAGGGTGCTGGGAACTGCAGTCACAAGGCTGCCACCTCCACAGGCTGTGTAATGCCACCTAAGTGCTCCGCCTCATGTGACTTGCTGCAGGCTGTGGCAGATTAGAGCCATCGATCGCTCCCTGCAGAAGGCCCGGCTGTGCCGAGGGAGGGAGGCAGCGGAGTCAAGCAGCAGAGGATCGGTCGGCTCGGGGGAAGACACACTTTGCAGTGAGGGTCAGCACGCCATTACACCACCACAGTCACTGTGATGTGCACGGGGACAGTGCAGGGACAGAACATGGCCAGTGGAGGCCACACACTGTGGACTTGTCACCTCCTCCTGCCCCACTGGCTGGTCACAGACATCTCAGAGAAGCCAAGGTACTATGTGACATCTCAGAGCATTTAAAAATACATGGACACCGGAGCCCTACAATGGGCATTCTATACTCGCCCAAATGGACAGACAGACCACTGCCCAGAGAACTGGCAGAGGTCATGCTGAAAACCATCAGAGTGGCTGAATCCATCGTCCAGAAGGCAAGGTCTCTCTAGTGCCTGGTGCCTAACGTGTGGGCTGGCCTGGGCCACAGGGAGTGAAGGGAACTATCTGGGGCCACAGGGGAGATGTAGAGTATACTTCCCATTCTATAACTGCTAAGAACTACTTATTAGATTATGTTATTAACCAGCACAAACTCAAGTTTAGTAACTAAATAAGAAAAATTTCATGCCTACATAATAGCAGTAAATACCTCTCTTCACAGGCACACACAGATCTATAGGCAGATCAAAATACTGTTACTGGCAATTACCATGTTTCACTCACTATGTTACCAAGCACATGTAACATGTGACACACATGGGTTTTGATTACATGGTGGACGGAGGAGGAGTTATCACTGGCCTGGGATCTCCCCCTACACAGTGTTCTAGGGTTAGCTACACAGTCCCTCTTCAAACACTGCATAGTCAAGTCATGAAAAATACTGCTACAAATCAGACAATAATGTCAAAGGTTTCTAATCTTGTGAGGCCACATCGTTAGCTGTCAGAGCTGGGTGCAGCCCATGGACCTCAGGGTGGCTATGCCTGGTCTATGATGTTTGCGTTTAAGAATCATGCAATGGAGAGTCTCTCTCTCTCTCTCTCTCTCTCTCTCTCTCTCTCTCTCTCTCTCTCTCTCTCTCTCACACACACACACACACACACACACACACACACACACACACACACACACACACACACAATTGGGGCTGGAGGAATGGCTCAGTGGTTAAAGTGCTTGCCTAGCAAGCACTAAGTACCTGAGTTTGATTCCCCAGATTCACATAAAGTTGGGCGTGGTGGCACATGCTTGTAATCCTAGCACGTGGGAGGCTGAGACAGGAGGATATCCAGGGGTCCATGGCCAGCCTGAGCTCCATAGTGAGTTCAGGACCTACCTGGGCTACACACTGAGACCCCGTCTCAAATACAAAAAATCACGAACAACCTCATGATGTTTTGCGGAAGTTTATGCGTTTGTGTCAGGCCACGTTCAGAGCCACCCTGGGCCTCTCTCCTACCCCCACTGGTCACTTGGACAAACTGTTCTAGTGCCTAAGAGCCTTACCAAAACCACAGGGCTGGCCCTCACTATGAAAGACAGAAACAGTTTTCCTACTAAAAGCTGGAACCTTCCTTTACTTAAGGCTGAATATTTACAAGTTCACTGCAAACGACATTCTCCTTAAGGAAACTGTGATGATTTAACCTACATGGTTTTCAAAAGATCTTCATGCAGACAGACTTCCTTGGGCACAGAAACATAAATTCATCGAAAATGTCAAATAAAATTACGAAGTATATCAAAACCAGGGGTTCCTGAAAGCTAAATAAAATTAAATAAAGGATTAGTGAGAGCAGATTATTGTGGAAAATAAGGAACCCAGAGAAACCAAGCTAGCAGCAGAGTGTGTCATCTAAACTTGTGTAGACTAGACTCTGTTGCTTTTATCACGAAATTCTTTGGGTGAGTAAGTCATCATTTGACATCAGCTATCTCTTCCTGCTGTCTTCAAGCCACTTCCGACCACATCTACCACGAAGATACCCTGTGTCACCACATCCTTAGCACTAGAGCCTACTTCCCCTAATCACACTTTTTCAAAAATGTTTGTGGCCTTTTTATTTTTGTGCAATACACACTGAGTTCTCCCTGTGCTGGATGACACAGACTGCAAGGCGAGCAGAACATGGGTTTGTCCCCAGAAGCTCACTGTTCCACAGAACCCGCCCTGGCCCAGGCTGCGGCACTGCTGGCTCCAGCCTGTCCCCATAAGCTCCTGATGCTCCCCTAAGCAGGCTTTCCACCCCCTGGATCCAGGCTTGTTTGGTGCTTTACTTTGGCCAACACCTTTGGATTGTCTAAGGTAAAACTCTGAAAACTCTTCTGCCTTCCCCCAGTCTTAAGGGTCCTGAATAGACAGGTAAGAGGCCAGGCTGAGGAGGCCTACGCTGGACACATGGAGAGCCTGCAGGGGAGGGGCGCCCAGTCACCCAGGAGCCCAGCTGCCCGCAAAGGTGCCAGCCACACCTGGTACCCAGGGAAGAACTGCCCCACCAGCCCAGGCAACCCACAGATCTGTGTCAAACCTTCTTCCTCTCTCTCTCGTTCAGGAACCTCTGCTTAATTCTGCAGGTCTTGGGTCTCTTCTGTGACATAACAATAAAAGCTTCAATTCCTACTTATTTTTTAAAATTAAAAATTAGCACTGTGGAAGTATGAGGTAGGAGGATCTAAGTTCAGGTCTAACCTGGCCAACTTAATAAGATCCCATGTCAAAATCAAAAATAAAATATTTTAGCTAGGCACGGCGATGATGCCTGTAATCCCAGCACTCAGGAGGCCGAGGCTGGAGGATTGCCTTGAGTCCAAGACCAGCGTGGGCTACACAGCGACCTCAGGATTAGCCTGGGTTACAGAGAGAGACCCTGCCTCAAAAAAAAAAAAAAAAAAAAAAAAGAGGATGTAGCACAATGTGAAGGCTTTGGGTTTGGATTCAAGTACCACCAAAATAATAACAATTATGTTAATAAGATTAGGACACAGATTCACCTTTACTGAGATTTAACACAGGGCCTGGGATGGACACCTTCCATCCCTTTGTCAGACTGTCCTGGGCCAGGCTCAGCAAAGAACCGCTGCCTGCGGGAGGGATGGAGGAGGAGGGAGTAGCTGGTACAGAGCCCTGGCTTACCACGCACACTGCGCTGTCCCTGGTGCTGGTGCCTCCATGCCTCAGCTCTGAAATCTATTCACAGCACCAACCTCCCAGATGGCACGGCCATCCAGGTATTTCATGTCATATCTGGCCCACCCCTTGTCATACCTGTGAAATCTCGTAAAAGCTGCTGAAAATGAACACAAAGTACTCATTTTTTTTTTTCTTCCATAGGAAGGCAAATATTCTGAATTAGGTAGCCTTTTCTGGGATGGTAAGGAGCTGAATTCACTCATTCAACAAATATGTCCTGAACAAATATTTACTCAGGGCAGGCAGGTGCTGAGGTTGTACGTGGGCTGGCATTCGCCTGGAAAACAACAGCATGGCCATGGTCCTGGCAGCACACGCACATGTGCACACACGCTACAATGGCTGATCTGACATCAAGGGGCAAGGCCACCTGTCAACACGAACCTGAATGGAATTGGTGGCTAAGAATGAGCTCAGAGCACAGCGTTGTGGTCTAGGTCAGTGGCACACAATGGAGACCAGGGACCAGTTAAGCTGAAGACGGTTCCCCCAAGGACAGGGCATATGTGCCCTGCAGCAGGTTGCCGGAAGACAGCTTTCAAACGGCGCAGCAGCAACAGTAGAGCTGAGTGCGCGCCCAGCTCCACCTCCTGTCTATCAGCAGTGGCATGAGAACCTAATAGGTGCGTGCTGACAGGAGGCAGGGCTTCACTCACCCTTACTTCCTGCTCACAGCTCATCTGTCCTGGCCACTGGTTGGAGGTCCATGGTTGGAGGCCCCTGGTTGAGTAGGCTAAGACAAGGATCTGCCTCTGCCCACTCAAGCATCTTTGTTTTCAGCGATGAAAACAGCATCAAAATAAACTAGGAGGACCCTGGGAATCACTGAATCACAGAACTTTTTTTCTTTTTCTTTGTAGCTCTGGGAATTGAGGGGTTGAGCCCAGGACCTTCACTCTGAGCTGTATCCCCAGCATATTTTCATTTTTGATTTTGACAGAAGCTCTTGCTAAGTCATTAAGTTGTCCAGGCTGTACTCAAACTTGAGATTCTCTTGCTTCAGCTTCCCAGAATGCTGGCATTAAAGACCTACATTACTGGGCCTAGCTGAATCACAGAACTATTAAACCAAGGTTATAAAAATAATGCAGCACATCTGATCCCACTGTATGTACTAAAATGTTATTAATATCTCAGTAAAGGCAAATATTCTTATACTATTAATGTAAAATCACTCATTATTTCCTCAATCCTATCCTTTCTAAGGCCTCATTTCTGAGCATACTACCTCACGGTTAGCACAAGGAACCTGTATGTGCGATATAAGTCATGAATGCAGGTTTCAGTGGTGTGCTCACAAGTCTTTTTGTCTTCGGAGAGGCTATGCGCCAGAGGGGTCTGAAGGCTTCTGATGCAAGCAAAGGGCTCTAGGTGGTCCCCTAGCTGTGGCAGTCCTACCTCCATCCCGCCCTCTGGAAGGGAATGGGAAGCAGCGACCCCACATCCACCGAGGCCAGCCGTTCCAAGAGCCCTTGTAGAGAGCAAGCCTGCTCATGTGCACCATGGAACGCTGAAGCCATTCTGTAATCAACGCAATCCATGCAGGAGTGGCCTCTTTTGGGTAAACAAACCCAGTGAAGAGAACCATTGTGAAGTGTTCAGCCGACAGAGCTGTAGAGGGCACACACAGGAAGACACTCGCCAGAAACGCTCCAGTGCAGGCCCAGCTCATACTGGACATCGTGTCTCCCTTTGCGCTCTCAGGGCCCTCTGACTCTCAGGCACCCTGTGATTTCCATATCCACCGGATGCCATACGCAGGCCTTTTCTACTGATCCCTACTGGCTGGGAGATCCTGAGGTGAAGGGAGGGCCACGTAACACTGCACGTGTAGTGCCTGTCCTGGCCTCAAGATGTGCCCCGAAGGAGGGCACACATGAATGTGCGATTGCCCTGAGTCTCACCTCCCCTGCCATTCCACACCCAGCAGAACCTGGGTCCTGGGACAGCATGGCGAGGCTGGGAGAAGAGTGCAGCTGCTTCCGATCACAGAGAAGGAGCAGGGGCCAGGCCCTTCTCCACATCCCCCTAGTGCTACGCTCATGGGCTCGCTCGGTCTCTTCCTGGCCTCCAGGTGGTGGGGACGCAGCAGCAGGCAAGAGCAGAGCCCGTCGCCCCAGCAGTCTGCATCCTCCCGGAGGACACGGTGGTTGGGTGGGAGGTGCTAAGGGCACACGGGCGGGCGTTCAGAGGGAGGGCTTGCTGTTCGAGAGTGACTTTTGCAATCTTGAGGGGCAGTAAAGAGTTGGAAGTCACAGGGAGCAGTGGAGACGGGAGTTCGGCAGAGCATGTAACCCCTGAGGCTGACACATGTTTGCGGCAGTCACAGAAAGGACTGTTTTCCTCTGGATGAGAATAGGGTACAATTGGAGGGTTTATGAGCTACAATATGCTGATTTCTAGTTTAAAAGAAAGAAAAACTGCTTTGCAGGCAGCAGCAGGGACACTGGGAGGGAACTGTGCACAGGTCTTTGCACAGGGAAAGCTAAGCCCAGGGTGGAGCGGAGCGATTCCTGTCATGTTACATGGATAAGTCAATTTTACATATACCACACCCCACAAATCCTTCTAGTACTTTGTGAAACATTATTTTTCTCATTTAACAGATAAGGAAATAGAGGAAGATATTATTCGAAGCCAAAGAATTGAATATTATTTAAATTAAAGTGGAAACTCGAGGTCTGGCTGAGGCTACCACACATCACCTGCCTGATATGAGCTACAATAAAAGTACACAGCTTGCTCAGGGAAGTGAGTCAGCTGCAGAAGGTTAACTATCGAATGGTTTCTCTAATATGAGAAACCCAGATCACAGGCATCTTACTGGGGAGGAATTAGGGGACCTAGTGGAGAAGGGGACAGGGTGGAACGGCCAAAAAGAAAGAGAGGAAGCATTTGTAATTTTGCCACAATACGTATACACATAAAATACTCAAGATCAATGTAAACATTATGTATTACATAAATACATATCAATAAAATGGGGGGAAATGTAAAAGATCTGTGGCTATTTTTTTAAAAAAAAAACTACATACAGTTTAAGATTCAGCTGGCACTTACAGGAAACTTGTCACCTATGGGCGAGAAAGAATCCCTGACCTCTTCTTTGTGAGGATTCTTGTCAGTGAGAATCCAGAAGGGACCCCGTGGAGGCCTGGGTATATCAGCCGCTGAGGGCTTACCTAGCACGCCGAGGCCAGAGTTCCATCCCCAGCACTGCAAAAGACCCCAGAAAACTCTGCCTGCAAAGGTCCAGTGCTACGACATCAGTGAAACTGCAGACCATGGCGTGTGGAGAAAGGTCTCACAGCACTCCATGTTTATTCTCAAATAAAAACTCGCTGTCTTATGGAATCATTATCAGCGGTGACATCTCGGTGGGGGTTTGGCTTGTGTGCACACACAGCCATCCTGGCAGTGGCTGGATAGCTCTGGAGCTTCGAGCACGGTGGACCTGTGCTTCCCTTCAACTTTATGGCCGGGACAGCGATAATGGGGTAAACTAATCCCCAGGAAGACTGCAGAGCAGAAAGGCTCACGAATGTTAGGGGAAGCCAGTAAAGGGAAAGCGCACAACAGGGGGGTCTGAGCTGAGCCCACACTCAGCGGGCTGCCAGCCACCCAAAGGGAGTGGTTTCTGCGAGATGCCTTCCTTATTTAAACTTCCTGTGCAAATTATAAGCATTTTACAGAATTACAGCATATAAGTACTAAAATAACTTCCTTTTTGCTCAGATACTTTAAATGTTCTTTTCTGATGTATGTCCATGATATATACGCAGTCGTTAGTCTATTAGGCACAAATTCCATGTTTCCAAATTAATGAGTAGATAATATTTCTCAGACAGTCAGAAAAGGCTCTTGGGAAAGGTTAAATATACTATGAATATACTTCTTGAATTTAAAATAAACATTTTCCTGATATTCCCATTAAGATCGGGTTCTTTGGAATATAAATACAGTTTTACTAAGTTCAACTCATTTAATTTTAAATGTGTAATGAAAACACATACCCTACATGTCTTATCATAGCCAAGCTGAACCCTCTCTCTATAGGAAAACACAATGCGGTGACAGTTTCTATCTTCTTGGGGACCAGGTCAGGCTATCGGGTGTGAAAGGCTGCAGCAGCTCTGCCTATCAGTTCTGGGCCTTCTTTAAATTCCACTGAGGACGGCAGTTTGGATGGAGACCCCAAAATCTATTCTGTCCATCTGTTTTATTATTCTTAGAACAACTGTCAAAAGTTGCCCAGGGATCAAGTTGCAAACATACTAATTTGCCTTTGAAAAGTAGGCCCTGGGGGAATTCTGGAACTCTGCTTATACATGCAGAATCCCATCAGCAGAGAGCTGTCCCGCCCTTTGTGGAGGTATGAGGTGCTGCACTTCCAGGCCTGCATCTGTCTCCAGGCCGGGCGGTGTGGGGATGCTGATGCTCACATCCCACTTCATAGGCAAATGAAGGCAGAACAGCAGTGCTTGGCATCCGAAGTCTTGGCTCCTTCCCTGACAAGCAGGCTCCCAGGTTTAGGAGGGAGCCCCCTTCCCTGGCCCATTGATGGTGTGTGGATGAAAGACCAGAGCTTTGTGCTGGAGGGTTTAAAGGCGTGAACGTGGCAGAGGGACACACATTCTGGGCTCTTTTAAATCCTGAGACCAAACAGGAAGGTGGAAGACTGAAAGGAAGGCGGGAGGAAAAGAGCTGGAGGAGGATGACAGTCAGTCCTGAGTACTCCAGTGTTTTATTTCTGTATTTCTGATGAAACGGTAACACAAATGTCACTGGGGCATTGAGAATAGCAGCTGTGGGGCTGGGAGGAGTGGTAGGCAAGGTCCGAAGAGGCCCTATTTCAACTCTCACCGCATTCTGGGAGCAGGCTGCGCTGCTGGAAACCAAGGCAGCTGGGCAGTCTCAAGCTGGCTACCTTCAAGTCCTGTGCGGAAACCCAGCCTGCACATTAAAGAGCCTGCCAACTCCCTGGCGGGCGGGCGACACACTGGCCCTGACGGGGGAGGGAGGAGGAGAGGGCACAAGCCTAGCCCTGATCCTCCCCCACTCTTCTCCCAAGGGTCTCTGTCAAAAGCTCTCACAGCCCAGGGCCACAGAAACCTTCTGAAGCACACCACTGAATGCACCCGCTTTAGAGCTGGTAAAATTCCTGAGTCGTCAGCTAGACAGGGCACCCTTTCAAGACTAACATGATGGCATTTGGGTTGTACTTGCCTGCGGATTACCAAAAAAGTATTCTGCTTTGATGAAAAAATTCACTCGAGTGTGTTGCAAATTACGGCGGCAGGGAGAGCTGCCGGGCGCCCACTGCGAGCGCAGAGGCAGACGGCACAGAAGGGACCACCAGTCGGACCTGCCGCTTTGTCCTCCTTTGGCTTTGCACACTCTCTTATTATAATAAGGCATGTATTATCCTTTTTAGACATTTGAATAACAGAGTCTCACTTTCAAAATGCTGCTTCTAATCCCAGAGTCTACTACATGTTCCGCGGAGGCTGTTTCTGACGCTCTGTTCTTTTCCAAGTGGGACCGATAATTAGCAAACTGAAATTTGATTAATGTTGGATTAGGAGGTTCTGATGTCTCCCTGCAATGTGCTATTTCGGTCTGTGGGCACTGGAAGAGGCTGCCGCTGGCAAACTTACTGCTTTCCTTTCCCAAAGTAGGGGGAGGCTGGGTTCAAAGCCCTGACTTTTTAAAAAGAGAATTCAGTCTGTATCCAAGAGTTTAGGATTTAGGGTGGATTTTCTTTAAACTTTTTTAAAACTTTTTTAAAATTTGTTTTCCAACTCTGAAGCTAAAGTCAATGAATTAGCCATTTAGGAGACAAGAGAGCAGAAACACAATTCTTCCCCTAAAATACCCTGTGTGAGCCCCTCCAGTTTTGCACAGCACTTACAGGAAATGAAGGGCTGTGAAAACACAGGACCCGTCCAGTATAAATACCAAAGTCTGAAAAAATGGCCACAAATAATAACTGAAGGACAAATTTTATATGAATTCTCTGCTTTTAAAAGTTCACTATAGGGGTACTTCTTTCAGCTCCATTAGGGTTATTAAAAAAGGAAAAAGGCCAGTAGCGACTCTTTCCCGTGCCTTGTGGCTGCATGATTCGGTGCTCTTCCTTGTCTCTGTGTTAAAATTCATAGTCGTGTTTATTTACTGTTGAAGAATGTGGATGAACCAGGAATCCAGGCTCCCTCTGAAGCTGCGCCCTCTCCACAGTAACTGCTGAAGGAACACTGTCCTTTATGGGGTGACCTTTGGCTCTCTGAATACTCAGACAATGATAAACATTAAATGCCAAGAAATTCTGGCTGCCCAAGCAGAAAGGTAAGTAGGGTCACAAATAGCCCATTGCGAGCTTTCTACATCACGACCATTTTCACCTTTCTAACAGCTTTCTAATGGCAAAATGTATTGGGAACAACAGTGGAATGTGTGTCATCATGACCAAATGATTACGGTGCAAACCCGAGATTCTTCAGGGGCCCAGCAGGCTTCTGGTCCCCATGGAAACGAACACCCCCCCCCCCCCCCCATATTGTCCTCCACTCAGCTGGAGCACCGGAGCTTGAGGCTTTTGTGCTGGGCGAGATTTCTTCCACAACCTTCCCGCAACAGACCCTAGTGCTTCCTGGACTCCTTTCTAATTGAGATGCAAATTAATCTCTCTGGCTGATTACACTTCCCTTCAAGCAACTGACAAATGCAGCTGTAACCAGAGTTTGTGGACTTTCCAACAAGTGACTTCAGCTGTCAGTATTTGCATGCTGGGCCCAGGCTCACCCCCACCCCCAGCCCCACCCACTGGAGGTCTCAGAGCTCCCAGGACTTCGTTGGACTATGTAGGCGTTTCATTTACGTGTATAAAATTTACATACAATTATGAATTTTACAAACCCCTAACAGCCTCTGACAGCATCCCTAGAACTTGGAGCACCCAAGTGCAGGGCTCTCCAGGGGCTTCTTTGGAACCTTGGACGAGGACGCCAGAGTCCCTCTTTCCGGAGGCCATGGCTTTGACAGCATGCAACAGTGATTCCCCGCTTCCTCCTCTGCTATGAGCTTTCCCATTTTAACAAAGTTTGAATTCAAGGTTTCTCCCCCAAACTACATGTTACTAAACAGACTTCATGTTTCCCCCCACTGCTCTCTGTTTCAAAAGTCCATTAATTTAAAAATCAAATCTAGAGTTGCCATCCCAATTGTTGAGATTCTCACATAAATTGCTCTTCCATAACTGCTCAGGGGTGATGATGGGAAAGTTACTACCCAAGTATTTCTGTGGTGTGTATGGCTGTGTTGATGGTTCCAAGCTGGTACCTGACAGAACACCTTCCGTACATGAGGCTTGCATCGAGGACAGGTACGATTATGTTTCCTTGTCACCCTACAACAAAACCGGCTGTCAGGGCGCCATGAAGGCGGCACAGGTACCAGGTCTAAACACCAGGCTGACACGCGGTGGATGCTGTGGTGGCCAGGAAGATGCATGCCTTATGAAGAAGCTGCAGATATCCAGCGGGATCAGACATTCTGATTTGTTAAGAGAAATTTAAAGAAAAGAATCTGGATTTTTAAAATTGCAGCTTCTCCCAGTTTTTCAACAAAGCCGAGAGTTCAGATTTGGATTCTGGCCATGAAGCAGGGCTGTGGTCAGCTCAAACAAGCCCCTCTGGGGGCTGGACTGGACAGGGAGGCAGCTGGGCTGTGGCCTCTGGGGTTAGAGCTGCTGCCGTGACACTAAAGCTGCTGGCCTTCTGGTTGCCTTTTCTCATTGGTCCCAATTCTCCCAGCTGGTCTCCTATTTAAAAACCTCCCAGGCTCTGGAGACAGATCCTTCTCGGTTGGTTGGTTGATTATTTATTATTTATTTACAGGGTCTCACTCTGTAGTCTAAGCTGGTCCGAAACTCACTATGTAGCCCTGGCTGGCCTCAGATTGGGGTTACAGGCATGTACCATCATGCTCAGCCAATTTTTATGGTGCTAGGGGATTGAACCCAGAGCCTTTAGCCGGCTAGGCAAACACTCTAACCACTGAGCTACACTCTAGCCCCATCCTTCTAGGTTTTAATGGCTCCCAGATACCTATGGCACGGCAGCCCGAATGTCCCAACTTCTCTGGACTGGCTCCAGTTGGGTGGGAACTATGCTTTACTGCAGCCTACTCAGCAGTGCCTATAGGATGGCTGTGGCAGCTCTAGTTCAGGCCGATGCCTGACTCCCCTGTGCACCTCTGCCTCCTGTGTCCTCCTCTGGGATGCTGGCACTGCTGGCAGCTTTACCCGACTGTCATCTCCAGTCTGCAGTTGACCCAAATTCCTGTTCGCAATAACTGAAGCAAGTCGCATAACCCTGCCCCGTGCCCACGCAGGGATGCTCAGGCCCAAGCGCCCGAGCAGTACTCTGCTCTTGGGTCTCACCTTGTTTGCTGAGCCTCGAGTCTCATCTATTGAAATAACCAAGTGGCCGACCTCGCCTTGGGTCAGTTAGCCTTCCCCTTTCTTACAGATGATGGCCTGATTACAAATGACAGCCTGAAAACCATGCAGAAGGCCTCTGCGAGAGGGACCGTCTGACTGTCAGGTAGAAGAGAGGCTGTGCAATGCTGTGTCCCAGATGCCAGACCGGAGACCCAGGGCCACGGGCCAGTGGGTGGCTGGTGAGTCAGCAGCTTTCAGGCCTGGCTCCAGCGAGATCACCCAGCTCCCGGGCTCACGGCTTTCACACCTGCCAAACAATGCTCATACTTCATATTTTGCCAAAGCAAGATTTCTGTCTATAAACTCTGAATGTAGTGATCTTGAGTGCTCAGTGGTTAGAGCGCTTGTTTAACAAGTGCAAGGCCCTCAGACGGATTTTCCAGCACCACCTTAGCCAGGCGTGGTGGTGCATACCTGTAATCCCAGCACTCAAGAGGCTGAAGCAGAAGGATTGTCATGAACTCTCAGCCAGCCTGAGCTACACAGTGAGTTCAGAGCCAATCTGGACTATGGAAGGAGACCCTGTCTCAACAAACAATAAAAGAAAATACTAATCTTATTAAACATAGTAAGTGTGTCTGAAGGACCTTAATCTTCGCAAAGGCTCAAATCTATTTAACAATTTAGTCTAAAAATACATACATTTTTTGAGACAGGGTCTTGCTCTCTGGCCCAAGCTGGCCTCCAACTCCTAGCAATCCTCCTGCGTCAGCCTCCTGAGTGCAGGGATTACAGCCACATGCCACTAAGCCTGCTTTATGCAGCACTGGGGAGTTAAACCCAGGGCCTTGTACTTGTTAGGCAAGCACTCTAAACTCTGACTATGCCCTAGCCTAACAATTCTTGCTACAGTCCCAAATTCATCCTTTAATTCTATTTGAAAGTGAAAATGTCTTCCTGTTTCTGGTTTTGGGTGCATGCCTTATTCTACGTGGTTTCTTAAAAACAAACAAACAACAAAAAACCCCAAAACCTCTCACAGTTCTGAGATATTCCCTATATACAACCGAGTGTAGGTAGCCCTGAAAAGGGACCCTGTTTGTAGGGTCCAGTTTTCCTTGAGCGTGTCCTCAGCGATGTGTACATCAAGTCAGCCACTAAGACACTTTTCTGTCCCCCTCCATTTGCAGAGGACGGGACAGCACTAGACACTGGGTGGTGATGGGGATGCAGGTTACCCGGGCTGTTCTGATAGGGCTGGAGGGGCAGGAGTATTGCCCACCCAACCACCCATCCATTTTACAGTACTGGGGACTGAACTCAGGGCCTTCTCACTGAGCTACAGCCTCACATCTTTTTTATTTAATTTAATTTTTTAAATTCTGAGATCATGGCTTGCTAGATCCCTAAATTGCCCTGATTGGGCTTGGAACTTATAATCCTGCTGCCTCAGCCTCTCAGCATGCTGAGAATATGAATACCTGAACCACCCCCACCTTTAATCATTTTTTTCACTCCTTTCTGAAATTGACTACATGAACCAATGAGTTTCACTCTGGCAGATTCACATATAACATACTTTGGTTATTTCTGCCCCACTCCTTTAATCTCAACACACGTATTTTAAGTACAAATTAATCAGCAGCCACATTCTTGGGCAGCTACTTATGCTGCACTTCTATGCCTTCCCCTCTTTATTTCTCAGAGAAATAATTTTAATTTAATTTAACAATTTTAAAAATCCCAGCACTGAAAGTCTCTCATTCCAGGACTGATGGCATAGCTCATGGTTGGACTGTCAGCCTAGCAAGCACAAAGCTCTGAGTTCGATTCCCCAGCACCACATAAGCCAGGCGTGGTGGTGCACTCCTGTAATCCCAGCACTCAGGAGGAAGATTACTGAGTGTTAAGTCAGCCTGGCTATAGGACCAATCTGGAGACTTGCTTAAAACAAAACAAAACAAAACAAAAACGAACCCTAACCTCTGCCACCTCCCTCCATCTCACAGTCGGCCTGTCCACAGGAATGCGTCGCCTCTTCTTCTGCGCCCTGTTTCTCTCATGATATTTTCTGCTGCCTGGGGTTCCCTTGCATTTTTCCCCCACTCTCATACAAACACTGGTGCAAATTCATTACTTTCTGCAAAATGCAAAGCCACCAACCTACACAGCAAAGAAACGGACCCGAATAGTAACTTTCCTGGCTTTGCTTTTTTTTTGTCTTCTGAGATACAAGACTGTCATGCAGGAACGTACAAGCGCCTGTCGCTTTAGGTGGGATGTGCTGTGAAGGTAGCATCAAGTACCAGGAATTTGGACCCATTTAGGCACTACAACTAGGAAGGCCTCGTCCACCCTCTGCCTGAGGCCTGAGCGTGCCGGTGCTGAGAACGGTGCGTGTTGTTCTACCCAGCCCCTCTCTGTGCATTTTGCATTTAAGGGCATGTGGGTCCCTGAAGAATTTCTTCTCTTTTCGGGGCTTCTATGTACTGCTTTCTGTGCAGTGATGCAGCTCTCGTTCCCCCCGTCCAGGTCCCCATGCAGAGACTAAGGACTACTTGCCCCGTCATGGGTAAGACTGCCCAGGAGGACACGCCTTGCTTGCCCGGCCTGCCCAGGGGAATCCTCATCTCTTTCCTCCTGGATTTTGTGATATTATTGGATATTACTGAATAAAATTGACATGTAAATGCTCACACTTTTACTTCTACTTAAATCTATGAAAGTGAATCCTCACCAACCCTATTTTAAAGCAGTTAAATATCAAGCATTCCCTGTAGGAAACAGGGAGGTAAGAACTGCCCCAGTGTTACTCCACTGGCTCCTGTCCTCACTGGTCACCACATGCAACGGCAGGCTGTGCCCTTTCTAAAGGATCTACAGAAGGTCTGAGCGACACACCATGGTCCTTGTCCCCGGGACGGCACCCTGACACCCAGGACCCACATGACACTGACACGAAATGAGAGGTTTGGTGACATTCTACTGAACAGCTGAGACCTAAGTACTAGCAACAAAAGAGCGGTAGAGGGCTGTCTACACAAAATGGCCCAGGTTGGCAAGGGCATTTCCTTTTCCCCGTCAGTACTCACCACTGAGTGTCCCAAGGCAACAGACAGCAGTTTTTTTTCCTTGGGTTTTTTGTTCTCGTACATGAACTTTTCATCTAAAGTGGTGCATACAATGCTTCCTGCCTTGGCAGGTCTGGGTTAACAGCCTACATGGTTTTGCCAGGGAAGACCTGCCAGACCTAGAAAGGGGACTCTGGGAACAAGGGGGCTGCACAGCAAGGTACAGGCAGACCTTCATAGGTGTGTGGCTTGCCCTACAAATGGGGAGTGGGTTTCCTTTAAGACTGTACTTTCAGGGAACCCACTGCCCTGAGACCACACTTTCCTTATGAACCACAACTTCCTTTCAATGCAGAAAGAAAGCAACAGTACCCCGAGAAACTCAGGCACCAATGGACCCCGTGCAATCATCTGTCACCACGCTACCTCCCTGCAGTCACCAGCCTCTCCTGCTGAAGGAAGAGATTATAGGCTGTCGGCGGCTTTTTCCTGCCAGGCCTCCTTACTCAGCGAAGCAGTGACCAGTGACATGGACGGCACGGGCAGAACCCATGCCTCTGAGGCACAAAGTGCACACAGGAATGGCAGCTTCATGCAGTGTTTCTTCCCTTCGGTAAGAACAAAATATGTATGTGTGTGTGAGCTATGTAATGTGATTCTAAATGTGAGCTAAAAGATTCTAGATGTGTATATTAATCCAGCACAGTACAATATACCGAGGAATGATAAAAATAAATGCTAAGGATTAAAACTGTTTTACTGTTCCTGGAGAGTGACTATATAAAGTAGCTAATATAAACAGCTAATATGGAATACCCTGACAGGTCAGAAGGGTGCACAGGAGTGGGAATGCTTTCTATTTCAGTATCTTTAGCGCAGCCAACATAGGTCCAGGTACACACGGCACGGCTGTCTCCTCAGCCCTCAGGACGTGGCCTTACTCACCCTGCCACCTGCTGCCCCGGCATCAGGTAACCCTGCCGTTAGTTCAGCTGGGGATGCTGTTCATCCCAGGATACCATCCACCAATGAGAGGAGAGCTCCCGTGGGCAGGAAGAGGAGAAAAAGGGAGAAGGCTTTCTTAGGGGCCACTCAAGATGCCGTATCTGCCAGGAATGATTCTCGAGTAGGCCACAGGCACCCAAATGAACATGAGCATGTATGCAGTGGGCCTTACGAAACACAGGCTGACCTCTCCAGCACCGTCAGTCCTGTGCTGCTTGGGACGTCACCCCTGTCCTTGGAGACCAGCTTCTCTCTCACCCTTCAATCTCTACCCTGCTCTCTTGTGGGGAGGCTCACCCTGCCCTGGCCCTTGAGCACCCCAATTTTCCATGTCGTGTTCTTACAGAACCTCTCCCATTAGCATGTGCACTTCTTAGCGTGTCTTCTCTGTGAAGCATACAGCCAAGAACCTGTCCTTCCTGTCCCTCTGTGTACCCCAGCTCCTAGTCCTGGACTTGGCAGACAGTGCACGGGATCTGTTTGCTTGGCAAATGAACAAATGTAATTAGACACCCATAATTAGGATTTGTTAGGTTATTCAGTATTTTTCAAAATTTAAATCTAAGATGTGTGTCAATGAAGCTGCATTGGTGACATCAGCTCTGACATAATCCAACAGGCTTAGGTTTTGCCAGGGCATGAGTGGACCCTGACGTCGTCACAAAGCATTAAAGCAGTGGTTAAGCATAATAGCCTAGGCAGGCACACACAGAAAGTTTGAAAATCAGTACATTTTTAAAAGAACAAAAACAAAAAAGGGCCGTGTGTGTGTGTGTGTGTGTGTGTGTGTGTGTGTGTGTAGTATTAGAGGCCAAGCCTGGGGACTTCACACTGAACTACATGTCCAGCCTATTTTATTACTTTTTATTTTGAGTTAGGGTCTCACTAAGTGGGCTACATTGCTCAGGCTGCACTAGCGATCCTCCTGCTTCAGTCTCCCAGAGTACCAGGACCACAGACCGGGGCCACGAGCCTGCCTTCTCCATCACGTCTCCTGGCCACAGCTGAACACTGGCCCTTGACAGACAGTTGCAAGAGAGGTGAGCAACTGAGCAGTCGCAAAATATTCCGCACGAACTACATCGCTTTAAGAATTACGTATAGCAGTTGATTTTCATAATGTATTCCAGTAGTAGTCAATTTACTCAAAATATAAAAGAAAAATATTTAAAATTTTATGACCAAGTTGATAGGTTTTGTTGCTTTTTCTTTCCTGACTTCTATACTCAGCTGTCCTCTGCAACATCAAATATTTCAAGAGTTATTTTGAGTGCAGCATTGGCATCAGTAGCCCCAGCTGGAGTCCACACTGTCCTGATGTGACTGCTTGAAAAAAAAAATGAGGTGATGCTGAATACTACTTTTTAAATTTTAAAAAATATGATTTTCCTTAAACCTGATTACTCCAACATTGCCGTATTAACTGTGACTTGAGAGAGCAGTATTCAACAAAACAACCAGGCACGAATTTTACAGAGTTCGGTAAATGAAAAATAGGATGCAGCAAAAACCACAATTCAAAACATAAAACAGGATCTTCTTGGTTGCAAAGGATCTTTTATGGCCTTCATCCACCACGTTTGACTGCTAAGAGCCCAGCGCATGCCACTTGTGACATGCCACTGACAGGCCAACTGCTTAAGAGTCTCTCCCTTCTCTGCCAGGAAGTTCTAATAAAGCGGGAACAAAAAGTCTGTGTTGAAGGCTGAGGTGACACCAGCCGTAAGATCAGGTCTGGAGTGCTGTGGGGACAACTGTGGGAAGAACTGCCTCTCAGGGCATCCCCGCCTGGACAAAGCTTGTTGGAGGGAGGACTGTCGCCCTGGCCCCCGGGGA
This sequence comes from Ctenodactylus gundi, assembly GCA_004027205.1. Lineage (NCBI taxonomy): Eukaryota > Metazoa > Chordata > Mammalia > Rodentia > Ctenodactylidae > Ctenodactylus > Ctenodactylus gundi. The sequence continues at coordinate 96,301 of PVKB01003350.1, forward strand.
CGGATGGGCCAGATGGGAACTAACAGCTTTTGTCTACTACTAATTTCTATGATAATTCTAAGTTGCCACATGGCATATGTATTTTTTTAATCGAAAGGCAGAGTATCAGTCAATGAAGTGGCTGGGATTTTAATGAAAGGTATTTTTCATGGCATACTCACATATGCCATTTCTCACCCGCCATCCATCCACCAGCAGAGCACTTAGAATGAGGTGGGAGAAGGAGAGGGAGAGAGGTCAAACACGATGCCTTTTTAATCACCACCAACGCCACTTAACAAAGGGACTTGAAGTTTTATTAGGAGGTCAGGTGTTTCTACAGCAATTTTATGAAGCCACTCATCTTGATCTCTTTTTCTTATAATTAGAGCACATGCTTTGGCTTAGGGATTATTGTATGTTAATTAGTGTTGAAAGGAAAAAGAGAAAGGCTAAGTTTCTTCTGTTTTTGGAGACAAGATCAGGGATTAGAGGAGATGGTCTTAATGATCTAGAGAAATTACAAACTACTTTCTAGCCATGCTTGCTGATGTGTCTGAAGGCAGCTTCACCCGGAATACCCTTCCTCCTCCTCCAGGCCAGAAGCAATCTCTCCCTCCTCCGACCTTCCACAACTCTATCCGCATCTCTCAGGTGGCACTTGCCCCATTCTTTGATTTATTGGCATCATTCCATCTGCTCTTGGTTGCGGGGAGGTGCCCTGAGTGAGACCGCTAGATTCTGGTCAGCAATCCCTTCCCACAGCAGAGTGCGACACACAGGGGGTGATGAAGGAAGAGACGGAAGTGGGAGGAAAACACCTATAGAGCCTCTCACGATGGGCGCGGCTCTCAGACAAACTCTCAGACAACTCTTATGAGTAAAGTCAGGAAATCCAGCACAACATTATTACACTGAATATAAATTCACGAGTGTAACAGAAATCACATTATGCTATTTTCAATGTAAGACTGAAAAGAATTCTTTCCTCTTCCAACTCAGTTTTCATGCTTACCTCTCGTGACGCCAGGAGGTGAGTGAGGTGCACACTAACAGCAAAAAGATACAAGCTCTGGTAGAGGGGGATGAGGCATTTCACTGCCCGGCTCGCGTTGATGCCCGTGGCACAGATAAGACTGGGCAGCAGCTTCCTGCTCACGATGGCTCCATCAAAGAGGGGCCCAAAGAATGGCACCTGTGATTCAAAACGGAAGGATAGTTTTCAAAAGCTGTGAAGAGTCAAACCAAAGAAGGGACTGGATGACAGCTGTCCACAAGACTGGCAGGTGGTCACCACCCACGCAGCACATGCAGATAATCACGGGACACAGGTGCAGGGCCACTCAGTGGATCCACCGTGAGAAACTCTCCAACAAGATTATGAATGGCTAGGTATCACCAGGTGTTTCATGTCCTTGTGCTGTCACTTCTAGGAATGGCAAGATTCTTCCTGTGTGCCTACATCATGTGGTTCATGCCTGGTGTGCAGACTACTTCTTTGCATCCCACTAACTTTGCCTCCTCGTCAAACGGGCTTTGGAACTGGAGGCGCTTCTGCCATGGATCCCGTGCATGCTAACTCCGACTCTTTGGCTGAACCCATCCCCAACACGTGGGCAACTCATGCAGTTTTCACACCTTCTTTGGAATTTTTTCTTTCCTCTTTCTTTTTCACTCATTGGAATTTCATTCACAGCCTGTAGCTCCACAAGATCAAGAACTGGTTCTCCTGTAGATCAATCATCTGATCTTTCCCTTGCTCACTCATTTATTCACAAAGGTTTATCATGTGATTGACCCTATTCTATTCATTGAGTTTAGTGTTACTGTGGACTTCAGTTAATAAACAGTATGAACACATAAAGTATATGACATATTAGGTATTAAGTATTAAGGTGAAATCAAGAATAGAATTTTTCTGGCAGTGTTTCCTAATGAGGTCAAATGGGCAGGAAAGGCTTTACAAGAAGCCTGTAAAAGTGGAGGAATGAATCACAGGCTAGGACTACATGTGGCAGAGGACTCCAGGCATGGGGAAACACATACACAGGCCTGTGGCAGGAGTGGGAATTAGTATGTTCAAGCCACAGCAAGGAAGCTGGAGTGGCTAGAGCTGAGTGAGTACAAGGAGGGACAGGGGATGCACGAGGCAGGTGACTAGGGGCCTCGTGGGGAACTTCACGGGTCCTCACTTCTACCCGAAGTAAGAGGGAGGCTTCCGAGGAGCTCCAGGAAAACAGTCTGCATGCTCCAATCTGCATTTTAAAGGGACGTTCTGACTAGGGTGCTAGGAAGACTGCAAAGAGAATTATAAAGACCGACAGGGAGCTGGCAAGAGGTGACACGGTGGCCGAGAATGCAGGGGGTAACATTCTGAATGCCCTGAAAGCAGGGCTAGCAGGAATGTGGAGGACCGCTGATCAGCTCAGAGGGAGAGAGAAGCAGGAGGTTTCTCTGGCAGCCAGAGGCAGAAGCTGCCCCATCCCAAAATGGAGAAGACAGAGAAGGCCACTGACAGTTCAGTCTGTGACATGTTTATTCAGAGATCCCTGCCTCTGCGTACAGTGGCACGGGACTGAGGCGGCCTTGGGCATCCCAGGCGGAAGGAAGGGAGGGGCACAAAGCAGGAAATGCACACAGATGCCTGAGTTACTCGTTTGCCAGGTGATTTCAAGCCATGAGATGGCATGACACCCCACACAGCAAGGTACGCTAGCTAGAAGCTGGAGAGAGAGAAACCGAGGAGGAAAGGCACGAGGTGGCTAGAGACGGGGGGGGTGGGGGGGTGCCCCTCTGAGCAGCAAAATGGGGAGCTGGGTACAATGCAAACACCTGCTGAACGAGTCAAAGTCATTAATGTTTCATGTAATTTAAACTAATGAACGCCCACCTCTAACGCAGGTCCTCATGGCTTTTCCCTGTAAAGCATCTTTCCCGCGGCTGGTACTGAGTGAGGTGCTCAGGGTACAACTGCATGTGAAAGACTGTCTTTGCCCACAGAAGCTGACGACTGACAAGCACGAAAATCCTTCATTACATGTTGGAAAGCAAACGCAGCGGTATCAAACAAGAACGACATATCCAGACCAAGTAGAAATGTCTCTAAGAATTCAGTTGGCTTAACATTTTTTAAAAATCCATTAAAGCAATTTAGCACATTAATAAGGAAATATCTATATGACTTTCTTGATATGGAAGAAATACTGGATAAAACTCAATCCCTACTCATGATTAAACAACAAAAAAGCTAAAAAGGCAAAAATTCCTAGCACATTGAGACTATAAGGCAACTGCCTCAGTTTAATAAAATCTGAAAGAAAAAACAGCATCATAACTCATGGTGAAATATTAAATGTTTTCTTCCAACAGCCTGAAAAGGTAAAGGATGTCTATGCTCACCTCTATCTAACGTTTTTCAAGGCCATGGTCATTGCAATAAGAAAAAATAAAGTAGGAAAGAAAGAAACAAAGATGAGAAAAAAGGAAAATTATTTTTGATTCACAGATAGCATATGTGAAAAATTCAAGGATATTTAACTAGAATTAACATGTAAATTAGTAAGTCACAGAATACAATATACCCTCAAAGCAGTTATATTTATGTACATATTTCTATATTTTAGTTATTGTATTTATATTTAATATAAACATGTTTATATTTCTGAATGTTCACAACTAATTGAAAAATGATGTTCAAAAATATTAATTATAACACCATCAAGAAATTTTAAACATGACAAAAGATGTGTAAGATACCTACACTGAAAATTACCAGTCGGTCTTGAAATTATTGAAGATAACCCAAATAAATGCAAAGATGCACCATCTTCATAAACTGGAAATTTTGATGTCATTGACAAGTCTGTTTTTCTGAAAACAAACCCACTGAAAATTCTAGCAATTTTTTTCATAGATTTTTAACTTCATTTGAAAAATAAAAAGAGACTTCCCGTCAAGATGGCACTGAGTAACAGAGTACACCATATCTCCTCATGGACCCACTTAAAAAGTTGAGAATATAGTTAAAACCTCGCTGTTCAATGTAGCTAGGACAGGGAGGAGCACCACAACAATTGAAAGGAGGACAGGGGAAGGTCAGAAGCTCTGTAAACACACTGGAAGCTGAGGTAAACAGTATCCCAGGAAGCCGTCCCAGGCTGACTGCCAACGTCTGGGAGCTGCTGGGATCCACAGACAGAGGATGGCCCACCTGGACCCTATGTCCAAGGTAAGCAGGGATCTGGGAGAAGCGGGAAATGACAGCAGTTAGTAGGCCCAGATTCCAAAAAAACAAGCCGGTGGGTAGTACATATTACAAACGCAGTGTGAGCTCCCCCTAGAAAGGATTCCTAGAGCTTAGATCAGATGCAGTGCTCGGCAGCCATAACAGGCACTGACATAAGCAAGAACCATTTTTAAAAACGAGCCTGAGACCGAAATATTTAGAGCAAAAGAAAGCGCAGAAGAGCATATCAAGGCTTTTGGGGTCACTCTTAAACAGTGCTTATGAAGAGAGTGGCACGAGAGAGTTGTGGAGAGGAGAGAAAGGCTGCCGACCCCTGTGAAAGCTCAGGGGAAGTAGAGGAACCTCCCAGGAGGGAGGGCTCCACCTTCAGGGCAGGGGAGCCAGGACAAGCAGGAAGGCTTCACTGAGGGGGCTGGGGTGAACAAGACACTTCAGAGGACACTGGACTGTTAGGTCCTCCCTCACTGCCTACTCTTAGCACAGAACTCAGAGGAATTGTGCTCCCCTCCTCCAACACACATCCTCAGAGTCACTCAAGGAAACCTCTTGGCTAGGTCTTTAAAATGATATCCCTTAACAACAGAAACATGGGAAGATATGGCAACAGGGCACCCACAGAGATGCCTGAGACCCCAGAAATTAATGTCACGGGCCCTGAAATAGTAGAACTTATAGGGAAGGAAGTCAAAAAGCAAATAAATGAGTCAAACATCCAGCTCAAATAAGATATCACTAAGAAATGCAAACAATGATCACAGGGCTTAAAGAGCAATTAGTGGTCCTAATGGATACAAAGCTCACTGAGCAATGTATAAGCCACAAATAAAAAGTTGGCTGAGGTAAATAAGGAAATGTGATATATAAAGGAACATTTTGATAGAGAAATGGAAATTCTGAAAAGAAATCTAGCTGTAATTCAGAATATGAAAAATACATCTGAAAGCAGAAGTCAACTTGAACAGTGTGAGGACAGAATTTCAGACCTTGAAGACAAGGCTGAGGAAACAAATGCCATCATTAGGCACAACTCCAAAATCAGAAATGAGCAAAGTAGCTGGGTATAACAGCTGATGGATGACTCAAAGAGAACCAATCTCAGAATTATGGGTGTGTGAATAAGAGCAGAAGACAGCACCAAAGGTATAAAGAATTTATTCACTGAAATCATGCAAGAAAATTTCCCAAATCTAGAAAAAGAAATTACAGTACAAGAAGCTTATAGAACCCCAAATAACCTCAACCAGCAATGAGACTCACCACAACACATCATAATCAAACCTCAGAAACACAACACAAAGAGAGAATATTAAAAGCAGCAAGAGAAAAACAGGCTGTATTCTACCAAGGCAAACCTATTTGAATTACCACAGATTTCTAAACACAAACTTTAAAGGACAGGAGAGTCTGCAGCAAAATCTTTTAAGCTTAAAAGACAGCAAGTATCAGCCCAGGTTGTTGTGTCCAGCAAAATTATCCCTGAGAATGGAAGGAGAAGTAAAAAATTTTCATGCCCGAGAGTCCCTAAAGAAATCTGTGACCACTAGCCCAGCATTGCAGAAAATACTTGAAGGAATCTTGGAGAGAGACAGGGAGACAAGCAGCAGCACCAAAGAACCTAGAAGAAAGGAACTATTTAAAGAGAAAGTATAACAAAAAAATAGATTGGTATTTGAATCATGTGACTGGTATCCTAAAACAGTACCAACTTTCTCATAAAACCTATGAAACCTCCCCTAATAATTATTATTTTAATAACATAGTTTGCAAAGCATAATAATTACATTCAAAATGGGAAACTGGTATAAAATTTTTAAAAATATGTATACATGAATTTATGGATGGATTGGTAGATAAAATGATAAACCAAATGTGGCAAAATGTTAGTAATTAGTGAAATGTTACTAAGCAATTTATGAAAGTTAAAAAATTCTGAAATAACTAAGTATGCCATTATATCTATTGCTTATGTGTAATTTACTCTTGTGATATAGACCTAAGTTCATTTAATGTACCAATTCACCTATTCGGTCTCTGATGTCAGTTTTTCCTAAGAAAACTGACTGATGTAATGATAACCTGAAAATCTTTTGAATGTACATTTACCTTTCAGTACTCAGCCAAGGAATTTGAAATCTAAGTTCTCTCTCTTTTTGTTCTCACATTTTCAGCCTTGTGAATTCCACTGCTATAGTTCTTTTCTTATATGGCCTGATGGGTGAGGCCATGCTAAAGAATCTCAACAAAGATATACTAAGATATAAAAAAAAGAGAGAACTTTCAGCAAATTGTCCTAAAAAAGGGCTTTGCTGGAGCCAGAGAAGAGGCATCAAGATTTGGCCACTGCAGCCCATTCTAGGGATGGGAAGCTGAACTAAACAGCGGTGATTTGAGTGGCGAAGTGAGTCAGATGCAGAGGATTAAATATGTTAAATATGGCATGGTTTCTCTGATTTGGGAAACCCAGAATACAGGCATCCTATAGAACTAAATGGGTGTGACAGTGGGAGTTAGGGGGATCGGGAGGGAATGGGAGGGCCAAAAATGGAAAGGGATTATAATGGTGGTGTGATATATATGTGTATGTAATACTCAAGGTCATTGGAAACATTATGTATTACATATATTTGCTAATAAAAATGCAGGGAAAAGAAAAGATATACATCAGCTAAGACCACCATAAGGTGACTTACCTTACCTTACTTCAAGGCATAATACCAAGCTCAGTAATTATAATACCAGAATTGTAGCATTGCGATAAGACAAGTGTGTAGATGGAACCACACACAGTCCCAGAGGAGAGCCACACATACATGGTAGCTGATGTGTAATAAAGGCAGCATGTCAGTTTGGCGGGGAAAGTTTTTTTTTTTTTTCTTAAAGACACTGGAACAGCTGGATAGCCATATGGAAAGGTGTACTTTGACCTTCAGCCCACAGAACACACAAAACCTCAGAGGATGATGACTTAAAATAGTAAAGCTAAAACCATAAAGCTCCTAGAAAAAAATACGAGGAAGTCTTGACAATCTTAGGATAGGTGAGGGTCTCTTAGAGTGCAAAAGGCATAAATCATAAAAGCAAGAAAACGAAACAAACTCACCTTGTTGGGTTAGTATAATCTTAACACTAAGAATGGAGAAATAGTCATTCGTGAAGATATGGCATTCTTCCCAACAGATGCCAGTAAACCAACTCAACAAAGTGCAAAAATAATAAATGATTATGACCAATCAAGGTGTATCCCAAAAACACACATGTAGGTTTTCATTAAAATATCAATCTGAGGCCAGGCCTGGTGGCATACACCTGTAATCTTATTACTCAGGAGGCTGAGGCAGGAGCATTGCTGAGAGTTCAAGGACAGACTGGGGCTATGTAGTAAGTTAAGGTCCAGCCTGGACTACAGAGAGAGAGACTCTGTTTTTTTGAAAAATCAGTGCACATACTATTAATTATATATTTAATAGATTAAAAGAGAAAGGTCAGGTAATCATTTCAAAGGATATTTAAACAAGAGATTCATAAAATTCAAATCTTATGAAAAATAAGATGACCATCAAATTCTTAGTGATCTTAAACAGGAAGGAATTTCCTTAATTTTGTAAATAACACCTATCAGCCTCTAGAGCAAGCAGCACTTACTGGCGAATCCCTGAAAGCTGGAGGGGTAGGACTATAAAGAGGGAGAATGTGCCCCACATCTCATCTCCCAACACCTACATCGGTGATCTTTATCAATCGAATAAGGAAATAGGTCTAATGCAAGATTTTAAATTTGAAAGAAAGAGGGAAAATTAGTCATTTTTGTGAGTGGTTATACTTAGATATACTATGGAAAATAGTAGAATACAAGAGTTTATCAGTCGGTGGGAACAGAATAAACTCACAAAAATCCTACTGCATCTCTATTCCAAACAACAAATGATTGGAAAAGGAAATGATATTATGTATAACAGCATACAAATACGAAGTCCACAGGAATAGATTGCCAAAAGAAATCATGAAGAAAATTTTAAGACTTCACTGGGGTAATGTTAAAGTGGTCTTGAATAATACAATAATATATCTCTTCTCTGTATTTTTTGTCTCAGTGGAGACTCAACATGTCCTCTCCCCTCTGAGATTCACCTATGGACTCAATGCACGGCATGTGCATGTCTTGACTGGCAGACTCAAAACGTTTACAGAAATGAAAGAGGCTAAGAGAAGCCAAGGTGTTCTTAAGAGCTGCCTGACTTACAGCAAGATATATTCCGAGTGACAGAGTAAGATGAACAGTGGGACAGAGGCACAGCAGACTATGCGACTGAAGGAGGGACACGTGGCCTCTTGCAAGAACCACGACTGCTGAAAAGCCATTACGGTCTCACTGGGGTCTACCCCCCTAGGCCTGAGGACACTGGTCCATGAGACACGGAGGAACACCCAGGGACTCGAGGACCAACTGACGCCTGGAGGTCCTTCTGTCACAAGCAGAATACTCAGGTCTAGGTAGAGGGCGTGGGCGATGCTTCTCACTTTCTTTGTCCTGCGAACTATTTTTATCCTATTCTTAAGATGTTAGTCTCCGATTTAAGGCTCCACTACATAAGGGAACCCCATTTTTCTGGTGGTGTGCTCAGCCTCTGGATAGTTCAGGCTCTGGGATCACTGGAAACCGGCAGCGGAGGAGGGGTGAGGTGAGTGGTTCTGTCTGAGGCAAAGAGCGCAGCTCCCTGAAGCTCCCTCCTGATCCCGTGCTAGCAGCCAGTTCTAACCAGAAGTGGAACTCAGCACCTCATCCTGGTCGAGCACCAATACTCACAATCACCTCAAGTTCCTGAATGAAGCCTAAACACCCACTCCTAGCCTGATGGCCAACTCCTGCAGATTCCTCAGTCTCCATGCCTGCTGCCATGACTTGCTTACCAGCTGCAAGTGGAGCTCCTGACACGTAGTTGTTGTCTACAGGATGCACAGCCCGGAGGGGAAGTGGAGACCTGGACTATGTAACCCACACTCATTTCTCCTCAAGGGATCTGCGCTCAGCCCTGGTCACCTGCACTCACAGGCTGTGAGTGAGTGCAAGGAAAGCTTGTTGCAAAGAAGGAAGGCCTTGAAGTTCCCAGTGTAGGACTGCCTAGGACGCCGGAGCCAGGGTGTGACCAGATGCTGCTGGGGCACGGGCAAAGCAGAGTCTCTGGGACACACTGTGTGTCCTGCAATCTCCATCTGACTTGTGGAAACTAAGCTTTCTCAACTGAGTTACCTTGATGTTCTAAAGGAGGGTAATGTTGGTTATTATTAGTTAAGTTTATTTTCAATTCCCAGTCTGATGATTCCCAAACCTCTGCCAGATCCGAGTGGTCTGTCTCATAAAACTGCATTTTTGCCTTTTCATGTGCTTAGGTATTTTGCTGAAAGCTGGACATGGTGCCCTGGATAAAATCACTGGAAGTAATTGAGTGTGCGAGAGGAGGTGTTACGTCAGCCTGGCTAGGAGTTGGGCTGTGCGCCTTCTTTTCTGCAGCTGTAGCTATAAGAGGGCCTAAAATTTCCTTACATAGCCTTGGTTTTGCTTCCCCTACGAGCTCTACTAGCTTTCTGTATTAAGATCTGAGATGTGCAGTTCTCTCAGTCACATTCCCCTATTCTTACACAAAAGCCCCCTTGATGCAGGGCTGAGGTGTGGAGGGGGAGGCAGGGCATGGTCCTCTATTAGGTCTCAAGTCTTTCGGTGAGCCTGTGCCCCCAAGGGCTTCTCCTCTTCCCCCTCCCAGGAGGTGAGGCTAGAGCTAGCATTCCTACCCAGGAGGCTGGATAGGCTCTGCTGAAGCAGTTCTCCTTGAGGACAGACTTTGGCAGGAACAGATTGATTTCAGTACTTTTCAGAAAAGCTATCTCCCCCATCCACTTGTGCCCCGAGGAGATTTTTCTCTGAGTTTCCTAGAGGGAAGACCGACCAAATCAGGAGGGTCTGCCTGAGAGCCCTTCTCTCCCTCCCGCCGCCTCCACCCGGCCTCCAACAACGGGTCAGCTGCGGTTTAGACCTTCCCACCTTGGAATTGGTTCCACAGCAGTTCCTGCTCCTTTCTGCCTGCCTGCCTGCCTGCCTGGGTCATTACTCTACACATGGACCGAGAAGACTTGCGGACTCCTGGTTCGCTGTTTTCCTTTTGAGGCTGCAAGTGACACCTCTGGCTGGACTGGAAAGCAGAAGGTGCCCTCGGAACTCAAGAAGCCTCCTTGCTGCCCATCACGCTACTCTTCTGTTTCATTTCTAACACCTCTTCCTCCAGAAAAGTTTCTGGCCCAGCTACTTATTTATGGGCTAACTCCCTTACCAAAACGTAAGATTCTCCACCCATGGTGAGTGTGCTGACACTCAACAGCCTCAACAGGTCCATGTTGCTCACCCGACGTAAGGAAGGGCGCCAGCTCCTGAGGGTATGACCCCCAGACATGAACCAAACCTGCTGTCTCTTTCCATGTTTCTGGAATGAGATCTGTGTGACCACCTGTCTCGTGGTGATGGGGTGGCCCTGGGCTGCTGTCGCCACCATGGCTCTACTATTTGGTGGGTCAGAGGAAAGGAGTTTTTAAAAAATGCAAGGATGAGGCAAGGCTGTTTTGGTGTCAGTGGCCATAGCACAGAGGAAGCAGCCGGACCTGACGGAACTCAGGTGGGGACAGCACTGCTCATTGCACTGGTGTTGGGGTAAGGGATTCCCTCTTGCGACAGTACTAGGGAAAACAGGTGTCCTAAATCCAGAAAGGAACGTGGTAACTAACAAACCAAATATGAGAGAGTCCCTTCTACCCGTCCTTAAAAGGTGAATCTGACAGGTACACACTCTTTAGGAAACACTGCACTTGCGCCCATGGGTAACACTGAAGGCACTTCAGTAACTGGTGGGTGGGGCACGAGGAAAGAGCTCAGGGGGAAGAAAAAAAGGCGAAGGCAGCGATGACGAGCGACAAGCCAGCACCCCTCATGTGCGGCCCAGAGAGCAGACCTCAGAGGCCAGCTTTCTAAGCCCGGCTGCAGGCCTCGATTTCCTCTCACAGGAGTCTGCGTCTCCCTCCCTGGGCAGGGCTGAAGGGCAGACAGCGCACGCACCTGTGCACAGGACCCCAAGGGGGCTGCCGTGGGGATCTGAAGGATGGGCCTGAGTGTGGAGCCAAAATGCCCCTCCTGCAGGGCAGCTCTGTGACAGGGAGGGGGGCGGCCCTGCTGCCTGACCCGGGGCCAGGCTACCACTGCCATCTGGTACACATTCATGCAAGCTGACTGGCTGGCCAGAGGGGAGAGAAGCCAGGGAGAGAGAGATGCTTATATCAAAGGCCAAGTAAAAAACAGGAAAAAAACCGTCAACATCTTAGGAAAATCAAGCCGGGCAAAATTCTCAAATGCCAAACTAGCATGAAAGATAAAAACAGAAGCCAGGAGCTCACTGCTGACAAGCCGCAGATTTCCTTCCTTCGCAGGGAGGCTGGCCGTGCGCGTAAACGTTCTCTGTTACTCCGTGGCAACTGCTTGGGGTGACTCAGGCTTTCAAAAACTGGACAAAAGGAGTAATGTAAATCCCTCGTATCCAGGGAATTCCTCTAATTAGAAGTGGCAACGAATTAGAGAAGAAATTTGATTTTAATATGACGTCTGCAAATGACAGATGTCTTTTCACATGGTGCCTTTCCTTGCCATTCCTTTACTAAAAAATCATGCTAATAACGAAAATAATAAATTACCACAGAGACCATACCCCAGCAATCCACTTAATGTTATTTTAGTAAATTGTGGCTGTTTGGTATTTTTAATCATCTTTTCTAAATAAATAATTCCGTGCAGATTTTAAAGTTACTTTCCTGAGCATTTCCCAGAGTGTTTAATTAAATGATTTAATTTCCAAAAGGTTATTTGATTGGGATTGGGATGTTTAAGTAAACAGCACACGTGAAATAAAAGGAAAAAGATCTATGCAAAGTTACACATGCAACTTCTCTGAGGAGTTCTAGTAAGCCTAAAATGTTCTCCCCCAAACACAGGGGCAGCACTAGGCTCCTTGTGGCCTCTCATGTAAAAATGCTCTGTGACTTCTTTTGCTAACATTTCTGGGCACTTGTCCCACACAAAAGTCATGGGTGACACGTCACCCCGACAGACAGACAGATACACACTGCTGCTGCTGCTGAAGCCACAGAGAGGGAGATACCACTTTATCTGTGTCCTACTGACAGGCAGGGCAACTTAAGGACAGGTAGTACCTCGTACACAAGGATCGGAGGGCAGCCCTTACTCTCCCTGAAAGGACTGTCCATGGCCTTAGAATCCAGCCTGCTCCTGACAGCGGAGGGAGCAGGAGAGCCCTCAGGGGACAGCCCCTAACCCCGTCGTGGGAGCCCTAGAACTGGCATGCCTGGGTCCCCTCTCCCTCTTACACTTATCAATCTCTTTTCAACATCCATATCTGGCAGGGCCAGGTACGTGGACTGTGGAGGACACTTAGAAGTGCGATGCTGCCACGGGATCACAACCTCCTCTTTCTTGCTTCCCCTGCCCTTGCCCAAGGTTGTGCCAGAGCACCTTTTCTGTGGTATAACAGCTACCAGGCACCCCTGAAGTGTCCAGGATGAAGCATACCCCAGCACCAAAACACCCTTCTTCAGTTCATCAGGGCAAAGGCCGTAAGTGCCAGTGGGGCTGTCTAGCGGCTGGAAGACCAGGAACGTAACACAGAATCCCCCGTGGTGAGAGTGGAGGACTGGAAGTGTGTCCCTGAGGGACAAAGGAGGCATCTTCCCAATTCCCTGAGGTCATGCGTCTCTGCTAGCTGGCTGGCTGGGTGATCAAAGCATAAAATCCACAAGCCTGACAATCGCTCATTTCTTTTCTAAGACCAAATAACTAGTGTGTCACTAGCTGTGGAGATGGGTTTATTCTGAAAGAAATTCAACAATAAAATGATGCTGAAAAGCACACGGATTTTTAAAAATCTGATGAAAAACAAAACAAAAGAAGTTCAGTACAAAGCCCGAGGCGTGCGCGGGCCCTCAGCCGCGGGGGTGTTACGCGCTCCCACAGCACACCCACACTTCAACACACCATTTCACAAATGCTGTGTGGTATTAAGAGGAGGCGGATTCTGCCAGGCACATAATTTGTATATTTAAGGGAGGTGTATGGAACGAAAAAGCGAAATATGTCAGATTTCAAAGGGCTTGGAAGCAATGCTGCCTGTGAGCTTGTATTACAAATAGCCCTACATCATTACATACGCTATTAATGAGGCTGAGCGAATGAAAGTACAATCTGAATATGCATGACTCTGCCCAATAAGCGGGACTTTTGTGTACTGATGAGGTTTTCTTTTTCCTTCTAAAAAAAAGATTAAAATTATTCTTAGAGAAACGTGGCTGCCTGGAGATCAGTAAAAATAAATGTATTTAGGCCAGAGTCACATGATATTCAGATGAAATACAGAAGTACTAAAAGAATGCCTTCCAGTCCACTTATGTTTCTAAGACCTATGCACACACCTTGGCCTCCCAAAAGAAATATTCCCCAACTTCAAGCAGCTGCATCATTATAATCTCTAAGCAAAAATAATGATTTTGGTGGAGATTCCTAAAAGTAGGCAAGGTTAAATAAACCTTTTAAGTACAAAGCCTTCACTTCCATAGCAAGGAACACTAGTTAAAAGACCGGGGAATGGGTAAATTATTGCACCAAATGGCTGAGAATTAATCTGTGCTGACTAGCTGTAATCTAACGAGGCGTCTGTGTCCCAGGGAGCCCGCAGCATGTCCCTGGCGGTATGTGCAGTGTGTCGAGTCTGCGTGGCACCCTTTGTCCTCGCTCACAGGCGGCCTTTCCCCTCATTGTCCATAATATCCTCGTGCATCTGGGACGCGTGGAATGCATTCGTACTAACAGACCTACCATTGTTTCCCCTCAGAAGCTTTGTTGAGAGAAGACTGCATCATGGTTACTGATAATTATATTGCTTAATTAATCAAGACAAAAAAAATTTGCAAATCATTGCCTGGTTGCCAAGCAGGGAGATAAAAAATGACAACAACACAAGCTGAAGCAATATAACGAAAGTAACAGCTATCGGATCAGAAATTCTTATATAATGAAGCTATGAATGCTAAGTCGGTTAATGTTAGCATTGCTCCAGGTGTCTGTACTGAGATGCAAACAAAAAGGCTAACATTATGGATCGAAAAGGCCAAACGTTGCCATGGGTTCTGTGGCCTGACAGAGGACAGTCTTTCCATTTGATTAGGGAATGCAATTTAAATACCAGGGACTGAAGCCAAACAGCCAGACTTGCCCTCCGAAAGGCTCTTGCATTCACCCTGGGGTCAGTGGTTGGCGAACAAAAGGTCAGTCCCACTTGCCCTGGAAACGTCTGGATTAATTTTATTATACTGTAATGGTTTGTACCTTAAATGCAGGGATAACACTAAATTTCCACTTGCCCATTATTCTCTTCTTTCCTTTAGGCCTTTTAAATTAAAATATTAAGAAGTAATTTGCGCAATTCATGTTGTCGGGATTTATGACCAAATTTATAAAACTTATACATATTTTATATGAAAATTTAAAAAGAATGGTAACGATTATTTTGTGCATTTTGTTCTACTTTTAAAAATAATTTTTTGACACTGAAATACCTTTCATGGTTTTTACTTCAAAAATTACGGTGATATATTTATGACATTTTAGATGGTTATACTGAAAATGAACTAATAAAGCTAGTTAATCACCTTAGTTTTGAAAGCTAAAAATACTAAGCGTGTTGGATCTCTAATACTACAAAATGCAGTTTAATTCTTAAGATTAAGGCACTGCTTCTGAGGGACAAATACAAATGGTAGCACGAAGCTTTCTTCCTTACAAAACTGCAAACTCCACACAGGCAGAGGTCTGAGTCAGGCACAATCCAACGCTTACTGTGAGCCTTTGGCCTCCTCCCTTCCCTCCAGCACAGAAGAGAGGACCTGCCCTCAGGGAGGGCAGGCTTCACACCACTGGAACTGGGCCTCCTGGACTTGGGATTCCTGGACTTGGGAGCCAGCCTCCACTCAGAGAATTTGAGGATTAATAAGCATGTTAAACTTTGGCTCATTACTGATTTTTATTTCTCTGACAGTAACTATAACAGAAATGATAAAATAATAATGATAATAGTTGACACTGAAGTAGCTTTTCCAAGGCCTGACACTGCCGGAAATAGTTACTATCTCGTTTAGTCCTCACAACTTTAACACTTTGGATCAGGTTATAAACACCAACTTCAGTGATCTGTTATGTTACAATCTTAAAAATAGAAAGCCTTTACAATGATAACTTGCAGATCCTTCAGAAAAATGACATGGAATGAAAATGAAGATGCTAGTTAATATGAAGCTGAGAAACAGACTCTTTCTTGGGCAGTGGCTTAATATGCTAAATGTTTAGTTTTTTTTTTTAAAAAGCCCTCCTAATAATTTGGAAAAAAAAAGTCACTTTATAAAACACTGTTAACATACCACTAAAGGCATAGCAGGGATTGAAATGGCAGGCAATTTAATGCCTAGGACAGAGACCACTGGATTGCTCTAGCCGGCCTCATGATCCAACACCAAATGGCTGCCTGCACTGACTCTGGGGCAAGGTGCTTGTCTGGCGGGCTGTGCCGCAGGGGACATCTTCTAGGGGCATGCTTGTGGTCCTTCAGGAAGGCCTCTAGCAGTACCAGGCTGGGCTCAGCAGCAATGCCCGCCTATCGGACAGGGGCATGTATTGTATTGCACCCAGCCTTTCCTGAACTGCTAAGTGTGAAAGAAGGGTTCCTTCAATTCTTATCACTTATCAGTGTGCCCAAAATTACAAACTTTCAAAAACCTAAAATATTTTTTCAAAATCACAACATTTCCTTTCACATCATTTTCATAAAGACCAAGTCAAAAGATAGGCAACTTCGCACTCAAGACGACAGATTCTCTGCAGACACCAATTCCCTTTGAACAGCACACAGCAACGTAATTTAGCTTTCGGTGTGAAGGCCACCAGTTGGAAAAGCGTCCTTATTGCTTTTTGGGGACAAGAAATCTTAGGGCAAGTGCTGTGGAGCCAGGGCAACAAGAAAGGAGACGTACCTCAGGCTTCTTTGTTATCGCGATAAAGAACATGTGATTCTTCATCGGGTAGATGACGATGGAGACGTCCCCAAAGGCTGTAGGGATGATGCCTCTGCGGTAGTCCCGGGAGTGCTCAGACCACACGATATGGACCTCGTCATTCCCCAAGTGACGGAGCTGCAACCGCAAATCAGTGCTTTAGTAACAATCAAGGGTAACAGCAGTTTACGAGGGGTGATGGCTCACAAAAGACGTTAAAAGCTCAGAGGCAAAGAGACTCGACCACCATGAAAGGCTGCACCACTGATGTCTTCTAATGATTTAAGGAAGCACCGTTCCATAAAAATACAGCTCAGTGTCCACGAAGCACATCTGGAACTGGGATCAGTGGGCCAGTGTTGAGGGCACATTGTGCCTGGGCACAGGCAAGGCCTTTCCAAGGATTTTTTAATGGCGTTTTACTTCTGCATCAGAGCCATATGTTTTATATTGCCGAGGATGTGTATAAATAATTAGTTGTTTTTATCCCATACTTATTCCATGGTACCTTAAGCCTCTAAATTCAATAGTTATTCAGAAAAAAAGAAATAAGATAACACAAGCCATTATAACACAATTGTATACAAATGTATAAGAAACTAGCCTTTAAGGAAAAGAATTCATTAAAATTACCCTTGTTTAGGAAATAAACACTACTTCAACGTGACAGGGAGGGTCCCAGTACCTCACACGTCAGGAACATCTGACTGGGAAAGTGTGTTCACTCACACTGTTTTTGTTAAACTCTCCACTAATCTGAGGTATGCCACAGTTTCTTTCTCTTATGGTTCAAAGACGAAGCAGGGCACAGAGGCGAAGGCTCTGCCTACCCAGGACGAAAAGAGGGCCGGGACAAGTGGGCTGGCGCGTTTGTGCTGCACATGGCTGGCTAAGCTTATTCTGAAGTATTGTCATAGCTCAAGCAATTTAACCCATTTGTTTTATCATTTTATACACAATGAGGTTGTAAAGTCTGAAAACAAATGTGGCCTCCGGCTGTCAAGAGGCCTCAGTGGGAGGACCCCCAGGGATAGGTCCACGGGTGTGCTTCTGGGGCCAGTCCTGCTAGACGCAAGCCACCCTTCAAACTACTGCACAGTGACTATCTCATCCCAAGCTGGAGAAAGCACACATGAGATCACACAAGAAGCTTGGGAGTGCGACTTTAATAAAGTAGATCATAAAGATGAAAAGGCTGCCCCCAATGGAAACCCTGATACTGTCAGCCAGCCTATGAGCAGAGGCCTGTGGACACCCACGGGGGGCAGTGGCAGGAGGGTGCTACCTGTCACCACGCGCATGTGTTTCTTGCTTCTTCACTTACCTAATAAATGAGCACTAAAAGTGACCCACAGCTTTCATAAAATACAGATGCTACAGGGTTAATGCTAATATAAAGGACACTCTGAATACTATGCACTTAAAAATGCTATTATAAAAACTATTTACTTAGTGCAGACAACAAAGGGTAATCCAAGGAGACCTAAAGTGGCCTCCTTTCCATTTATAAGGTCACAAAAATGGTCTTTTGCTTTAATGCCTGCTTGTTCTCCACTCAGTTATACTTCTGGGGACAACCTGACAAGCCCATCACTTAACAAGGGACTTGCGGCTGGACATTTGTAGTGACACCAAAGGCACACAAGTCAGCTGTGTCTGAACGTGGACTCTGGGCCAAGGGCAGTTGCGGGGACTGAGCACAAGTCATGACGATCCAGGACAATTTATGGGCTTGATGACTTTTTACACACACAATTATCCAGCACATCTCTTTTCTTCTCCCTGTTGTCCTTAGGACCCTCATATAAATATAAAGGCTAAAGGGTTAGCAGCCGAGGTCTAGCAATCTACTATGCAAGCAGTTAATAACAACAAAAAAGACAATTATGGAGTTCTCACAGTGGTATTAACATTTCAACTTCTCCATTCCTATCTTTTTATGTTTTTTTTTTTTTTTTTTTTTTTTAAATACTGGAGGTTGAATCCAGGGTCTTGCACATGCTACGCAAGTGCTCTACCACTAAGCCGCATCAGTCCTATTCCCATCTGAGATTCCAGGCCTAAGGCTCCCCCCCCCCCCAACCCCTTTTACCTTTTTAACAAAAACACAAAGAGCTTATGACACACTCCCGCAATTCAGATCTTTGGGAGTGAAAATGTGCAACTAGCACTGCCAACCACAGAAGAAAGGAATGTTTCCCAGAGGGCGGTAGAGAGTATCTAGCAGAGACTTGGGGAGACATCTGGCCAGCATAAGGCAGTCATGAGGACTTGGGCGGCCCCTAGCTCAGACTTACAGCCTTATCCCACAAAGAGAGCAACCTCAGGTGGTGTAAGGCCCTTCGTAGGAGCTGGGACAAATGTGAGGGGCAGCAAGCCACGGACCAAATACCTCTGCAATGAGCTGCTTGCACATAATCCCATGCCTCACGCTAGAGGGGCTCCTCTGATCTGCAGGTCTCAGGTGCACAGATTGCTCCGAGGGGACAGAGCAGCTACCGACATCTCACAGGTCCTGTGCTCTCCCCTTCCTAACACGGGCCACTCAATTACATAACCCAAGTCTCTCCTCATTTTATCCTCCACCACAGCCGGGAGTTACTGTCACACTAACAGGCTCTTGCTACTCCAGTGTGGTGACTCTCTAAGTAGCACACGCAGGGCTGATCCTGCGTGGTAATGACACAAGAAGCGCCACCTCAGGGCTGCTTTTGGTATCCCATGCCAGACACGTTACAGATTAATTAGCTAAATATCAAAACTAAAGCTGAGGTCACAGGACCAGTTGGTTAGTAAATCCGAAGCAAAGAGCACAATACACTCTCTGGGGACTGGGGACAAAGCTCAGCAGTTAAAGCGCTGGCCTTGCAAGTGCGAGGCCTAGGGTTTGACTCCCCAGCACCATGTAAGCCAGGTATGACGGCAAATGCCCCTAATCCCAGCATTCAGGAAGCTGAGGCAGGCGGATTGCCTGAGTTTGAAGCCTACTTGACTTCATAGTGAGTTCAGGACCAGGCTGGACTGCCGAGTGATATCCTGTCTCAGAAATAAAAATAACAAACAAACAAAGTACACCCTATTCTGTGCGCAAAAGAACACAAGCACGTGACAGGAAGCAGATGGCCTGGACAGGCTGTCCGCTCCATAAGAATGTGACAGACGCCCAGGAAACCTTAGTGATGCTTAGTTTGACAGGGCTGCAATAAAGAGGCATCACTTTGTGGATATGGAAACCTTCGAATCAGAAGCCCACCAGGGCATCGGTCAGGGGCCCAGAGGTCAAGCTGATCTGACGCGCGGGTCATCACAGGAGACCGCTGCATCCTGACTGGAACGGGGCAGGCACTTGTGCCAGCTTCTACCCCGCTGCCCCTTGGGGCCCAGGGACCCAGTTCTCCTCGGGCTCAGAACACATGCCCTGTGAAACCTCAAGACGTCAGCCCTAGGTCCTGCCCCTTCTCGTGAGTCTGTCTGCTGAGCCACTTTGCCTGCTGCTGCCAGGCCGCCGCAGTGACCCTGCCGCGGTCTACACCTAATAGGCTGACCTCCTTTGCAGCTAATTGCATTACATCGCCAGCTGGCTCCAGAAGGAGTCGTCTGTTTGATTGAAGAATCCCTGCTCCTCAGTAGGCCCGGCTGCTACTTTTACTAAGTAACAGTCAGCCCTGACATCCCCATTGTTCGGGTGACAGTGTGCCCATCCTAAAATCTAAGTTTTATTTGTAAATTAACCAGGAAACTTCCTGCCAGAATGGCGCTGCCTGGAGACTGATAATGTGGGCCTTTCATCCCCTTTCACTCGCACTGTATCACCGCCAATTTGTTTTTTATGCGGCTGGCCAGCCTGGGGCTATAAAAGCCTTGTAAGACATAAGTGCAATTATAGTCCTGGAGTCAAATGAATTGGACAAATCCAATAGCACAGCTCTGTCCCCACTCCGCAAACCCCTACAGCAGTTAGATTAGCTGTGAAAAATCTAATCTAGCTAGAGCTAACAAATTTCTGCAGTGAAGGATCAAGAGTTCAGTATGGGGTTGCAGCCGGATAGCAGGACTGAAAACACCCCCCTCCCCCGTGACAGGGACAGAAGAGAACATGAAACACTTTAGAATTTTGCAGCTCATTTTTAAGCTGTTAGGGACAATTTAGTTAGAATAAGATGAGAAACTAAGCTGCTGTTACTGCAGCTGATTTTTAGTCTAGCTGCGAGACATTCTGGTAGAGAGTTTATTGCTAATGATGCTAAATCTCAGAGCTGCAAAAGGTACCAGCTGAATTTTGATTATTACGGTAGGGAATCTTTCAAGCAGGCCGTGTCACAGAACAGTATTTATAGTACAGCACTTTGTCAAGATAACTTTTCTCAAAGAAGAAAAACAAAGCAAAACAAAACCCATCCATTTCCTTTAAGAAATACTTTAAAACGTTTCTGATACATTCATCTTTTAATAAGTCTGTCTTGAGAAAATCATAGAATATAGTGACACATTGGCTGAACAGCAACAACAGGTAACTCAAATCAAAACTGTGCGACCTGGCTTGGTCCTGGGGAGGCTGCACCTGACTGAGGTATGAGTCGGTTGTGGGTAGGGTCCCCCTTTTTCAAAGCCTGCAGCAGGGATACCCCTGGGGACCCAAGACACGGGCAGCCCATCCCAAAATGCTGGGAACAGCACATGGCAGTGCCTCTAGCTGTGGCTTCCACAGGGCATGTGGGGCTGTGGGGGGAAAGGCTGCAGGGACTTCGAATGAAAATGGAACATCGGGGACAGTTGCCATGATGCAAGCCCTGTGTGGCCAGGTCTGAGCTGAGCTCTGACGTCTCACAGGTACTGCTGCTCACCATGAGCACCATCCGGAGGCCATGAATACAGTGGTAAAAGGGAGAGCCACAGAGAAGAGAAATGAAGCAGGTAGGATGCAGCCCAGGGGCTGACACCAGTCATCTACTAACGGAGTGCGGCCACAGGAATCAACTGGACCAGGGAGTATGACCAGGGCTAGAGGTCACAGAGTGCAAAGCCACCTTATAGGTAGCAGCATCATCTCACTGACTTCCTGCACAATACTGTGACATGGCTCTGCTTGTAATCTTATTCACACCAGGTGAGAAACTTAGGCACGGTTTGGTGAAGTGCCTGCACACCACTTAAGCCCACATCCCCAGGGCCCAGGGCCTGGCTCAAACCAAGCCATCGCACTCAGCGGGCATTCTGCCTCAGGCAGAACCGAGGCATTGCCCTCAGCTCTTCACACCTACGTTGTTGGAGGGAGGTAAGGGGTTGGGATACTGGGCTCTGCCAGGTGGATGCACATAACACAGGTGCTCTGGGATGCTTCTCTCTGCTAGAGCATTACAGGAGTAGGTAGTCTTACGGGACTCTCTCTATTATGCCTCTGTGTGTGTGTGCGTGCGTGTGTGCGCGTGTGTGCGCGTGTGCACGCGCACGCACACTGAGCTACCTTCCCAGTCCTTTTTCATTTTTTTTTTCTTCACTTTGAGACAAGGTCTCACTAAGTGACTAAGTTGTTCAGGCTGACCTTGACCTTGCAATCCTGCTTCAGCTTTCCTGAGTGCTGGGATTCCAGGCGAGGGCCACCACACCAGGCTCTCTCCTCTAAATGTGCTTCCTGCTCCTAAGCCATGGTCACCTGAGGTGAATATTTCCAGGTTGGGAAGCAGGGCCATGTTCCCCTCAGGGATGAGGGTCGCTGTGAATTCCAGGGAACACTGCCCACAGGGAGAAACTGGAGAAGGAGTGGTACATAGCAAAGGGGGGACTGCTGGGTGGCAGCACACGGGTATTTGTCATTTAATACACTGTAGCTTGTCACTGCAAGCTGGTCGGAGTGGTAGCGGCTGCTTTCCCAGAGCCCAGCTGGGACTTCTACCATGTAGGCCACTACATGCAACCTCT
Source organism: Ctenodactylus gundi (assembly GCA_004027205.1). NCBI lineage: Eukaryota > Metazoa > Chordata > Mammalia > Rodentia > Ctenodactylidae > Ctenodactylus > Ctenodactylus gundi. Next base: position 118,592 of record PVKB01003350.1, read on the forward strand.
ACACGTCTGTGAGGTAAAAAAGGTTATTTTCTGTCCAGTAATTTAATGTGAGGGAAGGCCTTTGGTTTTCCCAGTCCTTGACCTCAGGACTTAATTTTGAGCCACGCTGGGGTTTTAGATTCACCCCAACACAGCCTGAGCAAAGGTCACTGGGTGCTCAGTCAGAGGACAGCAGCCCTGGGTTCTGCGTACTTCGGGAGGGCTGTGCTCGTCCCCTAGTGCACTGCAGTTCAGGCCCAGCCAGGCCTCTTACCTTCTTAGTGAGGGAGTCATCTGAATCGGAGGGCATCCGTGTGGAGACGTGGAAGATCACTTCCACAGTGGAGGTAGCGTGGTAAGGGGCGGTCTGGCCCGTGCTGCCGTTGCGCTGAAGGCCGCCCATGAACCCGCAGTGGGTGGAGAGGTCCACCTGGGAGGGGAGAGGAGGGTCAGCCCCGAGTGGTTCTTATTCACTACCCAGGTGACAGTCCCCATTTCAGTAGCTGTTCTTTTGCTTACCAACAAATACAGTGCAAAGTCAGGCCCAAGTAAAACAAAGGAAGACTATTAAAATGAAATTATTCTGTAATACTACCAAGAACAGAACTGTCAAATTTTAAGGGCTGGGGATGCAGCTCAGTGCTAAAAGCATTTGCCTAGCATGCACAAGACCATGAGTGTAATCCTCAGTACTGCAAAGAAAATCCAAAACAAAGAAGTCAATTTAAAATAAAACAAAACCACAACTCCCCCAAATTTTGGTATATATTTATCTAACCTTTCTCCCATATTTATGTATTTGTATATATGTGTGTGAGAAGACAGACAGATACCTCAGTTATCTGCATGATGTGTGTCCCAAGACCCCCAGTGGATACCTGAATCCACAAGTAGTATCAAATCCTGTGATACACAAGTTTTTGTCATATTTACATGTATCTGTGATAAAAAATTTTCTTTATAAATTAGCACAGTAAGAGCAAACAATAATACGGGCCAATTTTAACAGTATACTGCAATAAAAGTCATGTAAATGTGGTCTCTGTCTCAGAAGATCTTCTTGGACCTTTACCGAAAGGAAGCCCTCTTGGCTTGGCTTGGGCATTTCTGAATTGTCATCATCCATTATCGCGTATAAAGACATGCAGGTGCAACACAGTTTCCCACAGATGGGCCTGTGGGTTTGCTACCTTCCCAACTAGAAGGGACACCCAGAAGTATTTCTCTAAGATGGTCCGTGAAGAGGGTGCAGACGTATCACAACTTAGCAGATACTATTAACTACCTTTCAGAAGGTTGCTCCAATTTGTGCTGCTACTTAGAGTCTGCAAATCATAACTAACTTAAAGCTACGGCAGCTATGGTGTGAATGCTCCCTTCTTGCCTAAATCCAAGTTATTAAACTTGCCATGAAGTATTTTTCTTTCAGTAAAGTACCTATTCTAACATGCATAAAAGAAATTGGAAAATCTCTTCTGTGCCAAATACAATCAACGCAAAGCAGAATCAATGTCCTAGTCTTCGCTAAAACTCTTGGTGAGAAAATATGGTTTAAAAATATATTAAATAATATGTATATTCTATGAAAGAAGTTATCTTATTAGAAGAGCTGAGACTCACTGCAAGTGCACTTGGTCTTAGACTGCAGCTGAATGAACTTTTTAGGAAGTGCTCGGCTCTGACCTTCAGGATTCCCATCTGTCCCCCCCCAACACCCACAGATTCCTGCTAAGGCTGAACCCTGGGAGACAGAGGCAGGTTATGTATCTGCACCCCGAGTTTCTCCTCAGCACCAGTAACTGAGAAACCAAACTAAAAGAAAGAAAGTAATATGAGATATTTTGATTTTCAGTGTAACTCCTTTGAATTCTCAGATTCTGGGGAGTTGATTTCCTTTAGATCAATGTTCTATGTGAACATGTGCCTGAGGAAACTGTATCTGTGTCTGCACATCACAGTAGAACACAATCAAGAAAACACCAACATGTTCAATCCCAGTCACCCTGGGGATCTATGTTAGGGAAACAGGTTGAGAACTAACCCATCATGGAACGATATTCTAGTTGCATGCCAACTTCTGACTCCACCCAACCCGTGCTTCCTTTTTTAACTAGAAGGCCTTGGGTCTTCTACAGTCTCCAGATTGTTGCCAAAGCCATGGCTTCTTTGCCGAGTTCATCTTCTCTCTCTACCAACCACGTGTGGCTGGGTGAGCCCACCTGACTATTCAGTTCTGATACAAAGTAAATGGAAAAATATCAAGGAGAAAGCTAAGGAGAAACAAAAGCTCATGTACAAAGTGCTGAAAAGAAACTAAGAGAAAAGGGTAAGTTCAAAGTATTCTTCAATTTCTGCATGCTACCTGACCTATATTTGAACATAAAACACATGTAAGATGAGTTTGAGTACATGTTTCAATAGTGGTGGTCAATAAACACCTACTGATGGCAGTCACTTACTTCCCATCCAAGACCAGCAACAAAGTCTTCATAAGCCTGGCTCCCTCTTTCATTGGACAGGATTGAACACTTGTCTTCTTGACCCTCAGCAATGTAAAACACTGCAATTTTATGTGTCTCACGGCTGTAAAATGTTAAAGTATAGGAGTTAGAATTCTCACATGTAAAGTTTTATTTTACGGTTGTCACCAGTATGGCACATATTTTACTGAGAACAGACTAGGGTTCGGTCACGGGCCCTGAACGGTTTGACATACAGTCTCATTTACTCTGACTCTGCTCTGCTGAGATGATTAGCATTGCCACCTGCTCCGCAGAGGCGGCTACAAGGAGGCACAGAAAGTTAAGCAAAAGGTGCACACAACAAGGAGACTGGGAACCCCAGCGAGGTGGTCCAGTTCATGAGACCACAAGACCAGCTCAAGATGTGCAGTACCAGCAGTTAGGGCCTACTGTTCAGCAAGCTCTCTCTGTTTCTGGTCAAGGATATCTTAAAGACTTCAAATAGATTCCAAGTGTGAGAAGTTTGACCTGACTACCCCTGTTTACTTTCTACACTTTGAAATGAAGTTACTGGGTAGTTTCTTGATGGCAATTGCAGGATACGAAAAGTCTTTACAGGAAAGAGAGACTTCTCCCAGGCAGACACGCTTACAGCGTTTCTCTGTGAAAGGGTTACCGTCGATGTTCTGACGGTACTGAGGGCACCTAGTGGAGTGGACAGATGTTCAAGGACACCACTTTTGGCCACAGAGGCCCTGTACCTGTTTTCTCCATGATGAATTTTGGCCAGTTTCTTGTCAAACCAGGCAAACACGATCAGCACTGGGAAGTAAGGTGTCCTGCCTTGTCTCTTACAGTGGCGCAGTGTCTGTGCACAGGATGAGCTTGGCTTAATCTCTGTTAAGCTGGTGGGGCACATGATGGTACATTCCACTGTCTCAACAGCAAGCTACACTGTGCAGTGAAGAGCCTAAATGCTTTACAGATGGGAGGGCTGTTTTTATTCACAGAGTTTTGGTTGAGAATCACTCACTCCATGCCCACTGTCCACCAGCTTTACTCCAGTCTCTGAGTTTTACAAACTGGATTTACTACTCCCACAGCAGCTCCACTCTTCTTTTGTATTACAACCTGAAAAATCTCACAAGAAAACTATCTAGTGCTTAGCAATACAGAACTAGTTTTATCGTCTAATTTTCTAATATTTCCATTTTATAAATCTCATTACAAAACCATACTGGTAAAACTGGACTCCATATTTTAATAAATTTTCCAATATTTCCCTCTGCATGGGGCTTTTTTCTACTTCCTAAGCAGAACTAACTGAGATTCAACTAAAAGCTGCATACAAATAACTGAGGAGGAAGTGTTTTCTCACTCTGTTCATTTAGATGCTATTTATTCCCCCAAAGTTATCATATAATTATGTAAAAATACAGAAAGAAAAAAGAAAAATAAAAAAAAGACTTGCTGGAGCTGGGAGTGTACTCAATGGCTAAAGCACTCGCCTAGCACGCGCAGGGTCCTGGGTTCACTTCCCCAGTGCCACAAAAGCCGGGCATGGTGGCGCATGATGGTAATCCCAGCATGTCTGACAGTCTTCGTTGGGGGATGGCCTATGGGTTCAAGGCCAGTCTGGGTTAAACAGCAAGCACAGAGAACACACAGCACATCCTTGTCAAAAAGGAAAAAAACTCAAACCAAAACAAAAAGTTAACTTGGAATTTGAACATACAAAAAAATCTGTTACCAATTTAGGATGTGTTTTAAATATAAAAAGAAAATACTACATTCTGTTTTGTAAGTTGTGTATCTAAAATATCTGTGAACTTTTGACAAAACACTGTAAAATTCACGACTGTTAACTATTTCTTAGTGTGAACTTTGTATCACGTACTAGTATGGCAAAGATAACAATGACGGCACAACAGCCCATTATATCGACAGACCACACCAGAGCCTCATGGAGGGTGGGTGCTCCAATGTCAAAGGATATTGTCACAATACCTTTAATATGTTCTTCAAGACAACCTCTCATCTTTATAACCTTTTCACAAGTTCTTATGTCCTTAAAATACATTCATAGTGACAGAGTTTCCCAGCTTCTGCCATTTCTGAGGCTTCTGGTAATACTGTCCTGCGGCCACGAGGCGAGCAGGGCACCACGCAGAGGGCGGCCGGGCAGGAGCACGCCCTGCGCCTCTCCACGGGAATGGGTGCTACAGGGAGGGAGGACGGCTGCTGCCATGGATGCTGGGATGACACAGTTGAGATCTTCTGCTACTGTGGAGCAGGAACCCTTGGAACTGTCACACCATCAGGTGCTCCTAAAATCTAAGTAGCTTAACTCCAAGAGCTAAAACTGGGCTTGGAAGATGGTAACAACTACCCTGAACTTTGACCTACAAGACCATCTCCAACAGAAGAAAAAACAGCTTTCTCTATAGAAAGTCCTCAGCACTTAAGCGGCCTCTGTTCTATAGACTTTGCATGCATAAAAACAGCCTTCGGCTTATCAGAGCAGGTTTTTGTTTATTCCCCCTTAAGCTGAAGGGCCTTGATTTCTTGTAAACTCAACCTGGGGCATAGAGAGTAGAGCCCCAACCACTGTAGATGACCAGTGTAGATGTGAGGAAGGAGAGCATTCCTTGTCAATATCCATCAAATCACACAGCCTTCAAAATGTTGGCCCTGCAGAGCTTCTGCTTGGATGTAGACCCGGGTCTGGCCCTGTTAGAACCAGTCTCTTGACATGGTAATGACAGCAGCCACAGCACTTGGGATCCTAGCCTCACCCCTAGTGCATGAGGGCGGGAGTCATCAGGAATGTATACAGTACTTGAAAGCGACAGTTTCCCCTTCTTCCTGACAAGGCAGGACAGACCAGAGTAACTCAGTGTCCTTGTGCTGTCACATGAAAGAGACACAGGTCGTGGCAGGAAGGCACGTGCAGTAACAGCACCCTCCTGAAACTTGAAGGTTCTCTCCTCTTTATGCAAGTCTTTACGTCTCTGCTAGCCTCACCCCGTACGGAGCCCTTGTAAGACCACATCTGATCTTCCTAAACACACACTGAGAAGACACACTTCCTCGCAGTGGTGCCATAAATTGGTATCTGAAAGAGAGAAATGTCCTGACTAAAAGCTGGGGGACAAGATGCATCCTGTCTACTCCCTGACCAACCTGCAGGACAGTTTAAATTCCTCACAGCTGAAGAATCCCAGACTTAGTTGCATCATTTTTTTCCCCCAAAAAGAATCTTGAAAATATCTTTTTCCACAGAATAAGTTGAATCAAATTTAGATGTCAAGAAGACAATAAATCCAGGAGTAGAGATTTTAAGTGAGGGTTAATCAAGGGGCAGAAGATTGCCACTCAGCTACCCAAAGCCATATTTTACTGCAACAGCACACCAGGGAGCTAATTCAACTGCACCTCATGCAACTAAAGTGCATTAATGCTCAACAAATTGGCCACAATTACGATACCCACGTATTCACTTCACACTAAGGAGCTGGGAATAATTCAGCATGTGCTTGAGAGGCGGAGTTTGGGACTCACGTGACTGCTTGTTTAACACCAAAGGATGAGAAAGAGGGGAGCAGGTCCCCGAGCAGTTCAGAAGTTCTCCCGCTGGAATTTCCACAGAGAACCTGGTCTCTGTGGTCGGGCTGCGGGGGTGGGGGTAGGAGCCACAGCGACCGCGATGCTGAGTCCTGCGAAGGACAACGTGAACAAGCCCGGCGCTGGGTTCTCATCTCTGCTCAGTTCTTAAAAACTCCTTAAACTCAAATTTTTGACTATGAGTTTCACTTGACGCATCGGGAAACCAAGATATTTAACATGGCAATGGGCTGTGGGCTTCTGGCTAAAGGGCAGTTCCTTTCCCAGGTACAACTACAGGTCCTTTCATCCTTTTTCTTTTCTTTTAAATTTGTCTATTTCTGGATAATCAATACACATCACTCCCCAGAGAGAAGTTAAGCCACTGGGCAGCAGAGATCCTTACGTGGCCTTCTGCAGAGGGAACGAGGCTCTGAGCAGCACCTGGCACATACCCAGCACTCAGAGAATGCTCAGGTCAGCTTGGGCCTCAGCATGTGTGTGGCTGCAGGAAATTTCAGGAAATCCTGAGCATTGAGGGAGACATGAAAAGGCAGAAAAGTGACAGAGACAAAAAGAAACAAAAGAAAAGAAAACCTGCATGTGTCCTCTGACCCCCTGCAAAGGTTCATACAAATGAATTGTCTTAATTTGAAATGATTCTAAAAAGGTAAGGAGACACACAAGCCCAGCCAGCTCTACATGACTTCATCTGTTTGGTCTTTATCAACAAACAAAGATACATTTTAAAAAATTAAGTCCTCTTTGAAGTATTACTTACTTGGGGGGGCGGGGCCTGTGCTAGGTTTGGATCCCAGAGCCCTACAAAAAGTAGGCAAGAGCTCTACCTCTGAGCTACACAGCCTGAGCTATACTACTCGTGAGCTACACAGTATCTTTTAAATACTTGAGGATTTGGAAGACGATGGCAGCTGGAATTCACTAAATATTTTACATACAGCCAGTTCGAGAATTCGAACCAAGAAAGAATGATAGCTGTAAACCTGCAGTGCCCACGACAGGGAGAAGGCACTAAGAATCTACTTTAAGATAAAATTTGGGAATATTAACATCTCATCAGGAAGCGAAAATAAACAGCAAAAACTTTAAGAAAGGAAGGTAGTTGTAAAATTATCTGCTTGATAGCAGATCAGAGCCAGTCTACGTAGGTGCTAGGCAGGAGAGGCCAGCGCCCCGAAGGATGCGCCACCACGAATGCAGCGCAGATGAGGTGTGCGGGTCGCAGGCTCCTGGGCTCGCCCAGATGCTGGGGCAGGGCTGGCAGGCAGAGCAGCGCTCCTCCCTGCTCCTGCACTACCCTTCACACCATAAAGCTGAAACACTCCTAGGAAGTAAAGAGCTAAGAAGGAATAAGAAAGAAGGTGAGTAAAACGCAGTGAGAAGACTGCTTCAGACAGGCTGGAGGGAACCACGCTTCCGCGTGTGGAAACACGGCAGCTACAGAGAATAAAGGAGGGAGTGTCCACTGGCTGTCACAGTAAGGACCTCGGAGGTAGCCCGGATGGACTGGCGGGGGTGGCCCCTTTATGGTACCAAACATGAGCTTCTCTTTCAGAGGCTCGGCCTGGCAATAGTCCCCAGACTCTCGTTTTCAGCACTCATTCCTGCAGCTGTACCTGGCATCCAAACACACACAAACACAGGCAAGACAACATGGTTGGACACACTTTCACGTACCACTGACGGGAGTCCAAATTTTTTAACTCTCTCAGTAACTTTGAATTTTTCTTCAATAGGTGGAAATTCTTCCTATAAAGAAAAAAGAATGGAAGAAAAATCATCATGTGATCACAGATTAAGAAACATCGTACTTACTGCCTTACTTGCTGATGTGTGACCAAAACCTTCAGAGCGAGCTCCACTCTCTCAGAGCCACGCAGTTTGTCCTGTGTCCCAGGGACACTGGTGGACTGTGCAGTCGAGGGGGATGTGCCCATGTGCATGAGCACACCTCTGCTTCCACTGTCAGCTCTACCAAGAGTCCCTGCTCCTTCCCAGTCCCCGCTCACACCTTCCCTCTTGCACAGGGTCTGCTGCCTCGCCCTGTGTGCCCACAGGTGACCCTCCTGTCCGCGACCCTCCTGTCCCTCCAGCCTCTATCAGAGTGGCGCCAGTCCACCTCTCCCACGGGATCTAACAGACGGTGGCTTAGTCACCGCTGTAGTCCATTTGCACCTATGTGAAAATAATGCAGAGGGAAGTCACTAAATATAATAACACCCAGGAAAAGCTTGATGCTCTTTCAAGTGTTCAAGCTGTGCACCAATACAGCACCATTAACTACATTTCAAATTTAATTTATAAGCTCTAATTTAGCAACTAGAAATAATATGGAAATATTGGGACACAAAAAATACCTTCATTTCTGTTCTCTTCCTCCCCTCAAGAATGATCACAGGTAAGTAAGGATAGGAAAGCTGAAGGATGAGCATGTCCTGTTACCTTCGGTCCCAAGAGTTCATTCCCAGGTCATCGAGCAGCAGCCTGCAGAAGTAGAAGGGTCCCCGGGGCTCCACCGGAGAGGGCCGCCCCTGGCTGGTGGCAGCTGCCGCGCTGTCAGAGCAGCAGCTCTGCACAAACTCGTCTTCCTGCGCACTCTGCCTCAGGATGACCTGGATGATTTCCTCTTCCTGGTCACAGCTCATTCCACACGGGGGTGGGGAAGGCTCATTTAGCTTTAGCTGTGAGGGTCGAAGACATTCCGGACTTGTGTGGCCAATGTTTTCAAGTAACTTGTCCAGAGCATCGTCCCCCTCCTCAATCAGAGGAAGGTCTTTCTGAGGTTCCAGTGGGTATGAGTGGCAGCCGGAAATCCGAAAGGCAGGATTCTGTCCACTGGGTGTTAGGTGTCCCTCCAGGGGTCCATACAAGACCTTTCCATCCCAAGAGTACTTCCCTGAGACATCCCTCACGATGACCCGCACGTCCGAGATGGCACCACCTGGGGACCCGCCCCTGGGCCCCTCGGCAGGCATCTGTAGGTAAGAGATCAGGGTGCTGTCGTTAAGCACAAACAACTGCAGGTTTGGGCTCCTGAACACGTCGGGGGACAGCTCGGCGCCATCAGCGTGGGTGTTGTCGTGGTTCTCGCTGACCAGGCTGTGCAGCACGGCTGGGCCTCCACCCAGCGGGTAGTGGCCCAGGTGGTTCACCAGATGGGCCATCACCATGCGGGCAGTGAGTGGAATCAGCTCCATGCTCCTCCGCCTGCGCTCTGGGAACAGCAGGACAGAAGGACAGAGGGATGAGAAAGCGAAGGCCAACACCCAACACCGATTTCATTCTGTGCTTACCATGGTTAAGTGAGGGGGGTGGATTTCTCTCGGAGGTCTAACCAAAAATATAGTGACTACTGCAGTTGAGTGCTCACTGAAACATGGCAGTGAGCTCTCATTCACCTGATTCACCAAAACTGGCGCTGCGTGATTTCTGGCTCTTCCCTAAAGTCAAACTGAACATAAAAGGTCAACATTTCGAATCAATTCAGGGCGTAGAGACAGCCACAATGGCGCAACTAAAGACACTCGGAAAGAGGACCTCAGACCTGCTTCAGGAAGGGTCCAGAACAGTGGGATGAGTGTGAGGGAAAGGATTCTGAGGAGGATTTGTGACAACGTGTCTTTTCCTACAAGAATATTTCTTCAAAACATTTTAAGCACTCACCACATTTTTGATCAAACCTCATGTTCTCTTCTCTGACACTGATTCAATCTGAATTTGGAAATGCAATTTTAACGGACTGATGAAAGAACCAGCTTACACAAAGGTCTCATTCTGAAAGTGTCATTTAAAAATCTGTAGGTACAGGAACGAGCAAAAGAAAATGTTGCTATCCTCAAAAGAGCTGGTGGTTCAGAAAGGCCTAGTGAGGTTGCAGCTACGCCTTGGGGGTGGCTGAGGGAGGGAACCTGTTCCCCTCAGGTAAGGGGGTGAGACAGATCCGGTATGGAAATGAATCAAGCTGTGGCTGCTGAAATAGATTGAAAGCAATTTGCTTAATAGTCGTTCTGGCAATTTATGTTTTGTTGTCAGGGCATTTTAAATATTTAAGAGAACCTGTCATATTGATAAATCATGTAGAGCGTCAGGAGGCTTTAACTAAATTTCTAGTTGATGATCGAATGCTCAAGAGCAACTGATTTACAAAATTTTTAGTACTTAAAATGTACACAAAGACTCTAACAACAGTGTGTATAAGAAGAAGACCCTGAAAATGAACATGGTTGAAGGAGGAGAGCTGGCTCCATTAACAAGGCCGGAAATGGCCACTTAAGCCTCAGCACAATTGGGGGACTTCCCTTTGCCAGATGCATGAAAATCCTTGTACATCACTCTTAAGAACCAGTGAGAATGAAACTGTTAGCTTCCACAAAAAACTACACATATATATGAACTATAATTTATGACATGAATTTAAAGTTTAACAAATACATGATTTTTAAATTCACAGTATAAAAAGACATATCCTAATTGAAACACAAATTACTATAAACATTATTTTTCATGTTAAAGCTGCTCTCTGGGACACTAAAAATCCAATCAACTTATTTAAAATATAACAATTTTGTGGTATGTAAATCCTACAAAGAAATAATCAAATCTTTGAATCTAAGAAAATCTAGGTAATGGCAAAGAAGAACAAGATTATCTTAGATTTCCCAAATTTCACATTAGTTTTTTTAAACAAACAAATCTACCGTCAGTAAGAGAAAGTGAAATTATCAAAAGACTTATTTTTCAGAAGCAAAGGAGCCTTCTTCCCCTGTGCTAGGAGAAGCCTGTAATTTCCACACTGGTATGAAGCACAAGGTCAGATTCAGTACTCAAGCAAAGACATGCTAATGCCTAGAAAGAAAGCGCAAAGCCGGCTGGTTGCTGGCGACGACGATGTCATGGATCAACTCCGAGTACCCAGCAGGCAGGGCAGGCACAGAGCTCTGCGGAGAAGGCCCCAACCTGATAAAGGGCCAAGGCAGAAAACAACAAGTAGGAAATCAATTGTCCTCTACGTTTACTCACAGGGGCTGTGCTTCTAATCGAAGGTAAAGTGGGGACACACCTAATAAAAACCCCAAATAGTTCTGGTACTGAAGACTGAGGGGAAGGAATATTCGTGAAATAATGGCCACTCTTCTCTGGCACACTTCAGCTGCCCCGCCTGCCCGTGGGCTCCCTGAGGCACTTAGAGGACTTCCGGACGCCACTGACAGAAAACCAGCCTGTGATTGCCATAACCTATGAAAACATAGTCTAAATTTCCTTATCTTTCTAAAATCACAGATAAGATAGAAAGTCAGTCTCTCAGTCTACACTTCATTTTCCCTTTTCCTGTAAACACTGAGGTATTAGTAAGAAGCACCTGAGCACACGGTGACTGTGAATGAGGGAGGACCCTGCTCTGTCTCTTGCTTGAGACTATTTAGCAGTAGTAAATAGGTACCGAAGAATCTTATCATACATGTCCAACCTACTGCAAATATCACAGTAAACGCAGAGAAATTGAAAGTGTTTCCCTATAAACCAGGAACACGAGGTTGTCTACTTTCACCACTCTTATTCAACATAGTTCTCAAAACCCTAGCCAGAGCCATCAGACAAGACAGTGAGATAAAGGAAGAAGTCAAAGATTCCTTATTTGCAGATGACATGATTCTGTACATAAAAGACCCCAAAATGCTGCCACAAACTCTTAGAACTAATTATCAAATTCAGCCAAATGGCAGGAAACAAAATTAATACATTCTTCTGTAATAACAATGAACTCACTGAGAAAGAGCTGAGAAGAATAATTCTGTTCTCAATAGCTTCTCAAAAAATTAAATACCGGGCTAGAGAAATAACACAGTGGTTAAAGCACTTGCCCAGCAAGCACAGGACTCTGAGTTCGATTTCCCAGCATCACCTAAGTCAGACACAGTGGTATACGCCTGTAATCCCAGCACTTGGGAGACAGAGGCAAGAGGATTGCCATGAGTCCAGGGCCAGCCTGGATTATGTAGTGAGTTCAAGACCACCCTGAGCTACAAAGTGAGACCCTGTCTCAAAAAAATTAAATACCTAAGAGTAAACCTAACTAAGGAAGTAAAGGACCTCAACTAAAGAAATTCTACTGTGCTGAAAAAAGAAATAGAAAAGGACATAAGAAAATACAAAGACATCCCTTATTCCTGGAAAAAAGAATTAATATTGTCAAAATGGCTATAATATACTTCAAAAACTGACATACAGATTCAATGCAATTTCTATCAAAATAGTAACAACTTTTTTCAGAGAACTTGAAAAATCAATCCTAAAATCCATATGGAACCTAAAGAGACCCAGATTAGCCATAGCAATCCTGAGTAACAAGACAAAAGCAGGTTACATTATGTTTCCAGACATCAAGTTTTATTACAAGAAACAGTGATAAAAACCATATGATACTGGCAAAAAACAGACAGGTTGGCCAATGGAACATAGAGGCAACCTCAAGTACCCTCAGCTACCTGATTTTTGGTAAAGGAGCCAAAAAATACACTGGAAAAGGACAGCTCCTTCAATAAAGGGTGCTGAGTGAATTGGTGACCCATATTCAGAAGAACGTATCTGGATAACCTGAATGTTAATGGATCAAAAAACAAAACCCCACAATTGGCTGCTTACAAGAGATACACTTTACCCATTAGGAAAAATACAGACTGAAAACAATATAAAGTTATGGAACTTAATATTTCAAGTAACGGGAACCTAAGAAACAAGCAGGAGTAGCTATACTATTCTCAGACACATCAGACTTCAAACCAAACAGTTAAGGAGAAACAAAGACAGACATTACATACTGGTTAAGGGAACAATATAACACAAAGAAATCACAATCATTAATATATATGCTCCCAATTCTGCAGTGACCAATTACATAAAACAAATATTACTAGACCTGAAAGGACATGTAGGTCCCAATAATCATAGCAGGGGACTTTAATAGTCCATTACCACAGATAGATATGCCATCTAGCTAGAAAACCCCCAAAGAAATACTACAGTTAAACAACACTATGGGAAACTTGGACCTAACAAATATTTATAGAATATTCCACCCAACATCAACAGAATGTATTTTTTTTCAGCAGCACATGGGATATTTTCTAAAACAGACTATATTATAGGCCATAAAACATGCTTCAAAATACAAAGGAGTTGAAATAATTCCTTGCTTACTCTCAGATCATAGTGCAATAGAACTGGAAGTCAGCAGCAAAAGAAACAAAAAAATACACAAATGCATGGAGACTAAATAACTTACTACTAAACAATGGATCACAGAAGAAATCAGCAAAGAATTCAAAAACTTCCTAGAGTTAAATGACGAAGGAAGCACATCATACCAAAACCTGTGGGATACAATGAAACCCATTCTAGGAGGGAAATTCATAGCCATAAATGCACACATCCAAATAACACAGCAATCTCAAATAAGCAATCTAACGAAGCACCTCAAGGTTCTAGAGAAACAAGAACAACCTAAATCGACAAGTAGTAGAAAAAAAAAGAAATTATAAAGATCAGAGCAGAAATTAATAAAATTGAAACTAAAAGAATAATACAAAAAAATCAACAAATCAAAGAGCTGGTTCTTTGAAAGAATAAATAAGGCTGATAAACCTCTAGTTAAACTAACCAAAAGAAGAAAAGAAAAACCCACACATCAATGAAATTAGAAATTAAAAGGGTGAAATTATAAGGGACACTAAAGAGATTCAGAAAATTATAAGGCCCTACCTTGAACACCTGTATTCCAACAAATTTAGAGAACTGGGAAAAATAGATGACTTTCTAGACACATACAAAATCCCAAAATTGATCCAAGAAGACATAAAAACCTTGAATAGCCCCATTACACACAAAGAAATTGAAGCAGTAATACCTACAAAGAAAAGCCCAGGACCAGACGGATTCACAGCAGAATTAAAGGAAGAATTAGCTCCAAAGCTGCTCAAACTGTTCCATGAAGCTGAAAGAAACAGAACACTACCAAACTCATTTCTGGAGGCTGGGATTACACTAGTGCCAAAAGTAGCTAAAGACTCATCCAGGAAGGAAAATTATAGACCAATGTCCTTAATGAATATAGATGCAAAAATTCTCGATAAGATTTTGGCAAACAGAATCCAGCATGGAATCAGGAAGATCATACACCATGATCAAGTAGGCGTCGTTCCTAGGATGCAAGGCTGGTTCAACATTTGTAAACCAACCAATGGAATATACACCACATCAACAAAAGCAAGAACAAAAACTACATGATCATTTCAACTGATACAGAAAAGGCCTTTGATAAAATTCAACATCCATTCATGAAAAAAAAAAACCCTGAGGAATATAGGTATAGAAGGGCCTTACCTCAAACTGACAGAAGCCATATATGCCAAACCTAATGCAAACATCATAGTAAAAAGGAAGAAATTGAAAGCATTCCCCCTTAAATCAGAAACATGACAAGGCTTTCCACTTTCACCACTTCTATTCAACACTGTTCTCAGAACCCAAGAAAGTGAAATTAAAGAGAATAAACATCAGAAAAAAGGTAGTCAAACTATCTTTATCTGAAGATGACATGATTATCTACATAGAAGACCCCAAAAACTTCACTTTGAAACTCTTGGAAATAATAAACACATTCAGCCAAATTGAGGCTACAAAATCAATACTAAAAATATCAAGAGCATTCCTCTACACTAAAAATAAACTTACTGAGAAAGAGCACAGACAAAAACTCCATTCTCAACAGCCCAGTAAAAAATTAAATACCTAGGAGTATACCTAAACAAGGAAGCAGATGACCTACATAAAGAAAACTACACTACACTGAAGAAAGAAACTGAAAAAGACATCAGAAAATAGAAAGACATCCCCTGGATGGGCAAAATTTATATAGTCAAGTGTCCAAACTAACATACAGATTTAATACAATTCCTATTAAAATACCAACAACTTTTTTCACAGAACTTGAAACAACAATCCTTAAATTCATATGGAACCAAAGGAGACCTAGAATAGCCAAAGCAATCCTGAGTAACCAGATTAAGGCAGGAGGCTTTATGATTCATGTTATACTACAAAGCAATAGTTTAAAAAACTGTATGGTACTGACACAAAAACAGGCATGTAACAGAACTGAGGATGCAGAGACGAACTCAAATACCCTCAACTATTTGATCATTGATAAAGGAGCCAAAAGCACACACTGGAAAAAGGACAACCTCTTCAACAAATGGTGCTGGGAAATTGGACATCCACATGCAGAAGAATGAATCTAGACGTGCATCTGTCATCATGTACCAAAATTAAATCAAAGTGGGCCAAAGACCTAGACATTAAAACTGAGACACTGAACCTTCTGGAAGACAAATAAGGCAAAAATCTAGAAGTTATAGATATAGGCAAGAACTTTCATAACAAGACACCAAAAGCAAAAGAAATACCTTCCAGAATTAACAAATGGGACTATATCAAATCAAGAAGTTTCTGGACAGAAAAGGAAATTATCAACAGTGTAAAAAGAGAACCGACAGAATGGGAAAAAAAAATATTCACCACCTATATCTCAGATAGGAGGTGCTTAACTAGAATATACAGGGAACTGAAGAAAAGTAAGCTGCTCAAAAATCAAAGATCTGATTGAAAAATTGGCAAAGGAAATGAATATGCAGTTCTCAAATAAAGAAGTTCAAATGGCGAGTAAATACATGAAAAGATGTTTAATATCCTTAGCCATTACAGAAATGCAAATCAAAACATCACTAAGTTACCATTTGACTCCAGAGAGATTGGTGTGTATCAAGAACACAAACAGCAATCAGTGCTGGTGAGGCTCTGGGGGAAAAGGGGCCCTTCTACCCTGCTGGTGGGAATGAAAATTGGTACAACCACTATGGAGGGCAGTATGGAAGTTCCTCAAAAGTTTGGAAATAAATATCCCCTTTGATCCGGCAATACCTCTTCTGGGAATTTTCCCAAAAGAGTTAAAAACCTCATATAACAGAGATACATATATAACCATGTTCACAGCAGCACAACTAACAATAGCTAAAATGTGGAAGACACCACAATGGATACATAAACTGTGGAATGCAATGAAATATTGCTAGTCTATAAAGACAGATAGGATGGAGGTTTTTGTAGGTAAATGAAGGCAACCCGAGACAATCATGCTCAGTGAAGTGAGTCAGAGGCAGAATGTTAAATATCAAATGGCTTCTCTAATATGAGCAACCCAGATCACAATCATTTCATAGAACTAACTGAGGGGAATAAAGGAAACCCGTGGGCAGGGAAAGAAGGTGGGGAAAGGGTCAAGAAGGGGGACGGGAAGGATTTATAATTTTGTCATGATGCGTATATGCATAAGAGAAGTGCAAATCAAATCAAAGCATCACTAAGAAACCATCTTATCCCTTGAGGTGCATACCAAGAACTATAACAGCAAGACATGCTAGCAAGCTGGAAGAAAAAAAAAAAGAAACTTTGTACATGGCTGACGGGACTGTAAACTAGTACAACCACTGTGGGAAACAGAATGAACGTTCTCAAAATGCTGAAAATAAGTATTCCATTCAATCCACCCACACCTCTTCTGGATTATCTTTCAACAGAGTTAAAAGCAACATATAACAGATAGATGTCCACCCATGTTTACAGCAGCACAACCAACAACAGCTAAACTATGGAAGATGCTGAAATGGCCATCATAGACCAATGGATAAAAAAAAAAAAAATGTGGTATTTGCACACAGTGGAGTGCTACTCTTCCATATAGACAGACAGATTCAGGGCATTTGCAGGTAAATGGGCACAACCTGAAACCACCATGTTTAGTGAAGTGAGTCAGACTCAGAGGTTAAATTTCATATGGCTTCTCTATTGTGAGAAACCCAGAATACAAGCAACTTGTGGAATAAAATGGATGCGATATTGGGAGTCAGAGGGGAGGAGAGAGGGGATGGGAAGGACAAAAGGAGGAAGGCGAAGGGATTGTAAGGATGTAGTGATATGTGCACAACATTGTCAAGCTTAATGTAACCACTGTATATCGCTAGTGAGCGTGCACACACACGCGCACACACACACATAAAAAAATGGTAAAAATAGTAGTAAAGTATCAAGTGTTAGGTAATGGTCTAAGAAAAAAATGAGCACATTCTATTTCACCTGGAAGTTAGCGCCTGCATTTACCTCTTCCGTCATGGTGGGACCTACCCACTGGCAAGAAGATCTTTCCAAGCTTAGCTGTTTTAAGTTTCTGGCTTTTTTACTTAGCTCACGTGACAGTGAATTTTAAAACTTTCTTTGTCATAGAAGTTTAAGAAATGACTTCTAGTGCCATAGAACCACGTGGTGCTGTGTGCGTAAGGTTCTGGGATTTCCTGGAGGATGAGCAATCTAGTGAAAGAGTACTCTACAGTGGAAGAAAAACAGGACCTAAGTTTCAGTGCGCAGTTTTAGGTTTGTCCTTTTTAATGAACTACTCATCTTTTGCTATTTTCAAGGGACAGGTTATAATAAATGGTGAACCTACTTTAGGGACAGTCATGCAGAGTAAGTGTCCATTAACCACCTTAAAAGTTAATTTCTTCTAACATGTGGATTGCAAGAGGGGGGAAAAAGAGAAATATATCAAGATTTATTTTAATTAAAATTTTTGGTATGGATTTATAATTGTCAGAAAAACATTAAGAAGATATTGTAGTCAACAGCGAAATTCCAAAACAGACCATTCAGTGCTAAGCACACCCTGGTAGACAATGCAGAATGTGCCAGTACCATCCACCAACTGCACCCAAAGCAAAAGCCTCACTCAAAGCAAAAGCCTCGCTCTACCCAATGGCAGATCTTGGAGCAGGTACTATGTTTTAGAAACTCAATCATTAACTTTTTTCTTTTTCCTTTTTTTATTTTATTTTATTTTTGAGAAAGGGTCTCACTCTGTAGCCCAGGCTGAACTCAGTACAGAGCCCAGGCTGGCCCTGGACTCAGAGCAATCTTCCTGCCTTAGCCTCCCACATGCTGAGATTACAGGCATTTGCCACCACACCTGACTTTATGTGGTGCTGGGGAACTGAACTCAGGGCCTTGAGCTTTTTCAGGCAAGTACTTTAACCACTGTACCATTCTTCCAGCCCTTCAATCATTAAATCTTAGACTCAACTTCCACCTCTATTATTTTTGTCCTGTACACCCTGGGGAAACCCCTTAACTTCAGCTCACTCACTGGCCCATGGGAGCTTAACTCTGGGCTCCAGATCTAAGGCCTTGCTCTTCCTCATGACCACTGACCTGCCCTTCACTTCCACCTGGGCCTGGCTCCCGCTTCCACAGTCCTGCAGGCCGAACCAGGTGCCTGGTGGCCTCTCTGGCTGCAACGTATGACATCTGTCCACCCTTACCACCAAAAGCCCGCAGGAGGGCTCTGCCTGAGTGTTCTGAGCGCTCACAGCACAAGTCACCTGCCCAGCCACTCTGCCCAAACGCACCACCAAACACATGCGAGGAAAGAAAGCTGCTTCAAAAAACAAAAAACAAAACAACAACAAAACAACAGCAAAGAGCCAGCCTGCTGACACAGGCCTGTAATCCCAGCAGTACGGGAGGCTGAGACAGGAGGACTGCAAGGTTAAGCTCAACCTGGGCAACTTAAGAGACTTAGTGAGCCTTGTCTCAAAATCAAAAATAAAAACGGGCTAGGATGTAGCTCAGTGTGAAGGTCCTGGGCTTGAACCCTATTACTGCTCCCCACCTTCCCCAGAAAAAGAAGTAATACTAGAGATAGCTCAAATACCCTTCGCCTCCACGGCAGTATCTTGTCTACTGAAGCACAGCATCATACTGAGAAACCACGACTACTTTAATCCATCAATATCCTTCCACTCTGATCTATTTGCATGTACTCACCTGGTGTTTGGTGTTACGCAAATTTATCACGTGGACTGGACAGATAACACACAAACATTCTGACTCAAATTCCAACGCCCAGAGCTGGTGCTTGTCATCTTGGGTAGAGGGGAGGTTAAGGAGGAATATGGTAGCTGCAACTCCTGACAATCTCCAAAGACTCTAAAGCAGACCTCGTTCTAAGCAGCACAATCCTCGAACAGTAGAGGTACATTCCTGTCTCTGTTCACGAGGGTCTCGAGTCCAGAGCTCTCCACGAGCTCCTTTTACAGCCCACCCATCCTGCCAAAGATCTACGGAAAGCTGCCTAGAGCTACTGGCCCAGAGTGTCCCTGGACTCTTCCTGTCCTTTCTATCACAGGTGAAGTCACTTGGGGACAGGGAACAGAAAGTGAGTTTTTTTTCTGGGAGTTCCATGAGTCTGAGACACATAGGTCACCAATGTGACACAAAACCTTTTGGATAACTAAGACAGGAGAAGACAAAACAAAAATGCAGACAGAAAAAAGAGGGAAGAGGAAGGGGAGGCAGGTGAGAGGGAAGAGGTGAAAAAAGAAGAGATAAAGAGGAGGAAAAAAATAGGAAGGGAAGTGGGAGCAGCAGGCAGAGGACACCACACCCCAGGATTTTAGCCACAACGACTAGACTTTCTAAAAATAATGGAAGAAGCTTAAGACAAAAGCTGTGCTCTTTCCTTCTCCTGCCCATACCACTTAGTTTGAGACCACACTCACCCTCCTCGACTGTGAGTAGGTTCCCCAAATCTGTGGTCGAGTGACATGGGACTGGCTCAGAGCTCCTCACGTTGGCCAGGGGTAGGAAGGGGTCGTAGTCTGCGGAGGACAGGTCAGCCAGGGTCAAGGTGTAGTGACCCTGCTGGGCGTATGTGCTTGAGCCACAAACACAGCAGTGCAGAACCTGTGGACAACAGATGGGAATGGCCGTCATCCTGTGCGCCACTGTCTCCTGTCCCAGTCTCTGAACAACTACCATGGTACCAGGGGCTGGGACTCTTGCTCAGGAACACTCCAAACCATGGAGCCTTTTCCCTTATTTTACCTTCTTTCACATCAATGATAACACATTCTCAAGGCCAAAAGAAAGCCAACGTACAAAGCTGCTCATCTTGCCATCCGGCGTGACTGCACACGCCTAAGTCCTCCACCCCCCCCAGGTGACACAGGGAGAGGAGCTGAGTCAGGAGACAGAGGGGCTACAAGAGATAGCACACGGTGTGGCAGACTGAACACAAAAGGCAGAGACCACTGGGGTACACGTGACAGCATTAATGAGTTTAAATTACTCTAATTCATGACTTCATATTTTTAAATGGGGGACTGAACCCAGGGCCTTCACGCTGAGCTACATCCCTGCACTGTTTTTTTGTTTTTGTTTTTTTTGAGATAGAAGTCTTAAGTCTTGCTAAGTCATTTAAGTCACCCAGGTGTGTATCACCATATCTGGCTATGATCCCATGATTTTCAACGTACAAGTTACTAAAAGAAAATTAAATACAGGTTTTTATAGTCTTTATTTTTCACAAGATTGCTTTCTTTGCTTTAAGGTTTTTTTTTTTTTTTTAAGCAAACAAACTACTGAAAAATTTACGTTTTTTTCTTTCTTCGAGAACAGGTTTATCAAAGTAATTCTGAGAAGATTCTTACAAATAGTGCTTCCTATATAGACAGGAACCATGTTCTGTGAAAACTGGGAAGCATGACCAAACAGCAGGAGCCGGAAGATGAAAGCCGACAATCGTGTGGAAGGGCAGCAGCTTCCGCTTGCGGGTCACCTCTTCTTTAAAGCATCTTTTGCTGTGGGACAGCTTCTCTACAGCTCTAGCTGCTCTACCTTCAATCTTATTTTTTTTTTTAAATAATGACATTTAACCCACCACCAATACTTTTCAAAACGGCACAGGTAAGTGAGTTAATGCACAAAACATATTTCAGTCCTTTCCTTGCCCCAGGCCCCAGCAGAGACTCACTCTGTAGATATAGTCCAGCAAGGGGGCCCGCGACGGGTGCTGCTCCTCCAGGACCACTGTGGACACAGGGTGCAGCAGGGCACTCACCGGCAGCGCCATGCACCAGTCCAGGAGGCAGAGCAGCAGAGACACGATGAACTGGAAGAGGAAACACGCCCTCTGCAGCCTCACTTGCTGCCACACCAAACAAGAGAAGCAAGTGTCCCTGCATGTGGTGACTGCTAGGTGGACACACAACTAGGTTGACAAGCACACAGTATTTCACAAGAGAGACTAGTAAGGCCAATGAAGTAGGACATCATAAGTGATGTCACTGTTTGTAATATTATTCACATCATTCTGCCTTACATAAAAAAAAAAAACCCTCCAGGGAAAACTTAGCTGGGTGCCACATACCTTCTTATCCGTTTCCACAGAGGAGCACTCTGCACTTGGCAGAAGAAACGCAATGGTGGCTACCAGGATCTGCCAAAAAGAATCCCCATGAAACAGATCACAGCAACAGTGCAGAAGCCACATGCTACAGGTCCTGAGGTGCCGGCACCCACTCAGGGGAGGAGGGGACAAAACCAGCAGGACAGCTGTGTGCGTGTGTGTATGAGCTTGAAACTCAGAGGAGAGTGGGGCCTTGGCCTACTGCGTGAGCTGGGGATCAGGGGCTCCAAGGGACGATTTCTCCCTGTGGTCACATAACTTCCACCACCAAATGTCCTACAGTACGGCCCCAAACCTTTCTGAAAATGCTCCTTTGCAGACCCACAGGCCCCTACCTCTGCTGCCTGGGTGCCACAGTACCACCTTCATTCTCAGGTAGCAAACAGCTGCTCCAGAGCCAAGCTTACATCTGCACTAGTTTATATTCTCACATGCAAAGCTCTGCTTCACTCTAGATCACTGAAAGCCAACAACCACCTGTGATCTTTGCTGTGTTTCTGAGGGACAAAGTCAGCTAGGGCTGAGTGGAAATATATCAGCATCCCTTCTCGCTCCCTGTCACTGAGAAAGGGGACAAACTGAATTTCCTCAGAGTTACCACTGGATGTGTGGAGAACAGGGCGCACCTGGAGAAGTGCAGCTATAAAAGTGGGCAGGAATGGGTGTTGTCACCACTGGCCCCTGTGAGCGAGGACCCGGGCTTGGCTGTGAGCAAAGCCCCGTGGGCGGAAGTGCATGCCAGGAAGCAGGGGCTCAGGTGGTTCTTCCCAAGCCTCCTGCCTCCAACCTGGCAGGCACCGCTCTGAGGTGATTATAGCAGTAATCTCATGGCTGCTGAGCAACCAGGCTACGGCAGAAAGGGTGGACGAGGCTTTCTTCTGGTAGAGATTCCTGCTTTACACAAAGCCGCCTGCTCTGCCCCACCCCAAAGGCACCACAACCAGCTGCCTACTCTTGCTGGCACCACCCAAATTACTCTCAATGCATGCAGCTCCGTCTACAAAAGGACTCCTTGTTGTGGGCATGTGTGCCCTTCAACTCCCCAAGTGTCAGCCTCTGCCCTGGAACACTGCTGGCCTCTGTCTACAATTACAGCTGAGAAGAGCCAGCTTCAGTCCATCTTCTGATGGGACTCACACGACTATTTGGTAGCTGGGTCACTAACAATTATTTGGGGATCTATAATTAACTGGATATCAGTGAGGTTGAAAAGAAGCTGCACACACCTTAGGCTTAGAGGAAAAGGACTTACTCACCTCGACCATTTTCCGGGGCAGCGAGGTGTCAAGCAACTCAAGCTTTACCCAGTAGGAAACCAGCAATTGGACTACATCACAAGCTACCTGAGCCACAATTTTATTAGGAAACTATAAAGGAAACAAAAACCCCAAAGTCAACACATACCAGGTGCATTAGCCTTACGAAGCACAAAGTTGTTATTTCTTCTCAGTGCCATACAGATTACAGTACAAGAGTTTTGCAAGAAACTGATAAAAACTATGTCTCATTAAAAGCAAAGTTAACCCCAAGCATGCCATCATTCTGTCTAGGCTGGCTGTGTTAATTCACATGTTGCACAGAAACAAGTAGTTTTCACTTAATCACCTGGAATGAAATCATAATTTCAAATTTCTTACTGAGGTCACACAAAGCCTATATTCTAAAGTAGCGGCCGTCACACTGGAGTACCATGGAGAGCGATCCCTGTGTGCCAAGCCTGTCACAGGACTCTGACACGTGCTCTCATGGATGAGTCTCCCTGACAGGTCTCTAAGGTAAAGGCTTGGTCTAGGAACACAGAGGCTGGACCCCGCCTGACTACAGTGCAGCCAGCAGGCAGCCATGGGCAGCCTCTCCTGGCGCTCCGCCCTGGCTCTTGAGAAAGAATCCGTGAATCCCTCCCTCTCTGTCAAGCGGGGGACAACAAAGGCAGGGCTAATTCCAACTACAGCTGGGGTGCAGCTCCCTGTCCTGTGAACCCCAGATCTGGCAGTACCTTCAGAGTCACACCGACCACGTTGACGGCATCCTTCACCTGGGGGTGGCCGGTGGCCTGTGCAAGCTCCTCACATATCCAGATCCCAAGGGAGCAAAGGGCGATGCACCTGTCAAAAGGAAGGAAAACGAGGAGCATCCCCGTGAAACGGGGCATTTCCTTGGTGTATTTCCAATCTGTTCAGAGTAGCAAAAATTACAGGTGCATTAACAGTGATCTCTTGAGAGAAGAGACATGGAAGTTCGCAATAGTCCAGTTTTCAGGAAAACAGAAACATTTATAATGATTAAATATTTCATGAAATGGTACATTTTCTGTTAGCGGTTATGAACCATGCGCTATTTGCTTTTGATTAAGTTCATTTGTCATTACCTTTTATTATTTTAAGAGAGTTTTGATCAAAAAATCAAAGACAGGTATTTTAGAAAATTGGTGAAAATCGAGTTTGTAATTATTTTCCTTACAATGATATGTACAATACCTACTAAGTACATAAATCTCATGTTTTGTTTTAAAGAATACACAAATACAACTTTTAGAATAAATTTAACTGTTCTTTGAAACACTATGCTACAACAAAAGATCCTTCAAAAAAACATCGATCATATCCTATACATTGTGATTCTACTTTCAACTCCAGAGAAATCTGGATTTCTACACTAAAGAAAACATAGGAGAAAGGAATTGTTAAGAGTTACTGGCTTGAATGCAGTGAGTGTGGAGGAAATGAGAAATCAATTTTTCTCCAAGTTTCTGGGTTGAAACTGAGTAGATGGTAGGTGTGCTTGATTAGATGAAATGGGGGTGGACCCAAGGCAGATTCAAGGGCTCACTTACAGTTAATTCTGGTGGTGCCAAGACATGGCAGCTAAAATGTTAAGCCAGCAGTCTGATTATTTTAGCCTGAACATATAAGTCACTGAAAATATAGGTCAATAAATTGGAACCTGCAGTAAGTACTCGGTGATTAAATACCAGACAGGACAAGAGCACTCACGAAGTTACGGAAGGTACATATGGCATATGCCGAGCTCTAACCCTGACTCACACCAGGACTCAGCGGTCAGGCTGAGAAGGACAGTCAGCACAGAAGCCAGATCAGGAGCAGTGACGTGAGGGAGCCAAGTCTGCAACTGACGTCCTCAGGGTGGGTAGCAGACAGCACAGGGGCCAGCTTCATAACGGGTAAGAATCCGTGTTAACATTACTACAGTAATTTCTAAAACACCAAAAGAGAGCCTGTGACTTCTTTAAAATTATAGACTGTGGGAAATAAGGAAAGAAAAAAGATAGAGAGGCAAGAAATTAAGGCCAGAAAAGGAGAGATGAAAGAAATATTGAGAAGTTCCAATTAAAAGAAATTACTAATCAGAACAATGGGAGCCAGGCAGATAGGCACGGTGGCGCACACATGTAATCCAGTACTTTTGAGAGGCTAAAGAAGAGGGTCGTAAGTGCAATACAGCCTCAGCAATTTAGTAACTTAGCTGGACCTGGTCTCAAAATAAAACAAAAAACAGAAAATGAGGACAGGAGAAATAACTCAGTGAGAAGGCCCAGGGTTCAATCCAAGCTCACCAAGGTTTGCCAAGGCCAAACAAACAAACAAAACCAAACAAAAAGAAACCAACACCACAAAACAATACAATTGTACACATTTATATTTTTTGAAGACTACATGGCCAGCTGCAAATATTTACTATATAGTGGGCTCTAAAGAAAATATCAACAATTTCAAACAGATATCAGGGATTTTGATTCACAATGCAATTAATTAAGACATGAGCAGCAAAAGAAAAGAAATAAGCATATGTTTGGAAATATGAAATATACACCTAAGTAACTCACAATTCAATGAAGTAATCATAATGGAAACTTAAGAAAAATGGGAAAATATTATATTGTAAAGCACAGAGGCAAAGTAGCACCTAGAAAAACATATGTATTTTATTGTTTATATGTGTAAAAGAGAAAGGCTGAAAATTAACGTTGAGAAAAATGCATTAAAAAAGAAAAGGATTAAGAATGTAAATACAATAGAAGAATTAAAAAGAGCTCTAAGCAGGAAATGAAAACAAATACAGACTAGAAAGGCTGTAAAAAGATGAAAATGAGGGCTGGAGGAATGGTACAGTGGTGAGAGCACTTGCCTTGCAAACACAAAGCCCTGAGTTTGACTCCCCGTCACCACATAAAAGCTTGGTGGCGCACACCTGTAATCCCAGAAATCAGGAGGCCGAGGCAGGAGGATTGCCATGAGTCCAAGGCCAGCCTGAGCTACACAGTGAGTTCAAAATTAGCCTGGTCTACAAAGTGAGTCCCTGTCTCAAAAAAAAAAAAAAAAAAAAAAGACAAAATTGAGACAAAAACCTTTTTTTCCTCTCCTGTAATGCTGTGGATTGAATCCAGTGGTTTACATACACAAGCTTAATTTTACAAACAAAACAAAACAACAAAATTGATGAATCTTTGGCAATGCCAGTTTAAAAAGACCAGAACACACAACAGATACTGTTTGTGAAAAAAGTGGATATACGCACACAAACAAAAAGAGGAACAACTTTCACGCCAATACACTTCAAAACTTAGACAAAATAAAAAATCCCTAGAAAAACTGAACTCATCAAAACTGTCAGAGAGAGAAGAGGGAAAGGTAGGCGGCAGAAGAGGGAGAAAAAGGGAGAGACGGGCTAGGAGGGGAGAGGGAGAGAAAAACGGAGGAGATGGCCCCAAGGTTTTCTAAAAGCACTGCAGAAAACACTAGTGGTTAACCTTCTCCCAAAGAAAATACCAGACCTCCACAGTTCTACCACCAAGGCTACTAAACACTAGTATTCAAGAACACTGAGGAGTTTTCTCCAAGATACTTCAGACTATAGACAATGAAACAGTTCTATATTCTGTGGTCCCTGTAACCTTGTGACCAAACCTGTTAAAGTCAGGATGGGAAGGAAATCCCAGTCTGGATCAAAACATCAGCCAAACCAGATCTGACATCATGTTAACCAAGCTAGATTCATCCCAAAGTGCAAGTTTAGTTCGCTACTAGCAAACTATTCAACGGCCGTCAGTTCCTGGCAATGGTGGAGAAGGAAGCCCCGGCCGACCCATCTGCGGAAAATGACCAAAGAAGCTGGGCAGAATACAAGAGCGAAAGAGCCAAAAGTCACCGAAGAGTTAACAAGATGGTGAGCAGCCAGGGGCTGCTGTCTTGCTCGGGCCTGGGCGGGAGCAGGGTGTGAGCTAACCCTTGGAGGCTGAGCTGGACCAGAGGCTGAACATTGCCTGTCTTGGGCTTCACTTTGGGAAAGCGGCAGGAACTTCCCAAGGTGCAGCTGGCCTGGGAACCATCCCACACTGGTCAAGAGACCACAGGCCACCAGGGGTGCGGCCAGTGATTGCCCTAGGGCGTCGGGGCTCCATGAGATCCTCAGCTGAGATCACTACACTACGCTTTCTACCGTTTCTGCAAACTGCTGGCTTATCCTTCCATCTCCCTTCTTACTGAGAACATCAGAGAATCAGGCGTGTATTTGCATTCTTGCTTCTTCATCACACAGAAGACCCATACCATGAGCGACACCCTGGAACTGCTATTTCACTTACTACCAAGGACTTTTCAAATCACCAAGCTAAGCATTTTCCTGCCAGAATTCTTACTGTGCATTTTAGCGTGTGTCAAAGTGATGCGAAAGAACATGTGTCTTTTTAAACATCAACTGTTTACACATAAATGTGGATCTTAAAATTCTAAAAGAGTTTACCTCTTGTTCAACATTTACCTGGCACATTCATTTGGTTCCTCTGTGGCATTCTTCAGTAAAATACTTATGAGGTAATGCTAAAAACACAAAATTAAGTAAAATAAAAACTCTGTTTTGGTGTCACAGTTGGTTTCCCACAGGGCTGACCGTGCTCCTGGAAGCTGGGAGCTACTAGAGGAAGAGGGAGCTTGGGAGATGGCCGTGGGGGGGGGGGGGGGGGGGGGGGGGGGGGGGGGGGGGGGGGGGGGGGGGGGGGGGCGGGGTGCTGGGGGAGGCGGCGAAGGCTGCTCTGGCCTGTGAGGTGCTTGTGGGTGTCAGCAAAGGCCTTGCAGGGCACACAAGACTTCCAGACAGAAAAATCTCCTTTTCCATTTCCTTTCATTAGATTACACCCTCTCCGCTGAACTACACAGTCTAGTCAGGTATTACAGACTGATGAGTTGATGACTGGATATTTTTTGTTTGTCTCAAAAGTCAGTGGAGGAGAGAACAAACACTTTTATAATCCAAGAAACAATTTGGAATTTCAAATTCTTAGTAGTATTTGTGTACTTTGCTTATTTCAATAATTTCTTATAAATTCACCTGATACAGTAATGCAGCACCAGTAAGCTAACGTAATGAATATAAAGAAAGATTCAGCACATAGTTACGATCCCGAGGCATAAAACAGATCCACTCAAAGCACCTGATGAATGTAGCTCTCACCCTGACTGCAACATGGCTCTGAACCGAGTACCTTCCCAGCCTTCCAAACAGGCTTCTCAGAGCAACGACTGAACCATTTGGAAAATGAGGCTGATTTTCAGGGGTTAGCCAACCAACGCGCAATAAAAGCAATTTCAATTGCATAACTGGAGCTGTAATGTTCTCAATGCAGGACGCGGATGGATTCGCCCCGTACCTTGACATCTCCAGGTCCTGACACGACCTCGCTCGCTTCTGGCACTGACTGCAGCAACGGGATCTCCGGGTACGTGTTTGGAAAGCAAACGAGGGAGCCCAGGATGGTGAGAGCTTCTGAGCGGGGAGCCTGCACATGGGGAGCGGGACATATGGCCATTACACTGGACTCTTCGGAGAAGAAGCGGCATGCTTACTTCTTCAAGGTTGTGAAAAGGGAAACTTTATAATTAATTTACCCTGATTGGAAATATCACACTGTAACTGGTTATTTTCCTGGTGAATATTTAAAAGGTCTACTTAGTAAAAAAGTAAATTTCCAAGGAATGGGAAATGGGTCTACACCTGGCTGTAAACAAATGTGAAAACTGGTCTGCAGACTCACTCAGAACTAGAAAGCGCATGGCTGAGTCCTCTTTTATACTGCTTCAGTGTTCTCAAATCAATATTATTTTGCTATGAAGAAAAATTAAGAAAAATTCATACAGAAGTAGGTTTGGAGAGGACTACATGAAGGGAGAGGACAGTGTCTACTAAATTTCCTGTGTTCCAGTAAGAAACTTCAGTGAGCTACTAAATCACCCTTACCTAGTATGATACCAGTTACGTATTTCTCTATTGGAATTCGTATGCACTAAAGGAGGCATCTCAATAGATTCCAGCTTAGTGATACTAGTAGCTATGACTCACCAAGCATGGCAACAGGACAACAAAGGCAGGCCAAGGGGCCACTGCTGTCCGTCCATCTGTCCATCTGACCGTCTACTATTTTTAACCATGGTGACAATGGGAGCTAACACTTAGGAGCTCCCACTCCGGGCTGGGCACTATTCTGAGGTGTGTAGGCATTTCTCATAGAATCCTCTCAACGACCCAGTGAGGCTGATACTATTATCGTTTGCATTTTCCATGAGAAAACAGACTCAGAGAAATCAAGTAGCTTTCCAAAGTCACATAACTGAAGTGATAGACCCTAAATTTGAACAAAAGCCACTTGCCTTTAGACCCACATGGGCCTACTGATGCGTAGCTGGGGTGTGAAAGGAGACCCTCCACCCCAGAGACGGGAGCTGGCAGGTAGGGTGGGGGAGAGGCAGGCTAACACTCTCGTACCCAGTGCATGTAGCACGTGCTGCAGGAGTGCCATGCAGGGGATTCCATGGGGCTCAGGGCTCTTTGTTTGCCCTGGCTTGGTTCTAACAGGCACAGAGGTAAGCAGACAGACAAGAGAAGGCAGACAGATACTCTACCAGATGAGGCCAGGATTCTTTCTGCTTGGGATGGTTAGAGAATATTAAAAGGAAATGGCTGCTGAGACCTTCCCAGGGGACTAGGAGCAAGGCAGCTGTCGGGGAGCAAGGGAATGGGCTGAACAGCAGGGGGTATGCTGTGGACAGCAGCAGGACCCACGAGGCAAGAATCCAGGGTGCCCAGAGCCCAGGAGGCATGGAGCTAGAGCAGGAGGAGGGTGAGAAGGGCTTAGGTGAGGCTGCCTGGGGAGAGACCATGGGTCACACGCATAGTGCTCAGCTCACGGTGCTGGAGCAGGATGCATCTGACCCCAGAAGTCAGCAGGCATGTGACATGGATGGGCAAGGGGGGGAGGGGGCGGGCACTGGCAGTCACCAAAGCACGGTCATGTAGATTGGATCTGGAATGTGTCTTAAGTCTCCTGTATCTGAATGTCATAGATTGTCTACGGAGCCATGTGCTGTGCTCTTGGGAGACTGGGGCCTAGTCTGGAGGGGTGGATTACAGACATGTAAGCTGGATTACAGGTGTGTAGTGTGGGCTTACACCTCCCACACCTGGATCCAGGAGGGGCTGGTCACTGGGACGAGACCTGGAAGGATAGATAAGCTGCACCCTGCCTTCCTTGAGCCTAGTCTCAGCCTGCCTTGACTCGGCTTCCCGTGTGTGATGTCATGGAGAAGCTGCCTCCACTTCGGCCTCCCCCATGTACTTCCATCGCTGCTGGCCGCCCCTGAATGGACTGTGGCTTTCTGAAACTGTGAGCTAAAATAAACCTTTCCGCCCCTGAATGTGTATACGTCAGGTATTGAGTCACAGCAGTGAAAAAGTAACTGAGACACGCAGCGTAGGCCAGAGTCATGGCAGCCCCAATCAGGGCAAAGTCACTGCATCTTCAGTGTTTCACCTGCTGAGCGCAGAGACTTGAAACCACTACTGGGTAACACCCAGGGTGCTACAGTCGGGCAGACAGTGGCTCTGTTAACGACTTCCAGGATGCTAATACAGAGACCGCCAGAAGTCCGGATCTCGTGTGGCACCTCAGTGGCATTTCTCACAGGAGGTAGCTCGCTTGCCCCTGGGGACCCTTAAGTCTTGCTGCTTCCGGGATACCTTTCTTGGTTTCCATGGAGACCTAACAGTCTCCTGGCTGGAACCTCTTGGACGGCCATCTTCTCATTTCCCCAGGACCCACTTCAGCATACTGGTTGTCATTCTGTGTCCTGTCTCTACTGAGATCTCTTCTACTCCTCAGGTGAGGGCAGGGGGCTGGCTCCGTGGGTCAAATGGCTCCTGCATGCTGTATGACTGTCTCTAGCCCAGATTCCCTGCATGAAGTCTAAGGTTGTTGGAGGTCCTACTCCAGGTAAGGGGCATCTTGTTTTGACACCTCCCACCAGCTAGAGTTTTTCAATGCTGTGTAAGAATCAATCGTTCTTTCCATCCTTTTCCCCTCCTTCCTTTGTTCTTTCCATTCACTCATCACTGTCAGGGATCAATCCCAGGGCATCACACATTCTACACATCTACTCCACCTCTGAGCTATATTCCACTCCTTTTATTTTTATGTTAGAAAATCTTTAAAGATAGAGTTCTATTTCCACAGATTTAATTAACATCATTCAAGATTTTAGCACTCTTTCCTCATCTGTCTGTTTTTCACTTTTTCATGTAAATATTTAAACTTCCCTTAAAATTTGCCCATTTTCAGTATTTTATTTTTACCTATTGGCTCTCTTGTCTCTTGGTGTGTTGTGTACTTGGTTAATGCCATACCCCACCAGTGCTGTGGGTCTGACCATCCTCATCACGGCTCAGTCTCCAGGGGTGCTCAACAAAGACTGCCTGGGGCCCACACATGGCAGTGATGCTGCCCTCACTCTCTGGGAACCTGCTAGGTTCCTGCATTGCTTCTCCACAGACACTTTCCTGGTGTGCTTCTCCAAGTAGAATTAAGTCTTATCTGGGTTCTGGATATGATCTACCACAGCTAATGGAAACTTCCTGGCCAGTGTTAACACTGAGTTCACACTCCCAGTTTCTGCCTGACTCCTCCAGGCTGGGCCTGGCACGCCCTCGTGGCACAGGAAGTGTTCGCTGGCTTTGCCTGCCATCACCAGCTATGGCTCCTTTCTTCCATGGACCAGCCTGGCTCAAACTTCCAGGAGATCTCAGCTAGTATGTAGTATGCAAGCCTGTCTTGCAGCATGGGATACCTGGTTGAATTCATTGTAACAACTGGATATACACCATTGGATCCTGAAGAATTGTTGCAAGTTTATTCAAGAATGTAAAAATTTTAATTTTTTCTTCTAAGCACTAAGTTTATGATGAGCCCTAGTTTATAGACAAAAACTGCAACTGATCCTTTTAGTTGCTTTTTTAGTGCACATAATAGGCCACGCTGTGTACACAGCACAATTCATTTGTCCCATTGCCAACGGGCATTTAAATTTACCTTAGCTTCTATCTGTGGCACAGAACACTGAGATGCACAAGCTGGTGCTCAATTTTTTTGGTGACTTGAGCGTGTGTCCCCCACCATCATGCTACAGTGGGGCAGAACCACAATGCAGGGCCACCTCATTTCTGAGATTAACCGTGTCACATGAGCACTCTCACCGAGCAGGTGTGCTCCACCCACCATTCCCCCATCATTTGACACTTCAAGTTTAAGCCAGAAAGTAATTTAAAGAATTGCTATTCCTTTATACAATTCTTATATTCATATTGTCTGTTTTTTAAAAAATATTTTTAAAAACTTACTGTTTCTTATTCTCCAGCTTTCTTGAGGTATAATTAGCAAATAAAAATTATACATATTTAAGGAGTAAACCTGATATTCACACACACACACACACACACACACACACACACACACACACAGTAAAACGATTACCCAAATCAAGCTATTCAGTGCACATATCACCTCAGATAACTCTCCTTTGGTGGGAACATTTTAAATCTACTTTCTTATCAAATGTGAAGCTACAGCAGGGTGCTATAAATTCTAGTCACCATGTTATTCACTAGGTCTCTAGAACTCAATCTATGCTGCACAACGGAAACACTGCACCTGCTGACCAGTGCCACCTTAGCCCAGCTAATATCCACTCCACTCTCTGCTTTGAGTCTGAGGTTTTAGCTTTCACGTAGGGGCGAGATTGTACACTGCACTGTCTTTCTGAGTTTGCCTTGTGTCACTTGGAAAAATGGCCATCAGATCATCCATATTGCTGCAAATGACAAGATTTCCACCTTTGTTTTTAAGGGTGAGTAATGCTCCACTGTGTACATCATACACACGTGTTCTTATCCGCTCACCTGCTGATTAGCACTAAGACTGTTTCCACGTGGCCATTATGAACAATGCTGCAACGCCCTGGGCGGGGGGGGGGGGGGGGGGGGGGGGGGGGGGGGGGGGGGGGGGGGGGGTAGCTGTTCCTTCAGACCCTGCCTGGGTACACGGCCTTCCGCCTGCACACAGGCAGAGATGCCGCGTTGTACCGCAGTTCTAGTTTTAAGTCTCTGAGGCAACTTTCCACTACTCTTCAGAATGACCACACCGTTTACACGCAGCATGCAGGACTCTCCCTTTCCTCCATGACCGCACTGAGGCGAGAAGCGTGCTGGAAGTTGTGGGATGAGTCTGCCCTGCGGCCGCCGTGTGCCTTTCCCTGGAGC
Organism: Ctenodactylus gundi; assembly: GCA_004027205.1. Taxonomy (NCBI): domain Eukaryota; kingdom Metazoa; phylum Chordata; class Mammalia; order Rodentia; family Ctenodactylidae; genus Ctenodactylus; species Ctenodactylus gundi. The sequence continues at coordinate 151,604 of PVKB01003350.1, forward strand.
TCGGCGGTGCCGACGGTTCTTTGTCCGTCTTAGCCACGTGTGTGTCTGGAAGGCCGTCTGGATAGCCCAGCCGGAGCCAAGACACATTTCCAAAGGGCATGATCACCACGTGATGTAAAGGACTCCAGCATTTTTACAGAAAACTCTCCTAGCAAGGATTTAAAGTACTGTTCAGTAAAGAAGTATGATTTTTTTTGCCTGTGTCTTATATTTTTCTATAAATTTGAATGGTTAAAAATAAACTGAAGGGTTCTATGAGACTGATTTTCCTACAATCTTCAGAATGAATGTTTATAATTAAATGTAAAAAGTAGTGATATTCAACATTTTCCTCATTTTCTCCTTCTCCTTTCTCTTCTCTTACCTGCCAGTTTATCCTTATTTTTAAAAATGTACATACAACACCAGGTATGCAAAGTACTAAAATACTCAATTTAAAACCTAGAGCTTGGAGTTTGAATATATGCTACACAGAAAAAAAAGTACACGAAAAAAGTAAACATGTATCTAACACAATTTAGGACACTGGCTTCTCACACTGACTTCAATAACAATCCCTGGCCATCAATACAGCTTATTTTATTTATACTATTTGAAAGGGGGAAATGAGCCTGACTAGACAAATGTCATCCAGGGCACAACCAAGAACAATCTCTTAAATTTAAACATACAGGAGTGCTTTTTAAAAAGGCATTAGGATGTTGCCTAAACAATGGGAATAAATGCAGAAAAAATTTATTTTTGTGTCCCTTAATGCTCTTTCGGCCATTTGCCTCTAATTAGTTTAGAACGAGAGGTTTGCCAATGTTTTGGGGCACATTAATAAGAAGTATATATTTATTTCTGTTTTAAACTCCAGTGTTCTAGTGTTTTAAAAAATATTTTCAGGTTAAGGGTATAGCTCAGTAGTAGAACATATATTTAGCATGTGTGACAGGCCCAAGGTGTGGCTACAGCACAATAAAATAAATATTTTCTATGAGACATATAATAATCAAGAATTAAAAAAAGAAAAACAGTGTCTTAATGCTGAAGTCCATTTGAAATTCTCCCTTTACTTCAGATGTTTATGTCTATACTACCACTCACTGGAAAATGTTAATAAGACTCTAAGAGACAAGACTCACTTCTGACTGTGCAAATGTGCTGAAATACTAGTGAGGATACGCTCCCTCACACTTTGGCCTTTTGATGAAACGCCTTTCCAATACCAGTGTGTCATCTTATCCTACGATTTCACACATCAGCTGCCAGGGTATCTACCCTGAGAGCCCAGTTTCACATTGCACTAATGAGTCAACACCTGTTAAGAGTGGAGAAATCTGAACCTTGTTAGCGAGCGCGAAGCCTCCTGGGAGCCAGGATGCTGAGCACGGTCATACTCACCACCAGCACGTCTGTGCTGAGGACCCTGGCTGCAGCCGTGATGAAGTCTCCCACCAGCATGGAGAAGCCGGGCAGACCCAAGGAGAAGAAACGGGGGGAACAGTGCCTTATAATTGTATTTAAGATATCCTAAAAGAAAAGGTGAGGAGACATACTGAAAATCTCAACAATGCGATTCTGAAGTAGTCAATCTGCATATACACGTGGTCACTGCCGAGGAATCTGAGACAACACAGACAGTGGGAATCTTGTAGTGATCAGGAACCAAGGGGTGAGGACCCCATGGCTACCACACCCATCTTACAGGTGATATAACGGAGACACCAAACTGTGAGATGGAGTGTCCAAAATCTAAATCACAGCATTGAAACTGGACACTCTCACCTAAAGATCAGCTCCTAGGACAGCCACAGGAGTGTTGAGGTAGATGTAGAAATAAAACCTTTAAAGACTGATCACCAAAACAAAAAATAGGTGGTGTCTAGCTCTCAATTCTTTAAAAGCTAAAGCACACTGTTGAATTAAAAAATAAAACACTTCAATGTAGGCAAAGAGATGGGAATGCCACTCCCCAGGTGAGTGTATACACTGAGACCCGGGAACCACGGAAAGATATGGAAGCATGCAACCAGGGATGCACTCAGGTAGGGGCACTGGTGTGCATCTGTGTAGACACAAGTGCAAAGGGCAGTGGAGCCTTTTGCACTGTATACTGCATCAAGACCATCGTGTGCCCAGTTCGTGCCCCATGTCCATAATGGACTCTTGATGGTAGGCTGGCCCTTAATCCCCAGCTCTGTGCTGGGACCATCACCTTAGGCACTGCCTGTGGCAGGTGGGAATCCAGTGCTGGACAGCAACCACACTTTATCACGGCCAAGTAACACCTCTGAAGCCATCTGCATGAGTGTGCACACAAGCATGTGTGTGGGTGTGTGGGCACGCACATGTGCGTGTTTAAGCAAGCGAGTGGGACTAGTAAGAAAACCCCAAACTCTACTGACATGGTTTTTAGCCAGGCATATTAATCAAACACATTAAAAAGTACTACAGTTTCGTGACTTGAAATCATACAACCTGTAGCCGGTACCAATACACAGGTAAGAAGCAAAAAAACCCAAAGACCTCCAGTTTCTTAGCCTTAAGCATTTGAAAGATTCCTTAAAATAATCCTGTGTTAAATTAGACCAAAGCAGTAGCAATGTACTGAATTATAACATGTTAAGTCTTTCATAATAAGAGTAACCACTTTTAACAATTTAGCCTTTTAAAACTGAATTTATATGTGCTCATAATTTCAGTAAGTCACACTATTCATAACCTTAAAATGACTGCATAAATGTATAAACCAGGAGAGCTCACATATGGCGAACCATTTGGTGAGTACTAATTTAAAGTTTTGGCATTTCAGCAGACTTTTTCCTATACCCAAAACAAACAGATAGATAGCTAGATAAAAGGGAGAAAAGGAAGAAACCCTGAACCACGCTCTCTGCCAGTTAATGTTTAAACCTGCTTTAATCACGTCCTGTGATACACGTTAGGGTCTATATCAGCCAAGGCAAACATTCTAAGAGGCCGAGCAGATGGATGCTGCAGTTTAGAAAGTGTGTGGTAAACTCGTGCTCTAGGAGTGGAACAAAAGATCCACCTTTTTCATAATTAAGCTTCTGATTAATGCCCTGGGCTCCTCACCACACACCTGTAATCACTCACAGAGGTACGCATTGTGCTGGGCCTTGTCTGTGAATATCAGGCATCACGCTCCCGGCAGCAGATGGAAGCACATTTCTGTTGACATATGCTGTGATGAAAGGGCTCGTGCAAACCTGGAGAGCCAGGTAGCAGAACGCCGTGCATCTCAAGATTAATAATGCAAACAGCCACGATGTTAACTTTGTTATGTTTGTGTTAATTCCATCTGTTGAGATGAGGAACTAAAACCCCAAAGCCTCTGGGTTTTAAAGATCTTTAGCACATACTCAAGTCAAATGAGTTTTTTTTTTTAACCTTTGGAATTTAGAGATTTAATTAAAAAATGCTTTTCTAGGATAGGTTAATGGGAATTAGAAGCTAAAGCTTTTAATAACTGGTCAACAGAGTCCATCTTGCTTCCTAAGATTCCTAAATATAAAGGCAACTATCCGTAAACTGGACACTCGGAAAAATTACTTAGCTGCTGTTGATGCTAAAAAACACCAGCATGTGTGTAGCTGAGATACAGTTACAGGGCTCCCTCAGATCTTGGACCTCGGCCAGTCACTCTAGGGAACTTGTTTCTATGGGCAAGAAAGTGGGAGAGCGAGGGCACAATAACAGATGGCTGGCCTGCCCTTCTCTGCCACCCACGTCACATGGAGTCTAGAGGAGACGCAGGGCCTGTGCCGCAGTCACCAAGGACAGCCCTGGGGCAGGGTTAAGGTGGAGGTTAAAGAGGGTGCCATCAACTGGTCACCCAAACCATAGCCACATGTCGGCCTGTTCTCCGTGATAACATTGGAAAAGTAGAAATAACCATGTGCTACTCAAGACAGTGGCTGCATATTCCCAAAGGAGGGTCGTTGGGAGGTCTGGTCATTTCCAGCCCCTCCCTGCACCTTCCCTTCATACACTGAGACCATAGCCATAATTTGGAATCTTTGGAAATGCAAAATAAAAATCTTGAGATCCTGCAGCATTCTTTTCAGCTGCCAGAGCTGTCCACACACACACACACAGGTCGGGGCTTCTCACACAGCTGTGCCTGCTGTGCGGTTCTCGTGGCGCCTGCCACATCCACTCCTGAAAGAGAAACGCCTTGCCCAACACGGTTTTCAATGTGATTCGCTTGTTTTGAACTTCCATAAAGTAATTCTGGAAAGCTTAAATCTTTGTCATAAACAAAATACCCTTTAAAACAATATCATGACAATACGCAGATGATACTAAGCTTTTGCTAAAAATACCACCATGATAAAGCAGGTGGTTTCCAGCGTTCAGATGTTACGAAAAGTTCTGCTACCAGCCCCAGCAGGCTGTACTCATGAGGGTGGGCTGAGGCCAGGAGAGAGGCCACCATGTTCAATGTAGGCGTCCTTGTCACTCAGCGCCACACCTCCTACGACTGGCTAGGAAGAGACCCTGTTCTCAAACTCTGCCCTGGTGAAAAGAGTTCCAGAGCTGGGACCAGGAGGCCTGGGCCCAAAGCCTGTGTAGGAGACAGCAGGTGGATCACGGCTTGCCTGGAGCTCCATCCACATTTCTCTTCCATGACCCAGACGGCCTTCCTTAAAGGGCAGCTTCCAAGAGGAAAGCAGATGTGATCAAATGCTTTGGTAACAAACGAGAAAGGACCGTATGCTTGTAAGCACCGTTGTAAGTAAAAAGAAAACATGTTTAATGTGGCCCAGTGGCATAGGCCTATCACCCCAGCACTCTAAAGGGCTCAGGCAGGAGAACTGGAGGTGACTGAGGGAGTACCTGTCTCAAAATCAAAATTAAAAAATGGGCCTCAGGGTCAATCCACAATACCACACACACTCACACACACAGTTTTCAAAAAAGGGAAGGACTTTGAAAGACTTTGCAGAATGTCTAGGTTTAGCTTATATAATTCTATTATTTCTGAAATACACAGAGAATATTTAAAAACATCTCAGAGAATAACAACAAGCCTCTTGAATTTCACATTAGCCCAGAAATTTAAAAATTTCTAGCAATGAGGGTCACCAAACAATGTCCTCCACACAGCATTGCAGCCAGCAGGCACAGTGTATATAACTTACAGGGCAACTGAGGGAGCAAAACCAGAAAAACTACCATTTTAGCTTCCATAGGTTTCACTCTTCTGACAGATTCTAGAACTTACCCCGAACAAGTGAGTCTGGAAGCAAGAACTAGTTTTTTTCCTCACACTCTAAACAGACTGAACCAAAATTAAACACTACGCTCAGTGGCAAATGCAGCTGAAACCAGGAACTCAGTTTTTTCTTTAAGGCAGCCCAGTACAAACCACAGACAAGACTTCCTCATGCTTCTTGTTAAAAAAAAAAAAAGTTTAGAAAATGCTGTAACATAAAGAAGAGGCCACCAAACTCATGTTTTTCCTTTGTTTTGATGGAAAGCCATGTGCATATTATGTATTGAGTGTGAAAAGCTAGACTGTAAGACAATAATTGTGAATCTTCAGCTTATCGGGAGGTTCAGGTTTATGAGAAAGCGACTGGTGAGAACATCTGTCTCTTATCATTGATCTTGCAAAAAAATCAGGTAATTCAAATAGAGGCGTGTTGTTTCCTCTCCTCTAAAGCACAGTTCTCTAAACACGGACTGCGTCCGACCCGGTAAATGAATCGCCTTAACTGAATGCTATGTACACAGCAACCAGAAAAACCCTAAGTGATAAGAAAAGCACATGGTGACGGCAGCAGAAATTGGCTGATTCATTTTGCATAGTGTTGTTTCTTCTGTTCTCTCCTAATTGACCTTTAGAACGACAAATGTGTAAAATAATTTTGTTTATTATGGCTCCAAACCTTCCAACAATTACACAAAATGAAAATTTAAAAGGAAGGATTCATTCTGGAAGCATTTCCATTGTCTACATAATTGCACAGCTATAATTTAGTGCCCATGTTGTTATGGAAAATAAAAAAGGGGCCATTATGGGCCATTTCAATTCAAAATATTGCACAGTGGTGTCAAAAATGGGGGAAAATGTTCACTTTAAAGCAGTTTAAAATGGATTAAGCGTGTAAATAAAAACATTTCAGTGTAGTGTTCTATGAAACACAAATGTTCAGGAAGTAGCTGTCCTTCAGACTGTAGCAGAAATGTTGCAACTGTACTTCCACACCAATTACATATATATTATTCACTTAATATTTGCTCACGGCCCAGCAGATGATGGCTGTAACACAATAGCCAGCCATCTGTCTCCCTCCCAGCCTCTCCTTAGTGGGCTCGCGCCCCCTTCTCAAGAGCAAACAGATCTGGTATTCCACCTAAAATTGCTCAATCCCTTTGTGGGGCCAAACGGAACCATCAAGAAACAAAACTGCGTGTAGGCTAAATCACCCAACTCTTGTTTAACTTTTCGCTTCATGAAAGCTACGACACTATGAGTCAGATGACTCCTTTGCTGTTCTCAGGGAAGATAGCTGTCTTTGTATTTCTGACACTCTGTCAAAAGCTCTTTAATGTGGTCAAGAAGGGAATGTTGGGAACTGTTTATCCCAATAATATGGTTAATAAAAATATATCACATGGCCCGTACTTAGGTAATTAATTATAAAAATGTCTGAATGCAGAGAAGGAAGCACGCTAGCACTAAGCCTGGATATAATTTCAGCTGTCTTTGACGATGAGAGGAAGCCACTGTCTTGCAGTACTTCTAGGACACATCTGTAAACCTCAGCTACTGCCTTACTGGCAAAACTCAGAAACAGGTGGCAGGGAGCTGCCAAGACCAGGACTTATCTGAAGAGGCCTCGAGTCCCAGGCCGGGGTCCTCTCCCTGATGCTCGTGTCTCTGCCCGTTAGCTCTGCACAGAAGGGTATCCTTTACAGATTATAAGCTGCTATGTGTCATCTGGTGGCAAGAAAGAAAGCCTTCATCACTATGACCTTAAAAAAAAAAAAGGCACAGCAGTTTGAGTTTGGTGCCAGTATTGTGCTTCCAGAAGTGTCACTGCGACAAAAAGACAGCAAGGCAAAGCTGCAAGTGACTTTCCGGGGTGGCCAGACAGCATGGAGCAGGAGCTACGCATTGTTTTTAAAAATGGCCACATGCGGTGCAATCTGCTCAGAAAAAAGAGCAAGAGATTTTTTTAAAGTGCAGGACAAAATGTCACTTCTTCGGATATAACTATGTCATCAAGGTCCGGAGAGGTATGACAGGGAACAGTAATTGGTTTTCCTGGCTCAGGATCAGAGTTACCTGTGGCTTCTGACTGCGGGAACTGCTTGGAGAAAACCTGGTTTCCTGAACGGGGCCACGCAAAGGAGAAAGGCTGTCTTAACTGCTTCTCCACTTTGTTATATGAAACAGCTTTATTGAGATATAATTCATGTATCATAAAACCCACCCCACAACTGTACAAAATAGCTTTTAGTGGAGTCACAGCATTGTGCAATCACTACCACTATCTAATTTGAGAACATTTTCATTACCCCAAAATGAAACCCTATATCCATTAGCAGCCACTCCCCACATCTCTTTCCCCAGCACCTAGCAACTACTAATCTACGCTCTGTCTCCATGGATTTCCCTCCCCCGGACATTTCAGAATACGGGATCACTGCACATATGGTGCTTTCTATCGGGCTTCTTTCACTGAATACTGTGTTTCCAAGGCTCACCTGTGTTGCAGCAGGTTCAATGTCACGACCCCAAGGCTCACCAGTGTTGTAGCATGTTCAATATCACGCATTTTAGTAAATTCAATGTCATGTCTTCAAGGTTCACCGTCACATCTCCAAGGCTCACCTGTGTTGCAGCCAGTTCAATGACACATCTCTAAGGCTCACCAGTTTTGTGGCAAACTCAATGTCACGTATTGTAGCACATTCAGTGTCATGTCCCCGAGGCTCACGGTGTTGCAGCAAGTTCAATATCATGTCTCCAAGGCTCACCAGTGTTGTAGCATGCTCAGAGAGTGTCATGTCTCCAAGGCTCAACAGTGCTGCAGCAGGTTCAATGCCATGTCTCCAAGGCTTACTGGTATTGTAGCATGCTCAATATCATGTCTCCAAGGCTTCCCGTATGTAGCACATATCACTATTTTATTCTTCCTTATAATTAATTAAGCAAGATTCCATTGTCTTGATAGTCTACATTTTATCTTTTCATTAGCGGATGGATGTTTGAGCTGTTTACACAGTTTGAAAATTACAAACAGCGTTGCTATGAAAATTCCCACGTAAGTATTTATTTGAATATCTTGTCTGTTCTTTTAGATACATACTCAGTGGCAGAACTGCTCGTTCTACTAATTACATGTTTAAGTTTTGAGGAACTGGCAAACAGCTTCTTGCAGTAGCTCTACCATTTCATATTCTCACCAGGAAAGGAGAAGTATTCCAATTTCTCTACTTCCTTGTCCACATTTATCATTCTCCTTTGTCACAAATTATAATTATAACCACCTTAGTGTGTTTGAGGTAGTTTCTTGTGGTTTTAATTTGAGGCTGGCATGAATGCTCGAGGTCAGGTATCACAGCTTAACGGCAAGAACTCCAGCAGCAATTTCCTACAGCAACATTTGTATTTTGTGGCACATACACCTTAGACCTGCTTGGATAAATTTTTATCCTATTTTAATACTTTTTAAACTGATACTTATTTTGTTAATTTCATTTTCAAACTGTCTGCTGGTGGTGTACAGAAATATAGTTGATTTCTGTATACTGATCTTGCATCCTATAACCTTACAGAACTCATTTATTCTAATAATTCGTAAGTATGTTAAGCACACGTATATTCCTTACGTTTTCCTGAAATATAGGATCAGATCACCTAGAACTACAGAGAACTTTCATTCTTCTATCCAGGCTCAATGTTTTTATTTCATCTTTTAAATCCATCTACCCTGATCAGAATCTATAGGACAATTCTGAATAAAAGTGATGAAAAGAGACACCCTTGTCTTGCTCTTGATTAGGGAGAATGTAAGAACTGAGTTGGAAAGCTTTGTAATTTCTTTCTTAAGGAAGCTAGAAGCAATGGTGCAGCACCCAAACCCAGAGAAATCTTTCTTCAAAATATTTTTGGAGTGTGACAAATTCATAGTTTCTCTAAAAATGTGCAGAGTACTGTGAGAACAGAGCCTCTGGGAAAGAACCAAGCCACCCCACAGCCCCAAGTCTTCAGTCACATGGATGAGATGCAGAGCCCCTGATCTGACCAACGCACACCCGGCTCCAGCTCAAGTACCACGGGAACTGCTGTCCTCCCTGTGTGGCTCCAGTAGTGGGCATTTCACAGCCCATGGGAGACAGGCAGAGAAGATGGCAAGTCCATTGAAGAATCCTGGCATGTTTATAATTCCATAAGACAAAGAAAACTGTTGGAGGGTTCATGGGAAAAAGTGCCTCACCAGCCTCACAAACGATACCTTGAAGACACCAGGGCCTGACTACGTAATGATTACCTTAGTCATGACCCTGTTATGCCTCAAGACCAGGACACTGCAGCTTGTACAATGACACTGCAGCTTGTATAACAGACTGGCACAGATACTCAAGGGAGTACCACAGCTTCACAGTGAGAACTCCAGCAAATGAGGCGTCAACGAGTTGGTGCAGCAAGGGACAACAGGGAGGGTGATTTGACTCTACTGGAATGTCAGAGGAAGAGCAGATCTGCCGCCAACACTGAGGAGCACACAGACGCAGATGCTCACACGTGCTGACCAAGTGACTAGTGGCTTGGGAGCGTGAGGGCAAGAACGGGGCTCCAAAACCTGCTTCTGTGGAGGGAACCGGCTGTGTGTTTCAGAAGATGCCACACAGCCTCCAGTCTCACTGGCTGCCCTGTCCCCTGTCCCCTACTGCTTTTACAGTGTCCCCTAGCAGAAGCAAAGGCGGAGAACCACTGGCACCACAGATGTCAGAAGTCAGAAACGCATGGATAATTATGTCAGTCATATCCTTCAAGTCAGAATTGCCAAAATGAGTAAAATAAGGGCGCCCGCGCTCGTCACGGGTGCTAAGGTGCCAGGCAGCTACCTCTCCCCAGGCTTGCTGGTCACCTGCCTCAGAAACACACCCGTTAGAAATGTACCCTGAGACCACTAAGAAGACAGCTGTGGCTGAAACCACAGGTTCAGGGCAGTCGGATGCTGCCACCACTAGGGCTGCCAGGGGGCAGTGAAGATGTTCTCATTGCTGCCGACAATATCAAGGAAAATCACCATCTAATCCTAATGCTGGGACTCCACTGTGAAACTCTACAACCCCAAGATAAAGCAGAGAAATTTAGTTAGGGAAAACACAGCCCTACTGACTGCAGACAACCAGATACTTAACCTGATTTTCTGGAACCATAAAAACTCAGAAAAGAAGTAGATGCAAGAGATCACTGTGCAAATCTTTTCTTTCACAGAGAAGGAGATCAAAGATGACAGCAGGATGAGGGCTTGTGCCTTAGCACTCCTTCAGGAATAGCGAGGTGCTGCTGATGTTCCTGAGGACGGGGACCATGCACAGAGCTCAGCACCCAGCTGACAGCACTCCTGATCTCTCAAACACCAACTGTTCCTCCATCTCACTCATTTTACCTAATAATGACCTGAAACATGAGTAATACTTTCAAGTATAGCCAGTAAGTCTTCAAGCTTAGAGATCACTTGCTCTGTACAAAGTATTATCCTATGAGGGAGCTGGCCCAGAGGAAATATCTTCCTAAGAAAAACAGACCTCCACCAAAGCGCTCTTAGAAAAGTACTGGAAGGAAACTGAGCATGGGCCAGGAGGGAGAGGACCACATCAGACGGGTCCTCTGGGGAAGCCCAAGAAATTCGCCAGCATTCCAATGCCAGGTCCAGTTTCCTATGTTTCCCCAAGATGACCACCAGAGATTGCACATCAGTTGTGACTTTTATGTTCGTTCAACTGTGACCTGAGCTCTGCAAAAATACCTAGGGCGCCCAATGCCATCACAGACTAATGTCCCCTGTATTTAAATATGCTGAAATTGGGGAGCTGGCTCTCAGGTCCCACCCAGGGCCAGCCTGCACAGTACTGGGTCTTGTGGGGCTATTTCCCAGCCTATACCTCAGGGTGGTATGGAGAAAAAACTATTTCCGCTAGAGCTTTCCCATGTCTTCTGGTGTATTTTTCACACGGGAAAGGAAATCAGCTTAAGTATATGGTTAACGATGACGGCTTACCTTTCCTCCCTAGAATACGACTAAATGCATGCTCTATACTTTGTTTTCCTACACACAGAATCGTTCCACCAACATGTAGCAGCTGACAAGCAACAGCAACAGCAAAGCCCATGTCACTCAGTCATAGGCATCTAAGGACCATTGCTGGTGAGGGTAGAGATGTAGAGGCCTGAGCGGACGACATGGGACTGTCACAACATGTGACAATTTCATTTATGCTTGGGTAACAGAATTATAGCCTTTTTTGGGTAATTTGTACTTGTGTGCTCTCAAAAATGACTGAGATCTGAGAGAAAAAATTCCAAAGAATACAGTAGTGCTATCTTATTTATGAAGACACCTCAGAGCAGACCCACGAACACAGTAACAGTGCTCACCAAGCTGCTCCCCTCACCCACTAGGACAGAAAGGTCCCTCCATGAGAATCCTGTCTCAGCAAAAGAGGGGCGGGACCATCTAGAATCACCAATTCACCTGTGTGGGCCAACAAGTGGCTCCTGGCCTCAAATTCTAGGGCACCACAGCTTTGTCTTTGGCCTTCTAAATCTCACATAACATTATGCTCAGTGGAGTTTAAGAAATACGCTGTTTTCCTTTCAACAAAAGTTCTTTAAGGAAAGATTTGGGAGGGAAACTGAAAACAGGAAGAGGATGGCCTTATTTTTGCCCTCAAAATTATTTTTTATTAATATGTATTTGAGAGACACAATAATTACATTCAACTTGCAGAAATGGTGCATATCTACATATATATTACACAAAAACTCCACTGATAGATGCCACCAATGTGCCATTTAACCCTGGATTTATGCTTTACCTTCTGAACAGCAATTTCACCAGCCATAAAAAAGGGATCAAGATGTAACAAATGACCTGTAATCAAAACCATGGTGAATATTTAAATTTTAAAAATTTATTAAAATCAGAAATGTGATAAGGCTGTCCACTCTCACCAGCCTTATTCAACACAGTCCTTGAAACACTTGCCATAGTAATCAGGCAAGAAAGTGGAATAAGGGAATATGTGTCAAAAAGGAAGAAGTCAAACTGTCCTTACTTGCAAATGATATGATTACATAGAAGATCCCAAAACCTCCACTTTGAAGCTCTTAGAAATAATAAACTAATTTAGCCAAATCACAGGCTACAAAATCAATACTGAAAAAATCAATAACTTTCCTCTACACCAACAACAAACTTTCTAAAAAAGAGCTCAGCAGAACAATTCAATTCTCAATAGCCTGGCAAAAAAATTAAACACCTAGGAGTAAACCTAGCCAAGGAAGTGAAGGATCTATATGAAGAAAACCATATGATACTGAAGAAAGAAGTGGTAGAGGATATCAGAAAATGGAAAGCCATCCCATGTTATTGGATAGGCAGAATATAGTTCAAACGACTATACTGCCAAAACTGATATACAGATACAATGCAATTTCTATCAAAATATCAACAATTTTTTCACAGAACTTGAAAAAACAATCCTAAAGTTCATATGGAACCAAAGGAGACCCAGAATAGACAAAGCAAACCTACCTAAGTAACAAGACTAATGCAGGAGGTGAATGATTCCAGACATCACATTATACTACAAAGCAATAGTTATAAAAACTGTATGGTACTGGCACAAAAACAGACAGGCAGACCAGTGCAACAGAACTGAGGATGCAGAAACAAATTCAAATACCTTTAGCTACTTGATCTTTGATAAAAGAGCCAAAAGTTTATACTAGACAAAGGATAGCCTCTTCAACAAATGGTGCTGGGGAAATTGGTTATCCACATGGAGAAAAATGAATCTAGACACACATCTGTCATTGTGCATCAAAATTAAATCAAACTGGATCAAAGACTTAGACATTAAAACTGGAACACTGAACCTCCTGGTAGACAAACTGGGCAAATATCTAAAAGATACAGGTGTAGGCAAGGACTTTAACAAGGCACCAAAAGTAAAAGAAATAGCCCCCAGAATTAAAAAGTGGGATTATGTCAAATTAAAAAGTTTCTGCACAGCAAAGGAAATTATCAACAGTGTAAACAGAGAACCGACAGAACGGGAAAAAATATTCACCACCAATATCTCAGAGAGGAGGCTCATTACCAGAATATACAGGGAACTGAAGAAAAGTAAGCCCCTCAAAATCAAAGATCTGATTGAAAAACTGGCAAAGGAAATGATAGGGAGTTCTCAGATAAATAAGTTCAAATGGCCAGTAAATACATGAAAAGATGTTCAACATCCTTAGCCAGTGGAGAAATGCAAATCAAAACATCACTAAGTTGACATCTGACTGCAGAGAGACTGGCATTTATCAAGAACACAAACAGCAATCAGTGCTGGTGAGGCTCTGGGGGAAAAGGACCCTTCTACCCTGCTGGTGGGAATGTTGACTGGTATAACCACTACGGAAAGTAGTATGGATGTTTCTCAAAAGATTGGAAATGAATATCCCCTTTGATCCAGTGATACGTCTTCTGGGAATTTCCCCAAAAGAGTTAAAAATAACATATAACAGAGATACATGCATACCCATGTTCATAGCAGCACAACTAATAATAGCTAAAATGTGGAAGACACCAAGATACCCATCAACAGACCAAAGGATGCATAAATTGTGATATTTATACACAATGGAATACCACTCATCTATAAATGAACGCAACTTGAGACCATCATGCTCAGTGAAGTGAGTCAGGCAGCAGGTTAAATATTGACTGGCTTCTCTAATATGAGAGACCCATCACAATTACTTCATAGAACTAAGCAAAGGGAGTGATGGGAACTGGCGGGGAGGGAAAGAGGTGGGAGAATTAGAAACAGAGAGAGGAAGGATGTGAAATTTTGCTATGATACGTATATGGACAAAATACTCAAGATCAATGTAAACATTAGGTATTGCATCTATACATGCCAATAAAATGGGAAATTCTTTAAATAAAAATTTATTATAGTAAAAGACACACTGGTACCAATCTCCCTTGCTCCACACACACTTAACCTTCATCCCTGCCCCCTTTGGAAGCGGTTTTGTAAGCCCCCTTTTGGGACCATCTTTAGTTGCACTACTGCAGCTGCCTCCATACCCTGATTCAATTCCCAACTGTTATCTTTTATGGTCATTTTGACTTTGGAGAAGACCTAGCAGTAGCACAGTGTCAGATCTGGTGAGTCAGGTGCATGAAGACGCACTTTTAATGTTTTTACTTGACAAAAATCACTGCAAAGATTTGAATTGGCTCAGGACATCAATGAAGCTATGAAGAGGACTTCTAGAACTGCTTCAGAAAGTGACAAGAACAGTGAGAGAAGGGCTCAAACCAAGGGGAGGCATTCTGAGAGGAATTAATGACAATCTGTCTTTCACTGTAATAAATTTTAATTTTTAAATATTCACCATAAGTTTTGATCACACTTTGTACCATAAAATGTTCTCTCATAAGGAAAAGGAAATTATGTATTTTATAAACTTCAAAACCTCACATTAGCCACTGTGGTCCTTTCAGTAAATTATAAAATTGTAATCATGTTATTAAAATATTAATTTTCTAGGATCATTTGAAAATAAAAAATTGAAATAGATTTCATTTAAAATATACTTTAAAAAAGTGTTAGCCAGGCATGGTGATACACACCTGTTATCCTGGCAATCTAGGAGGCTGAGGGGGGATCTCAAGTTTAAGCCCAGCCTAGACAACTTAGTGACACAGGGAGACCTGGTTTCAAAATAAAAAAAATAGAGGGCCGAGGATGTAGCTCAGTGAGGATTGAACCCTGGGGCCAATTTCTGATTTAAAAAAAAAAAATCTGAAATGAAAGCCTGATTTTGATTTTTTTTTTTTTTTTTTTTTTGAGACAGGGTCTGGCTCTGTAGTCCTGGCTGGACCTGAACTCACTATGTAGTCAAGCTACCCTTGAACTCACAGGACTCCTCCTGCCTCAGTCTCCTGAGTGTTAGGATTATAAGCATGCGCCACCATGGTTGGCTTACATGATTCTGGGGAGTCAAACTCCAGGCCTGACTGCTATGTTATTCTTCGCTGTCCATTTATTACAAATACTGTAACAACTTGGCAGATCCCTGAAGGTAACTGGGCTGAAGGCATCCTGCTTGCTGCCGAGCGTGTCTGAAGCCAAATGGAGCACGGGCCCCGCCTCCCAGCAATGGCTTCTCAGGGACAAAGGGCACAGGGAAGCCAGCACACCAGGGCGACCAAACAGGGAAGCCACAGGTGACAAAAGGCCCTGGGTCTTGGCAAGCGTCCACCCAAGAGCCCAGCCCAGGAAGCAATGGCAGGCGTATCATGAGGAGCTCTGACTACGAATCGGTTCTTCTTTGCCAAAAACCCTCCAGCCCACAAATATCAACAGAGAATATTTTCCTTCATTTGAGAACAAAAAAAACCCCTGTTGTTTATTGTTTTTTTAGAAAATAAAGTTTTCTCTATAATGTGTTCCAGTAAATAGCATTAATAACCAAGCAATCTGCAATCACTCCACTATACATATAGTGTTAAAAGAAATCAACAAACAGAAAGTGATGATTTCCCACAAGGAGAAAACTTTCTCACAGATGCTAAACCTACAATTTAAAATACTTCTCATGATGTTATTTCCTTGCATCCAAACCTATCTTTTATGGATTATAAACTACAGTCATGATTTAGGAATCTCCTATGTTCAAGGATCACTACTTTCCCAACTGGAGTTAAAGCTTCCTCCCTTTTTCCAAGGACAACTTCAGGGCTTGAAACTCCCCAGGAAGCCATGCCTCTGGCTCTCAGCACCTCTTCTGGAGAAAGCTGTGGATTTTCTTAATGTTTTCCTAGAATTCTCAATGAGAAAGATAACCTTATCAACTAACAAGCCACATTCTAAGCACGGGGAGAATCCCACCTTCCCGAGACCCCAGAGACTTTGAGAACCATCTGGAAGCATCTCAAGAGCTAAGTCTAAGGGCCTGAGGACGTGGGAGGGGCTGGAGAGGCTGCACACATAGGAGAATCACCTGCCATGTCTGCACAGGAAAGCCTGCCAGGAAGTGCCTGCCCTGTCGGTTCTGGCTCTGGAGGGACAGCAGCTTTCACTGCATACGTGGAGGAAGCAATTACCCACGTCCACGTGCCAGTTCTCTACATAAACTACTCTCCTGGACTCCTTCCACCTATGCTCAGACACTTTCCCCTAAAATATTTTCTCTTACTTTTATCTTCCTGATAAAAATTTCCTATCTTTGATTTCCTTGGTTAAATTAAGAGCGCTGGTCTTTTTGATTAGTAAAGTCTGTCCCTTGGTTTTTGCTGCCTTGTTCTCCACATCCTCACCCAGGGCAAGGCTCCCTGACCTCACAACTGTTGACACTCTGGATCATAAATTCTTTTTGGGTCCTGTCTATTGTGGATGCTTAACAACATTTCTAGTCTCTCGGTACTGGCTGTCAGTGAGCTTCCTCCTAGCCGCGACAATTAAAAATATTTCTAGACATCATCCAGTGTCTCCTGGGGGGCAAAATCCCTCACCACTGTTCTAAGGTGAAGAAAGATGATGATTAGCTCACCGTGATGGGAATGCCAGCTTTGAAACTGGAGGGTGGAACCAACATCTCAGCCAGCAACTCAGCTCAGATGCCCTGATCTCCCACTCATTCACAGGGTCACAGGAATTTAGAATAGCTAGGTTCACAGGGAGATCCATCCTTCCTTCCTTCCTTCCTTCCTTCCTTCCTTCCTTCCTTCCTAACCAACCCACTTACTGAGCACCTACTCTGCCTGGGAAAAGGCAGTGACTTCACCAAAGAAAGTTGGTGACTCGCCCTTGGGAGAAGTCCCAGCAAGGCCTCCCTGCAGACAGCCCTCAGGGCAGAGCATGTTCTCCCCCAGGGACTGAAGTAGCGGATATACTTACTATACCCTATGGTGACAGTATACTTACAACAATCTTCATTTTCCACATATATCAAGTTGCCATCGTATTGCATATTTTAGCCTTATTTCATGTCTCATGTCTTACTGAGCAAACAGCAGATTTAGGGCTAAATCTAATCCGTAATTTTTACTGAGAGCACTTATGTGAAAGGAATTCTTTAAACCTTTAAAAATAGCAAGGGGAATCAAGACTCAAGTTTCTGGTCTCGAATGGAAAACTCCATTCCTAGGCCCCTCTCCCATGACCATCTCACACTTTCAAAGCTGTGAAACAAGTTCTCAGCACATGTGTTAACCTTCATAACAGAGAAGTCTGCCACTTGTTACCTTTTGCATATTATTACTTTGCTCACTGAGATGTAGGAGGGCTGGGCCTACAGCTAAACAAAAATAATTATTCTCTCTGCAGCTAGAAAAAAAAAAGACAAAAACCTTTTCAACTTGTCTCTATGGCCATCTGCAGTCTCCCTGGCCATGGGTAGCTCAACAGAGCTACGATAAAATTGTCTTCGAAACAACATGAGAGATGTGTGGCTCCTACACTCCCCCAAAACCTCAAGGGAAACACTCAGAAGCCACTGGATGATCCCTGGTTGTATTAACATCAATTACATGACAGCGCTTATATTTCACCACTCTGATTTTGGCACAATGAGCACACAGTAAGAGTCATTTTTAACGTACAGTACATGACAGGGGAGGGTTGACATACAGCACCCATCCTTGTAAACACTATTCTTCCATAAAGCCTAAGCTAAACTTAGAAGTTTTGTTTACTGATGAAGTAAATTTTTATAGTCAATAAAATCTCAATTTGAGTCAAATAAATCTAAACTGATAAAATTATATATATTTTAAAATAAAAGAACTTATCTCTAGCTTAAATTTCACTGGGAATGAAACAGCAGCAAAACAACCACAAAAATAACTAACAAAAACATCAAATTACAGAGACCTTTCTGAAGTTCTATTTTAACAACTTTATCTACGTTTACAATTTGTACACCAACTGTTCGAATTCCACTAGGGTTAGAAAACATGTCCTCCTAAGCAGAGAGATAACATCCCTGGAAATGATTTTCACGCATTTCTAACTGCCAGAGGGCATGAATCCTTGGGGGCCCCCATGGTGGACCCATCAAAGCACCTGCCGAGCCTGCTTGTCGCTGCCATGTCTAAGGGGAGGGAGGCCTCCCCAGGACAGGAGTGGATCTACTTGCGCAGTCCCTCCCGTCCTGCAGGGCACATCCCACCTGTTTTCTAATTCACCTTACGCCCGTCTGAATCAACTTTGCCTTTGGAAGATCACACCAACAGCAACACCTCTCAGCATGGTGTGCGCACCCACCCGAAAGAGTTACAAACACACACGTGCAAAATACATGCCCTGTATGGGTATGTGAGAATATACACACCTATATACCTACATGTGTGACTATCCCACAAATACATACTCACATAAACATATTTGCACACACACACACACAAGCCCCCGTCTGTGACCACCCCTGTCGCCCCTCATTAACTTGATGGGCTACTCCAAGGATTCTCTTCCTGTTCTTGCTGTCTCCCGTCTCTTGTGATTATAACTGAACCCACACAATCACTGCTTCAAGCTTCTTAAAATGCTTTTTGGTCACGTTCAGCATCATACTCGGAAACTCCTAAGAGCCCCACTCTCCACAAGACGGAGACTGGGAGGCAAGGGCCTCTGCAGTGAAGCATGTATCCAAATTCGCTTGTTATGTCCATGCATACACCTAGCATGAGGTCGTAACAGTCATGGCGTGTGGCCCAAGGAAGTCCTCTGTTTATGTAAAAATGTCACCCTGCTTCTTGTCCTACCTAAAACCTATTTGTCCTTAAGAGTCCTCCTAAATCCCCTCTCTTCCACAGCTGCTTTACAACCAGCTTCATCGGGGGGTACTCAGTGTGGTCCAATTTCCACAACAAACGCGTCACTTACATGGTTCTTTGCACAGGTTGGCAGACGTTCCGGGTGTTCAGTTATGTGTCTCCTACCCTCAGAATCTGACTGGATCTTCACCACGTGGAGAAAAATACCCATCAGAACACACCGAACCTCATGCTGTATTCGTGAGTAATACAGCCTTAGTGGTAATGTGCCTAAAAGAAACCGGAGGATCCCAGGATGCTCCAGGGCTTTGGAAGCTCTCTAGGCCAGCTCACAGGTGACCATCTATGACCAGATGGGGCCCCGTGCCAGTAAGTGACAAGACTGAATTTATTCCTAGGACTAAGAATTCTCAATAGGAAGTGTGTCATCCTTAAAGGTCATATATTGAACATACTCTGAAGTCATATTATATTCTGCAGTTTTCACTCAATTTTGAAAAAGTTTAGAAATAAGGCTCAGCATTCATTATTCCTTTTTACAATGATTGTGCATATTGGATATATAAAAGCTTATGGATTTTTTAAAATCCCTTTTAAGTGAAACTTTTTACAAAGTTAGCCTTTTTATTGAGGCTCCTCTACTTGATTACCACCAAGATTGCTAACTACAGAATATCAGATCAATTTTTAAATTCATAAATATGTGCTTTTTCCTGGTAGGGCTAAATTAAAAGCCTGTCATTTAATCACAACCTTAGTAATAATCTCTTATTATACAGAATGAACACTTATTTCTCTAGATTATGAGACAAGCAAGGTCCCCAATTTGGCATCTTAATTCTTTTTCCAGAACTGAATACTCATTTCTGTTTAGCCTTAAATAAATCTAGAAATTCACATGTATCTGACATACATGTTCCAGCTGTGAGTCTAAGTTTCTGGCAGCAGAAAACTCTGTGTGAGCCAATGTGATGCAATGGTTACATATCACTGCAGGACCCAGGCTGTCTGTGGTTATTAAAGGAGTCAGGTATGGCCAATTTACGAGGCTCACCCCTGCACCCTGCTCTCATAGCTCACTGCGAGTCTTCCCCTCACTAAACGAGCCCAAGGGACCTTTTTACAAACGAATGTTTATTATTATATTATTCCATCATCTACCTCGTGAGAGGAGGTTGTAACATCCGCTAAGAAAATCATGAACTATTTTGAGTCCTATGATAGAATATTACTCCGAATATGGTACTTAAGATTGTGTTTTTTCATTTTAGTATGGTAAAAAGCCCATTAAAATATGAAGGTAAATAAAAGCAAAATATTGCTAAAACATGTGAAACATTGGTGGCTACAAATAAGTGGCCAAAATTAAGAAAAAAAAATAAGCAATTTAAGCTAATGTTACAGAGATGAGCCAGCCCTGCAGAGCTCTCACTACCAAGACAAGCACCACTCACAGGCAACAGACTCCACTCTTCCGAGACTAGGAGGAAAGGGAATTACAGCAGCACTACGTGGCTTGTAGGATTTCCAGATATGCCGAGAGAGCCAAGCATGAACCTCCCAAGCGAAGGGAAAGCTGGCGAACAGAACTGCCCAACCTCAGCAGCCGTTCCGGGAGAACCACTCGTGTTCGGCCAGTGATGCGGATGCTGGAGAAGGACCTCCGTGGCAGGAGGACCCAACTCCTGAAGCCGCTGTTCCCTCCTGATATCCACATCTAGGTGCCATGTTGGTGAGCCAATGGCCGCGACACACAGAGGTGAGGTGGTTCTGGATCATGTGCATACAAGGGTAAAATAAACACAACTTAAAGCGTGGGGACTGGTTATTCCTCTACAATTCCTGAAACTCCACAATGCTTTGTTATTTTTTCAAACATTAGTTTAAAAGTAGGACAACAAATGGGTAAGGCAAAACCCAGTGCTTCCAGATAGCAGGAGACGGAATCCCCAGATCACGCGAGCTGGAGTCCCCTGGGGGCAGCACAAGGCCTGCGCTCGCTGAGGGCTCTCATGCCCGTGCCCCAAGCGGCCTGTTTTCCCCAGTCAGAAGCCCCCAGGCGTGGGCACCATGACTGTCCTCATTCGACAGGAGAGGACCCAGGCACAGCCACCCTCGGAGCGTGGTTACGCGTGACACAGCCCCGCGCTCCAGCCCACTGGTGACCCTGCTCTCCACTGCTGCACTTTATCACGTGTGCAGTTCTTACTACTCCCCATCACAACACGACTCTGCGGTGGCTCCAGTCTGGAGTTTGAGGGTCACCTCAGGGCAGAGCCGCACACTTCTCACCTGAGAATCGCCTTAGGCTTTTCTGGTGCATTAAAAAATACAGTAACACAACATTACAGATGAGAATGATGAGAGGTCACATTTCCTGAAATTTCTATATGCAAATTAGACATAATAATTTTGCATTAATGTAAGGTTTGCATTTAAAAGAGAATTCAACTTTGATGTTTTAGCAGGCAAATTATATTAAGATATTAAATCTGTAAGTCATTGTTAAAAAATAGTTTACTTATTTTAAGAAAAGAAAACTTTCCAGTCTTTGATTTATATTCTTACAAACATGTAAATAAAATTCTTTTCCTCAACTGTCCTCTTCCATTTCACACATATTGATCTATCCATATGTTTTAAATAATCACGAAATTAATAGGAACTGTTTTTAATAAATCCAAATCATAGCTCCTTTCATGTCAAAATACTTTGGGGAAAACTGAGGTGAAGAAACTGCTTAAACATTAGGAAAAAGCAGGAACAACCACAAACAGCTTCAGAAGAGAACCTGAAAGATGACAGTGGCGAGGAGGCCTTTGCAGCGGGTACTCAGGAAGACGGGGTAGAGTGGGCACGGCACGGCCACACAGGTGAGGGGTCAGCGCAGGCACATGCACACGGCAGGCCCTGAGCAAGGCAGTGCTGCACAGGCGCCCTCACAGCCTTCAGGGTGGGTGATGCTGGGAAAAAGTTTTCCATGTGTTTTGAAATTTCATTATTCTTAAAATGGGTCACGATATGCATGTAACAGGAACTGCAGAGACAGATCAATGAGACAACATCCTGCAGCCCTGGTACAGACCCTGGCACGGTAGATGCGGGGGACAGAACAACCCCATGGCCTACCAGGCACCAGCCACTGAGTGGAAGACATCGGAAGACCTTTGGAAGCACGTGGCTGTATCTACAAGCCACGGGAATTATCTTCACAACTTATAGTTATTCTGAAAGTGAATGATCCTAATTATTTTCTAAACCAATGACAGGATCAATTTTTTTAAAATTCCATTGTTAAACAGAAACCTAAAGTCACTTCAAAGTGCACTTTCATCCACACTAATAAACCACAAACCCATACTTTATTTGTACTGAGGGAAACACAACTCCATAAGGCCATTGTGTAAGCTATTAAACTAGCAGGTTGTTAGGTAGCTAAAACTGGTAAAAACAATATGAAGGCAGTTGCTGTGGACGTGCCCTGTTTTGAAGCTTGGGACTGGGATACGCATTCGGGGTACGGAGATAACTGAAGTTGTTCATATGATGTATCTGCTCTCATATTAGAGGAAGCTGCGAGTCCACGTGATTGTGCCGCAGAATACAGGGCAATTTGTGAAACATCATGCTACAAATAATCTTTCAAACTTCAAGTTTTCAATTACCACACGCACCATTCTGTCTGAAAAGATTTTCGACACCTGAGAGGTTATTTACAGTCTAAGGTTGTAGGTCACCACTGACATGATGTAGTGCTCTCAGGCTGAGGAACATATTTTGTAATGACGCAGCGACGACACCAGGAAGTGCAGTCCTCAGTCTTGCAGCAAGCAGCCTTTTAAATCCAGGACTGAGTGCGGCAGACAACTGTGCCACCCAGAGACAACAGGGGGAAACGCATTCTGGATTTTACTTGTAAGGTAAAACTGGTAAATGTTAATTTTTAAAAATTATTTGCTGATGTCTAATTTGAAAAACAAAGCAGGTTCTTCCTAAGGCTCTCTCTGCATTAAGAACATGTACATACACGGCTACACGTAAGAGTGGCTCTTCTGAGAGCTCAAACCAGAAAAGGCCTTCGGAGGGTAACAGCCACAGGTGCAGTCTGCCAATTAAAAAATTCAAATTAACTGTGCTCTCTACAGAAAATGCTTCCTTTCCACTTTATAATGAATATAACATGTGTTTTCAGGAGTACATATAAGTTCTGAAACAACCAACATGATCTATTTAAACATATAAACCAAAAGTTAAATTAATTAACCAGAGATATTTCTTACTTAAATGAGAAGAGTTTCTTTCATTAGAAGATCTATGCAATTTTCTTCTGGCAAAAGAATAAAGTTTATATAGAGGAATTCTGCTTAGCAGACAGTCAGGGCTTCTAAAATATATACCAATAACTGTTAGTGTCAAAGCAGTCAACACTATTAAGTCCATATAAAATTTCAGCGTTCTGCTGACGTAACAATAGGCTAATTACACAGAAAAGATTTAAGATATCCTTGTCTCGTCCTAGATGTCTGAAAGTTGGGACTGCTATGAATATTGGCTGTTTTTTAAGATTTATGTATTTTACAATGTAAGATTACCAAGTCTTCATGTAAGAGAAAACATGATATTCATTAAAATGTGAAAACAACTTGAAGTCTTTTTAAAGTTTGAAAATTCCTCTTTTCTTGTAAAAATAATTCATAACTCAATTTGGGGCTATTAAATGCTATAATATACTCCTATGCCATCTCACTTTATTTCAGTTTTTACTCCAAAACATCCCAAAACAGAAAGATGGCCCTACCACATTTATATGACCTCCTAGAAAACTCATTCTAAGAAGTACTATTCAAATTTGTTTTTATCAAATGAAAAGACTCTAGAGTTGATTATAGATGTAGTGCTTCTTCCCTGGTAAACCTCAGTGAAACACTGCCTTAAAGTGGAGCCCAGGAGGTGAGCACTTTCCTGTCTTGCTTCCACTGTGGAACGAGCTCAGTCTTACGTGCAGCTGACTCCCTCCCCTACTTATGGCCCTTAATCTTCCACATGCCCTGAGCTGCATCATTGTGGGAAAGGCGCCTCCACCTGCAGGGAGGGCTATAAAAACACTTCTGCAGAGAGTTCTCTTCGTTTTTTAAATCTACACTAGCTTAACCACTTCCCCTTAATCTATCTCAGGCCTAAATTCCCGCTGTATGCTGCCCACCACCAGAGTGAAACTCATCCTCTGAACCTGGGATCCCTGCTCCACAGGCACCAGACCCCAGGTGAGCAGCAGGCAAGCAGGGTAAGCTGCATCTGTACTCAAGCCGCTCCCCACCACTCACGTTACCCCTGAATTCCACCTTCTGTCTTTCTCCAGGTGGATGCACCTCGCCACAGGAAAACAAGCCTTGGGGTTCTTACTGATTCCACATCACGGTGATTTGTATGAGCATTTAACTATATATTATTGTGCAATAATAACAGAGACAAAGCATACAATAAATGGAATGCCCTTGAGTCATCTGAAACCATCCCTTATACCTTATGGAAAACCTGACTTTCACCAAAACAGTCCCGGCTGCCCAAAATGTTGAAGACTGCTGTTCTCAATGAATCCAGAGTCGCCTCTGAAATCCATCACTTGCCTGCTTGGTGTTTCACCACCACATCAAACGTCCACACGCACAGTCTCCATTCCTGCTCCTCCCTCCCCTCACACGCTCCCTGGAGACACACCTAGGGGAGGATGGCCACAGGCTGAACCCAGATCCAACGTGTGGCCCACAGGCCACATGCGGCCCTGAACAGCAGGAGTAACGGGGCCCTGAAGGACAACAGTATGCAGTCTTAACCATACGTACGTGGTTTTCAGCGATACTCTGCGTGCCTCAACTACAGGTTGTTCCAATGTACACTCTAAGACAAGAGAAAACTGTACCCCTACTGCACTGCCACACACAGATGAATCAAAACCTGTGCAAGAGTTACATGCACGTGTGAAATTTGGAAAGGAAAAACAAAATTTGTGTGTGGGGGGGAGGAGTGGACAGAGGCTCAGACCCGGAGCTACATTCTCAGACCATTTTTGTTTTTGATTTTGAGGCAGGATCTCACTAAGTTGCTAAGTCGCCCAGGCTTGGCTCAAAACTGCAATTCTCCTGCTTCAGCCTCCCAGAGCGCTAGGATGACAGGCCTGTGCCACAAAGCCTGGCTCCATAACAGCATTTCAGCCCTCCTGCCAGCGCGTACGTCCATGAAAGCAGGTGTTGTTGTGATTGGGCAGACCTGTGTGATTTCCTTTTTAATAATCAAACTCAGGCTTACATTATTTCATAAAATAGTCTTTTTAAAAATTAAAATAAAGGGTCTGTTACTAATATACACAAACTTCACTGTGTTTTATATGCAGTCTGAGACAGTTCCTCTTGACCCAGCGCAGCCTGTGCAAAATCTGGGACACCTATAAGCTACAAAGAAGACGGCTGTGGTCCGGGTCTTGCTCCTTTGTTTTTACTTCAATTCTGTTTCTTTTGGTGAAATTTTAAAAAAGAAAAACTCCTTAAGAATTCTCACAACCATTAACTTCTAAGCCACCTCTTTCACATAAAGAATCTACCCACTAAAACACAATTTTTTAAATGATAAGAATGGTTTCCTTAAACAATATTCAATGTTGAACTTAAGCATAAGGTGGCTGAGACAATGTTTTGGGGCTGACAATATGGGCAAAGATTACATGATATCAGCCATGGGATGAGATTCCAATTCAGCTGGTGCAATCCAAAGGCACCACAGGGAAGAAGCAGGAACGTGATAAACCCTGTTTTACAGCTTTGAAAGACCACTGTGGTTGCAACGAGCAAAGAGCTGGGACAACTCAGAAATATTTCATAAACCCTCATGCCTGTCAAGTGTGGCCAGCCACTCCCTGTGAGTGCGCCATCATGAGAAAGCAGTGCTGGCATACCTGGTCCTCGCTGGTTAAGCCCAGGTGCATCACCAGGTAGAAGTGCGCCAGGAAGTCCGAGTTTGGCAGGACATCCTGGCGTCTGGTCATCATGGCACAGATTAGCCGGTAGGCTCGCAGCTTTCCTTCCTTGTACTCACCGGGCAGCATCGTTGCCTGCCAAGGAGAAGATGTTTCCAGATTACACAGGCCCAGATGCATGCATTTCAATATCCCATTTACTTTTCCGTTTTTCAGAAGAGCTGTTTATGGAGATGTGAGAGGCGGCAGCTACACTGAGACCTAGCTGGCCCTCAAGACACGTGGTCTTCGGCAATTACATTTTGAAAATTTAATTTCAGAAGGGAAGAGGAAACCGCAATAAAGAAATAAACACATATCCACTTGCCTTAAATAGCCATGATGCAAACATTCTGAGTGGTGGGATTAAGACGGGAGGAGACGGAGAAGACTGGTTATCCAGGCTGACTGCTAGATTATCCCGGATCTAGTGCACAAAGAGCAGGACTTCAGGGAAGATCACGCTGTGTGTCTCAATGGTATTTCAGTGTTGACTTGCACAGCCAAACAGCTGCTTTCAATTACACTTCTCTAAGTTGGATAAAAATAATATTTACAAGCTTTTCTTTTATTATGAGGTCTCTAGTCCTTCTTGTTTTTGTGTGTCTGACTTCCTGTATGGTTTTGGTTTTAAATATATACCTAGGAAATTATTTTTCCTTGAATGTTAGTGCCTAGAGAGATTTTGAACTCCAAATGAGAAGGTATGATTTATTGAGGTATACTGTACAAACATAAAACATATTTTTGAGAAAAGATTTTTAAATACAGGAAAAACATGCTCAGCATGAAAATAAAACCTGGAATGAAAACTGTCAGCATGCTAAGACACCATGTTGGTAAAAATGTCTTTATCTACAGAAATAGGATCATATATTAATACTGGTTACTTCTACAGGCTGGTGATATAAATTTTCTTCTTCATACTTTCAAGCTTTGTGTTATTATTTGTACAATGAAACGGGTGTCACTTTTATAAACAGAATAACTTAAAACTACTATCCTATTTTTACTATTCTATACACAATTCTACATTCACACAAAATGAAATAATTCTGCATGTATGTAATATGCTAACTATAAATGTTATAATTTGTTCTTTTATAATCCTGTGTACTCAAATGCCTGATTTATGTTCCAGAATATGTACAGTACTTACGTGCAAACCAGCTTTGCACTGAACAATTAAGGGATGAGAGGTTAATACCTTCGCTAGTTTGTACCAGAGTTCATAGAGATAGCCAAAAACTTTGGCATGGATCTTGGGAGACTGTATGCTGTTCACATCTCCAAGGATTCCCAAGATCCTTCGCCATAACACAGCCGCAGAATCCGGGTGCCAGCCGGTGAGGTTCCCCCCAGCGATGATACTACAGTCATCTGCCAGACACTCGCTGCTGTCTGCAGAGAAAGACACAGGTTAACCCTCCAACACCATCTCCATCCCTCTAGAACAACTTTTTTATTTAATGTAACTTGCCTAAGATCAAAATAATGTGTGCAAATAATTAAGATTTAAAAATGTAAAATAGCTGGGACTCTGAAATGACAGAAAAGCAGAATAAATGCAGAAAAATCTAATTATTTTGATCCTTCAAACCCAAAGGGCAATCAGCTAGGAATGAAGTGATAGTTCCCAGGGTGTTTTTCTCGGCGGCTGCTTCCAGTTAGCTCTTCCAAGTGTCCCCTGCCGCACATCCTGGCCAGGACGATACTGTCCCTTTTAACCCTGTAACCACTCTACTGGGGTGTGGAGTGGCACCGCACTGAGGCTGTCACTTGCATTTCTCTACTGAATTAAGGTAGGAAGAGCAGCATGACGTGTGAACACCTGGTGGCGAGTGCGCGGACTGTGCAGCTGCGTTGGAACAGCCAACCAGAACTTGTCAAGGGCAGAGCCTGTGCAAAGGTTCTAGGACAGCAATGGGCCGGCAGCCTGAGGTACAAGTAGGTCTGCATAATATAAATCTAACTGCGAGATATAAAAGCTTCAAGCACTAAAACAAATGGCTACAGGGGAATTTTATGATTGGTATCTACATGTGTGCTCTCTGGATACCTGCTGCTTTGGGATGGCACGTGGCTGGGAGAGGCCGGGCTGGCCAGGTCTCCAGCCTCCTAAAACCCTAGGTCTCTGGATCTCTAGAGAGAACAGAATGCCTCCAGGAACACAGGGGCACCACTTAAGGAATGCTGCACTATGCTGCTGGGGAACGCGCACTTCGTGGTATGTACACAATAACCAAGAGCAGGCGACACTTTAACCCCTCCCTGTGCCCACCCTGTGCCCTTTCCGCTCTTCACACTTTCCGAGTGCACGTAGCACTTTTTGGAGCAGGGCATCACTTCCTCCTGCAGCCCTTCTCCCAGGCCTGCCTTTGCTCCCCCGACCCCGCCCCTCTCCCAGGCTCCAGCAGCTCCGATTTTCTAGTTAGCTCTTTCTGTTCTCACCCACACCAGAGACTGCCCAGGGCCTACTTCTGTCCTCAGGGTCTTGCTTCAGCCCCTCATCTGGCCCTCTGCTCTCCATGCTCCGAGGAGCCCAGCATCCAGTCTTCAGCAGCGGGGGACTTGTGGAACCCTGCCGCTGCTTAGGACTGCACCACTGCACTCCGTCTGTGACACCTTGTCCTACCTTGCTGTTTCTCCATCTCACAGATGCGCCAACACGGAGGGGCCCCGGGGCTCTGATCCTTTCTGTCTATCCTCTCACCCCCTCCTCAATCTGACTACCCCCACCGCAACCAAGCACGGCCCCACACTCAACCTCTCCATGCCCCCGTTTGGCCAGGGTTTCTTCCCTTGACTCTACGCTCATCTTCCCAAGGCCCTCTGGACAACACCCACCCCCGTGGCTGAATGGGAGCTTAGGTCCCAAGCAGGAATGGCTCTGGTGAGCTCCACTGTGCTCTCAAAGAGCCTCGGAGAGCCGTGCCAGGAACATTTCGCGGAGCTACAGTTCTAGAGGAGGGATCCCTAAGGGACTCTCTCCGGATGCAATTTACTTCCTTAAATGCAGCATCAGCTCATTCAGCTGTGCTGACCCACGGCCAGCAGCTCCCTCGTTTACCTCCTCCACCTCTGGAATGAAAGCAGCAGGCGTGGGCAGCAGAGCTCCACTTACACAGCGCCCAGACCCCCAGCTCGCCTGCTCTTAGCATTTCGCTCTGGTGCCTGCGGCCCTCTCCAAAGGGCCACTCTCAACTCCTAGAGAGCCTGCAATAACTCTAGCCAGCATGCCCCTGGCTTTGCTCACTTTCCCCGCCATGGACACAGGTATCAGGAACTAGCTCTGCTGAGCCGGTACCACAGGCCAGCCGATCTGTACCATCGGTAAGTTGGTCGCGACTGTATTCCTCCCGCCACCTTTGTCCACAGACTTGTTTTATCTCATACAAGCCCTGTTAGTGAGGCTCAGGTAGAGATGGAAAACCAGAGGAAATACTTGGCTTGTTCAAGCTATTATCTTTAACTAGATTTACAGGAATAGGATTTTTTCAATGCCTTTGTTATTCACTATTTTATGTAAAAGTCACTTATTTTATTTTGTAATCTTTGGGTTCAGTTTTAAAGCATTCATTGTTTTAATCTGACAATTTTCCTGAATTACTATTTATAAATTTTACTTTTTAAAGTTTTGGATTTATAAAAAAAAAAAGTATATATGGCCGGAAGAATGTCACAGCAGTTAAAGAGCTTGCCTAGCAAGTGCAAGGCTCTGAGTTCAATTCCACAGCACCACATAAACTGGGCGTGGTGGTGCACGCCTGGAATTCCAGCACTTGGGAGGCTGAGGCAGGAGGATTGTCCAAGGCCAGGGTGGGCTACAGAGTGAGACCCTGTCGCAAAACAACAACAACAAAAAAAGAGCCCACAAAAGTACAGTTACCATATATTCCATATATGGTCCCCTGAAAATAAATCAATTACGTTAGTATGAAATATTAGCAAATTAGTATTAAAACATTATTATAAAGTCCATTTTATTAAGATCTCCAGGTTTTACCTCAAGTTGCTCTTCTATTTTTGTTCTCAGATCCCCCACTTGTGACAAATCGTTGACATGTCTCCTCCATGCTTCACTCACCTGGAGTAGTTTCTCAAACTTCCCTTTTTTTAAAATGACACTGACAGTTTGAAGTACTGGTCACATATTTCACAGAATAGTCCTTGGTTAGGACGTGCATGGTACCTTTCTCACTGTAATTTTTTTGTATTTGTATTCCAGTAACAAACTTCTCCTATTCCTAATGCATGACATTTTTCTTGCATTCTTAGATTTTTTTGTTAATACTTAATTTGTGGATTTTGTTTGTCCCTTATAAGTGATATAATCTCTAATTTTGTTTTCCCATATTGAACTTGTCAAATTCTGCTACTGAAGTTACATAGGCAGACAGCAGAAGAGAGCTTTTTTTTCTATAAAGTAGATTGGAAAAGAGAGAGTATCTCTTTTGTTTGAAGGCAAAGTTAAAAATTATTATTTTATAAATTTATTCAAATTGTTTTATAAACAATTATTTTATACATTTATCTCATTTTCAAATCTTGTATTGTTTTTGTAATCATGTTGCCTTTTTACCCCCA
The DNA here is from genome assembly GCA_004027205.1 of Ctenodactylus gundi. NCBI lineage: Eukaryota > Metazoa > Chordata > Mammalia > Rodentia > Ctenodactylidae > Ctenodactylus > Ctenodactylus gundi. The sequence continues at coordinate 182,237 of PVKB01003350.1, forward strand.
ATCATTTTCCTTGGTTAATCTTGCCTACTTTTATTACAGTATTTAAAGAACTTTTATTTTTCCTTTTTTGTTTATTTGCTTTCTAGTAAATTCATGAACTCTCTCAGTTTTACTAGTTTCTTTTTAATTAACTTCCAAGTTATTCTAGTATTCTTTCCCTAACTTTTGGAATGGACCATATAGATCATATTTTTCTCTACTAATATACGTATCTAAGACCCTACTTTTTCTGTAAAATATTTCAGCTACAGTCTAGTAATTTGGGTTATGTAGTACTTTCATTGCGGTCCTGTTCTTAAGATTTTCTGATATACACTTTTTTTTGTGAATTTTGTAGCTTACTTGAAGTTCAGTTTTTAGCCTATTTTTCTTTTGCTATTTTTGTTACTTTTTATTTCATCAATAAAATAACATACAGTGTTTTTCAGTTACAAATCATGGATACCTTTTGGACAAATGATCTAACTGGTCAACTTCTGTAAGTAGGCTATGTTTTTTGAATTGTTCAAGATCTCTTTATCTCTAGCTATCTCTACTCAGCTCACATTAATTATATTGTGGTAAATCTTCTCTGACCTTACTAATAATTATTTCAGCTTACCTCATCAATTAATGACAACTGATATTAAGATCTCCTTCCATGATGACAGTTTTATCAATAATTCCTTATAATTTTGTCAAATTTTGCTTCATGTATCTGGAAGCTACTAGGTTCATATAAATTCAGAATGACTACTATGGCTAGTAATTTCTCCTTTAAAGTTTATGTGACAGATATACCTACAGCTAAACCAAACCAGCGGTCTTCCTTTCTTTTTAAGTGTTTGTACGAACTGTATTTGCTAACTTACTTGAATTTACTCCTGACCTCTTATTTTAGGCATATATTTAAGTCAACTTTACTTTGCTACTCTTTGAGTGCTAAGTGGGAATTTAATGAGTTGTATCCCACCTCTATTAGTACCCTTTCTCTACTGCTGTATAACATTCGTTTGCTATTAACATAATTATTCCCAATCAATTGTATCCCTCACTTCAAACCTTCACAAGTAAAGATGGACTGATTTCTAGGCAATTACCGATTCTCATTGAGTATCATCTTGGTAAGTTACGTAGTATGTCACTGGAGCTCATTTTATTGCTGTGACCTAAAATCTACATATGTGCCATTATTTACGGTGCCTGCATCAAACACTTACTAATACATTTTTAACATATTAATTAATAAGCTTTCCAAATCTCTTGACTTATCTTGGCTTTATGAAGCCAGATGTTCATAAAGTTTCCAGAGTAGAGGGAGTTGGGTCAGCGATGGCAGAGGCATGGCATGCACACCTGCAAGTCCTCCTCCTGCAATGGCACTGTCATTCTGAGCAATTTCTGGAGTCTGTGTTCCAGAGACTCTGGGCCCTGGGGCTTTCTGTGCTGTGCCTACAGCCTAGAGTCTGGGGGCGCTGGAGATCCCAGGATACCGGCTGTGTGCACTGTGCCTAGAGTCTGTGGGGTTCAGAAATCTTGGGCCTCTGACTGTCTGCACTGTGTCTACAGTCAGTGGACACCGGGGATCCTCGGCCTCTTGGCTGCCTGCACTGTCCCTTTTTTTGAAAGCTGCAGAGGTACCTGCAAGCTTGGAAGCATCGGGAGGGCTCAGCTGTAGCCACTGGCGAGCATCTGTGTCAACTACCGCATCTGTGGGTGTGCTCAGCTCAGGGTCATCCTCACAGGCATGCCACGGGCTCACGGAGAGCTCTGCCTCATTGCTGTAGCCCAGAGCTGTGTCACTGCTGGCACTTTCACCTGGTATGAGAGAAGAATCAAAGTTTGAGAGTGGCAGGCAATAGCCAGCAGGTTCACAGTGACCCGTATGTCAGCAGGTGGGCACTTAGACAGTTGGAACAGCTAGAATTGCATGGGGTATGGACAGAACCTGCAGAAGCTGGAAGGGGTTCAACTGGCAGCCTCACAGGACCCCTGGCCACCACCCAGGACGAAGCACCAAGAAGAGTGCCGGGCTCCACCCTACAGCTCCTGCTCTTCACATCGTCTCCCTCAGTTACTCCACACACTCCAAAAATCATACGAAGTTCCCAGGCTTTAAATTGACATTTCATCACCCACGAATGAGGACAGACAGAGGAAGGCAGTATAGTCCCACCATAAATGCCAGTTTATTCTTCTGACAAAAGAATCTACAGGTGCTACGTGCTTTGAGGCCAATGAGTAGGCAGAAACCTGGGGCAACCGTAAGGTCATGTGGAGAGGAGGTGTGACACTCCAACAGATTTCTACAGAGAAATTCTTTCCTTTAAACATAAAAAAGTTCTAATGTGTCATAATATAATGAGGCCAAGGTATTAAGACTTCCATGGCTATTTGCTAAGTCTGACACCTAACAAATCCAGGCAGCTCTGCTTCTGGAAGGCCCCTGCCGACTGCCTAACAATTCCCGAGTCTACCCTTTCAGTCAGCCCAGGCTTGCTGTCAGTTCCCAGTCTCACTGGTTCCAATCCAGTGCTCTCCATTCATTCATCGCAGTAACCAGATGACCAACAAGTTAGGTCTCAACTTCCTCTGCAGCAGAGCTCTGAACCCGGCCCCTGCACTCCACTGAGGGCCGGAGAGCACGGTCACCGGGCAACTCTTGAGAAGCGGTTGGCCTGTACCTGGCCTCAGGAGGGCACAACCCTGGACAGTGTATTATGGTGCATGTGAGCCCACCAGCCTCACGTTTTTACCAATCTGTGTGTGCAGGAGCTTTCACCCCACGGCTGCCAGGGCGCTGCTGGGGCCCCATATTTCCCACCTCTAGGAAGTTTTTGGGAAAAAGAATGCCTCCTTCTGACCTTTCATCCAGATTCTCTGCCCTTCCTGCGCCTACAACTGGGAAGCGGGCTGGGCAAGAGGCCAGGCCTGGTAGGGGACAGCCCCTGACTGAAATTGTTTCATTACTAGGATTAAATTTACACTGATCCTAAGCTTCTTCTCAACCACGTCTCTCCACAGTGGTATGACTGGAATGAGAAAGCCAAAAGCAAGCACGGCCCACACGCCCCACAGGCAGGTGAGCACAAGCCCACCTCCGGACTTACTCTTCTGCCTTTCCCTGTCCTTTCCTGCTGTTGCTGGCTGCAAGTCATCACTCAGATCCAACTCAGCCGGGCTGCTACTTCTCCGAACCACGATCTTTAGGCAAAGAGAAATAACTACGTTTATTGCAAGAAAGTCAACATCCTTAGACAACTATAGTTCCTAGTCCACATTTCAAGAGAAAAAAAAAAAACCAAAAAAAATTGAATGATGCTGTTTGAAAGACACATGATCACAAATTACTACAGATGAACTATAAGTTACTCCAGATCTGAAACTTCAGCTTACATTATCTACTCTATCAAGTGACACCCAACTAAATGAGCCTACTAGAATGGATGCCAAATTGTATGGAAGTGATTTATTTACAGTTCCATTTGCTCATCTGGCCAAGTGCACACATGTCACGAACACATTCTCCAGTAGGCCTAAGCTGGTAGGGATGGTGAGCACGCAGATAGGACAAGTGCAAAGTGCCAGCTCCAGAAGGTGCACTCGGCGTCCTTCTAGGCCAGCGTGCCACACCACAGACTCACTTGATGCCTTCCTAGGCAGGCCTGCATGCCACAGACTGCCCAACACTGGACCTTAGGTCAGATAAAACATGGAGAGCTGAAACAGCAGGAGGCAATCAGCATCCTCTAAAAACATAACACTCACCTTGGAAGGATAAAATACACACAAATTATACAAAATAATTACAACATACGTAAGTAAAATGTGCACACAGATTCTCTCTGGGAGGTAAGCAAAATAAAATGTCACCTTGTGTGGCTGACAACTATAGGAGAGCTGTTCAGGGAGGCAGCAGAGAGGGCAGGAGGGGCTGCAAGGCGGGAGGCAGGGAGGCGCCACCAGCTAGCCGACAAGCAGGAAAAGCAGCAGACTACACAGGCCAGGCGGGGCAGCCGGGGGAGGCAGAGGTGAAACAGGCGGCTGCTGTGGGCCTCCCACCTGAGCGTCAGGACTTCTGACCGCTGCTGTTCCGGAAGGCAGTTGACCGTGTTAACCTCACAACTACCTAGGCGAGCGGCTGTCACCTGTGGCTGACTAGAGTGAGGAAGAAAACTGCCACAGAGCTGCTCGGATGACTCAGACATGAGGGGGTGAGGCGGCTTCTGAAGAGGGAGAAGGCGAAGACAGACAGAGAAACTCAGCGGAATGACAGGCTGCAGCTTACCTTGAGGCACACATGGCAGCAAAGAATGGCCACTGGAGGGTGCAAATGCGTGCAGCGAGGCGGTGCCCTCAGAGGGAGGGAGGGGTGGAAGGAGACGGAGGGAGGGGAAGGAAGAAGGCAGGAATCTGAGAAAGTTTCTCATATTTAATCTCTGCCTCTGGGCTGAATGTCAAAGAAAATATACTACAAACAGGCAACGAAGATCTAGGATGAGACAAAAGGAGGAAGTGGTGAGACAGAACAACAAAGACAAGAATAAAGATGTCAGTTTAAGACTCCCCAGACCAGAGAGCATTAAAAGCAGGGAAAACTCTGGATCCAACTGGCCAATTCAAAGAATGAATATTATATAAATGAAAAGGGGGAATCAAGATGCATAATTAAACATCAGAATATTCACTATGCTAAAAAGAAGCAAGATATCAACAAAATATTTAGAGAATCAATGAAAAATGGTAGCACATAACTTATGTGCTAAACAGAAACATACTCAGGGTATTTCCTTGCTTGCAAAGCACATGTAGACTCTTTTACTTCTGCTTACATAAAAAGCATGCCTGCAATGTGGACCTCACTGGGTGTGAACCTTTAAGTGGTCCTCAAGTTTCCCTCAAAAGTGACCAGAAACCAAGGCAAGGAAATGGGCTATTGTGAAGGTAAATCCAACATTGCCACTGCCAGCAGTGGACAGAGCAGAACTCCGTGGTAACAACAGAACTTGGGGCTGATGGAAGATGTAAATGCAGACCGGGTCCCAGTGAGGCTCTCACAAGGGAAGATCACTACACCAGGGGAGAAACCAGCTGGCACAGAGTCTCTGAAACAGCAAATAGCACACATAAGTCCGCAAAGGATTTCAGATAACCAGCTAAAGAATCCAGGATCATAACTTGTGAACATGTCAAAGAAATAGAAGACAAAAAAATCATAAAAATGAGCAAGCAACAAGAGATAATTAGAAAAAACAAGATACACTTGAAAAGAATAAACTTTAATTCTAAAACTCCATGAAAGCTCTGGACAGAAGACTAGAGTAACAGTCACAGGGATAAAAACAAAGCTGGTAGGATCCAGAAGCAGCCAAGGGTCCAAGAGATCAGAACACGAGAGAGAGAAGCCTCGGAGGCATGAAGATAGAGGGAGGAAGCTAATCTCTAAGGAGGTCCAGAAGGAAAGAGAAGAGAAAACCGAACTGTGGCAGTATATGAAGAACTGATGACCTAGAACTGTCCCCGATGGCGGAAGACCAGCCCCGCAACCCCCTGGAGCATGGCACACAGCACACACCAAGAAGTAGCAAGGTATAACCCAAAGGAAGCCTGGTCCTAAAGTCAGTGTGGTGAGCCACAGGACACCAAGAAAGCACCAGGCCTTCTCAGCAGCAGCCACGAGAGACAAAGGCAGCAGGAAGACAGCTCCCACCAGGAGGTGGGGAGAGGAGTGGAGGAGCTACAGTGACCAGAAGAGTGACGCTGCCCAGAGACAGGCACCAGTGAGTCAGGCAAGAAGCACCCCAGCGAAGGTGGCATGGTGGGAAGCCTCACAGAGGAGGGAAGGGTGGCACCTCACATCAGTGAAGAAAAAACAGTCAATAAAGGAGCACAGGACAAGCAGTGTGGAACTGGATTCCTACCTCCTTCCATAAACAGAAATCGGTTTCAGAAGAATGAGAAACACTTACAGAGCAAGGTCATGCTTTTGTCCCTGTGTAGTTGAGAATTTCATAAAGCCTGGGGGCATAGCTCAGTGGCTAGAGTGCTTGCCTCCCAAGTGCAAGGCCCTCAGTTAGATCCCCCAGTACCACACGAGCCAGGAATGGTGGTGCATGCCTGTAATCTCAGCACTCAGGAGGCTGAGGCAGGAGGATGGCTGTGAGTACAAGGCCAGCCTGGGCTACAAAGCAAGACCCTGTCTCCATAAACAAATAAATAAATATATAATCTGTAAGACTCTAATCATGAAGTTTAATCCGGAATATTAAAATGAAAGACTTCTGCTCATCAGAAGATAGCGCAGAATGAACGTGCCAGTCACACATCAGAAGATGCTATTTACAAACAAGACCAACACAGAATCAGCACTAGGACCAAACAGCAATGAGAATGAGTGAAGAAGGAAGAGCCAAACCAGCAGGTAAATGACAAAAGGCATCGGCAGGTATTTCACAGGTGGAACACAAATGACCAGTCACACGACAGATTTCACACCCAGTCAGCAATCTGAGAAGTGAAGTCAGAGAGCCTACTTTCACCAGACTTACCCGTACACATTAAACATCTGACACAACAAAGTGATGGCAAGAACACGGGTGCACGGGACAACCATAGATTGCTGGCGGGGTGTCGGTGGCACAGTCCCTCTGAGCAGGGACCCTCTGGGCAGGAAGGGCTCGCCTTCACTGCGCCAGTCACTTGCCCCACGGCTGGGGCCACCGCAGGGAGACCCCGAGGCACATAAAGACTGGACACAGCTGCAGTTTTCATAAAAACAAAAAGCTGGAAACAATCTTAATTCCCACCAATAAAACAATGGGAAGACACATCAAACAGATCTCCTACTGGTGGAATATCAACTCAACAGTGAAAACTTGGTGAATTATGACTCCACGCCACCATGTAGATAAATCACAGAAACAGAGAACTTAGTGAACAAAACAATAATACCACAATAGAACACTTAACAAAAAAAAAGTTTCAACACACAAAAAAATAAAGAACGCATTGTCTGGAGATACATAAGGAGCGATCGGCAGAGGAAAACAACAGGCCGACATACACAAAGCCAGGGGAACACTACTGTGTTGGGGACCAAGGGCGGAGTGCAGCTGGAGGCTGAAGGAGCAGCCCTGGAAGTGCCTGGCTCACCCTGGCGGGGCCAGGGGGCTTACTCCCCTTAATGACACAGAGGATACACCCAGGAAAACTAGATATCCCCTTTAGAAACATGAAGAAGAAAGCTTAGTACTGGCTATCTTTATTTGATGTAAATACATAATACATTTTAAAAATAGATAAATAGGGATTATGTATGTACAAGGGTTAAGAGCTGTTTTAATTTCTTTGTACTTTATCTGTTTTTAATCACCTTTTTTCAACAAAATGAACCATAATAGATCTTTAAGAACATTCACTATCTAGCAACTCATAGCAGGTGAAAGTCATGACCTCAATTACTATGTCAGGAATAAGTAATCTGAAACACAAGTGTTATAGCAAAGATACCTGCCTAAAAATACACACTGTTACATATAATCCATTCTGCCACATGCTAATTTTTCTATTTTTGTAGCATGGTTACAACTTTATATAGAAAGTAAACAAAATCTTAAATACTTCCAAGGTCAAGGTCTAAATGGAGTAAAAAAATTAAATATCACTGCCACCAATAAATCTAGTCATTATACACTAATTTATTTTAATGGCAAGTTGATATAGCTTTAAAAAAAATCTTACTGTTATTCCTTCATGTTCTCTCCTCACATGTCCTTTATTCTCTTGGTCAGGCTTGGATTCTGAAGAACTCCAATTCTGCGCATTTTCTAACTTTTGACCTAGTAACGGGGTAGAGGAGTGAAAATCAACAGAAGGAATGGTCCATAAAGTATAACTGAGAAAATACATATACACAAAATCATGTCTGTGTCAAATCACACACACACACACACACACACACACACACACACACACGTATTCTAAGATACGTAAAAGCACGGCCACACCCTACGCCTGTTCTCTGGTCTCTTCAAGCTGTGCTACAGTATTCTGAGCACTGTTCACCGTGGACAGCTCACTGTGGTCCACCCAGAATGTTACAGCAGCAGCAGAGAATACAGTAAGATTTTCCCAGGCCTTGAGGACAGCCTCTCAGAGAAAAGCTACCAGCACTGGCTGGCGAGCCAACAGCTAGAGGAGAGCAGTCGGTGGCTTAAAAATAAAGGCTGGCAACAGAAAGCAGAGGTAGCCAGTTTTAGCATAAAAAAAGAACGACAAAGCCCTCACTCATGAAAAAGGATTTTATGAATAATGTGGATCAGTAAATTTGAAAAAATATACAAGTCAAGTAAATTTTCATAAAAACATAAAAATATCAAGGAAAGCCTGAATAATCCTGTAGTTCTTTAATTTTTATTTTTATGTTTTTAAATTGACAACAATTGTATATATTTATCACGTATAACAGGATGCTGTGAAATATCCTTATATTGTGGGATGCCCAAATATAGCTCATGAACACATAGTACCTCACACACTTATCATTTTCCCATGGTGCAAGTACTTTTAAAATGTGTTTTCTTAGAAATTCTAAAGAATGCTTGTTAGAAACCATAACACTGTTGTTTCACTATAGATCTCTCAAATTCATTCCTGTTCTTTTAAGGAAAATTCTGTTAAAATTTAAATATTTTTAAAACTTCTTATAAGAAACCTCCAAGCAAATGGTGAATTCTCCTAATGTTTAGGGAAAAAATTACCACTCATTCATTCATTTACACATCCATTCATTTGTAGGGCAGGGCAAGGATGGAATTCAGGGCCTCCCGCACTGCACGCAAGCACTCTACCCCTACGCTCCACTCCCACCCTAGCAATAACAATCTTACACAAACCTTGCAAAGATAATACACTTTCTCGGGTTTTTTTTACTACATTTTCTTATTTTAAAAGGATTTCTATGAGGGAAATCCTTGCTACTCACTTGATGAAATAGCATGACTTATAGGAGACAACCTCCTGATAAATAAGGCAGGCTTCTTCCTTCATTAACTCACGGCATTGAAATGGAATGGTAAGCACGTTTAATACCAGACACACTTCAAACATGGACTTTCACTACAAAACACACTAGGTCACCATCTGCTTCTTGGCTTTCCAAACTACTATTGCTCAAAGTTGATGCAGAAAGTGTGAAAGATATTAGAAGTTTTTTATTGTTTTGATTTATTTTGGTTTTTGTCTTGGGCCTGGCTCTGTGGTATATGCCTGTAACCCCAGCTACTCGGGACGCTGAAGAAAAAGGATCGCAAGGTCAGGGCCAGCCCGGGTAACTTAGAAATAAAAAGAGCTGTGGATGAAATCAGCGGTAGAGTGCTTGCAAGGCGCAGGGTTCTTCCCACTGTACTGAAAAGAAGTTATTATTTTCAACCTTGGTAGACTATGCATGCTGCTAACAAACTTTTCCACAAGTCTGACTCTCTTTCCATCCTGTGGTTCTTCTTACAGTGGCAAATTTGAAACCACACACACACACACACACACACACACACACACACACACACACCACACAAAGCACATGCACACACACATGCAATTTAGATAAATATATTAAACACTGAAAATATTTCATTGTGAGCAATCACATTCTTGCAATCAAATTAAAAAGCAATTCCCTTGAAATAAATATATCTGGAATGAACACAGAAGGCAGTACCATCTGCAACCCCCACCCCAGCTAGAGTCTAGTTGTGTGATCGGCCGGGAACGCACCCTGGGTGGCATCAGAGCCTGGCGGCTCTCTGACGTCTGAGGTGCTGCTGCTTCTCAGGACCGGCTGCTGTCCCACCGACAGACGGCTGGACTCGGCCACAAGGGCAGTTTCCGACTGCTGATACTCCTCCACTTCTGTGAGCGTTAACACAAAACATCCAGGAGTGTAGCCAAGACTTTCCAAACTATTTTCACTACTTAAAACAACCAATTTAAAAAAACTAAATTTCAAGTACTTTTCAGAAAAATATTGCAGTAAGATAATCTGCACTTACATCCAGATTCTTAATACTAATATTCTACCCCAAAAATACTTTGTCCTCTTAGTTCGGCTCAGCATTTTATTTTTCAAAGTAAATGGGAAGGAGCAGGAAGAAACCAAAAGGAAAACCGGCTGAGAGCCGTAAGTCACTCCAAGTTTCAAGTCCAAGAAGGAAAGAAAGCTCCAGTCATCCAGCAGATAAAAAAGAGAACAGAAACACAGACAGGCAGACACAAGTGCACACACACACACACACACACACACACACGGAAGATGAAAGAAAATACAAAAATTTCGACTGTATGGTTCCTTTTAAAAGAGAGGTACACTGTCCAAAATCAAATGCCATTTAACATCTTGCTGAATGGCTGATATCACCAAATGAAATGATGCAATGATCACGAACGTACAAAAATGACCCAATGGTATTTTTACAGATCAACACAGATGGCATAAAATTGAAAACCAGAAACAAGTACAGGCCCCTAGGCAATGGCGATGAGTACTGCTACAAGCCACAGTCCTCTGAAGAATGAGTTCCTTCCTAGCTCATTTCTAAAATGTGCAAGTTGACTTCATGCCTGAAGACTCCCCAGGGCACTGGAGCAATTCCCCACCTACCCCAGTGGGGCGGATTCAGGGTGGCATCCCCACGTCCAGATTTCCTGTAGAAGGCTGCCAGCTGGTTACTGGGCCCTTCACTCTCCAGCTAGTGACCCTCACAGAGGTCTCTCTACAGGGACTCTCTACCTGCCTCAACCACACTGAATGAAGAGCAACTGTCCAGGGTTGCACATAAAATAGCTAATACAGTAAACACAATCAGGTTACCAAGACAAATCACATAAAAAATCTGATAATGTTTTTAAAAAGTTTACAAGTTTTAGTTGGGTCGCATGCAAAGCCATCCCGGGCCTCTGCAGCACAGGGACTGACAAGCCCACCCTAAAATAAAGATGGGCCCATGCCACTTCCCTTAAAACTCCGGGAGGCTCTCGATCAGCAGAGGGCCCACCCCATACCCCAGGGGCAGCCGCGCCTCTGCAGCTTCATGGATATCTCCTGGACCCCAGGACGCCCACGGCCTGGCACCTCAGCAGCGCTGGCCCTGCTGCCCACTCCCGCTTGCTCCCCCACCTGTGATGCCCTCCACCCTGCTCCTTCGCTTCTCCTGTCCATGCTTCCTGGGCACATCCCCTGTAAACCCTGCCACTGGGCCTGTGCGTAAGCCCCACTACGCCGTTCCTTACTAGATACCAAGCAGTCATGACATTTTACACCTTAAACATTATATCATGCTCTCCAAAAATTTCAAGCACAAAAATTTCCTCTGCATTTGTGTGTATGACACTTGAGGTTAAACTCAAGGTCTTTGTGCTAAACTGTAACTCTACCCCCACTCCTTTTCACTGATTTTGAGACTTGTTAAATTGCCCAACCTACACTTGAATTTGCAGATTTTCTGCCACAGCCTCCCAGTGTTGGGATTACAAGAGTGGGTTTCCGTCAGGTGAAACCGATCAGAACTCAGCCTGCAATCCTTACTTGCGGTGTAACCCAGCTTCTCACTGGAAATGGATGCTCACTGCCAACAGGGCAGCATCTGAGTTGAGCCATGAGCCAAGGCCAAGGGTTACCCCAACACAAAGCGGTATGTTAGAGGACTTCACGTTTAACACACAGGATTTTATGAAAAGTTGCTGCCATATTGTTTTGGGCAAACAAAAATTCTACTTTTTAGCACACTGACAGTTACAAGACCTCAGAACGGTAAGAGTTGTATGTTTTTTCAAAATTAAGCTATAGACCAGGTATGCCCAACTGTGTGGCCCACTGGTTTTTTGTTTTTCTTATTTTTTTTTGAGTAAAGAGAGCTTTGGGCAACATATAAAATACATAACATCGCCTATTCTAGCCACACAAGACGCTGAAATCTTCTGAGAAGAGGCTGTAGCTGTTAATGACCCTTCGTACTAATCCATTTTCAGTAGAGGGAGCCCAAGCGCTTCCTAACTTTCCGAAAACAACTGGCCAGTGCCCATTTTTATTGGAGAACAGGCAGAGTGGGTTTGAGTCTCTTAAACTTAACGCCCAAAACTGGCAGACAGATAGGAGACTTGGGCCTTGAGCAATACAAACAAGAGCGGAGCCAACACTGGCCGCAGTAACGACAAAGAGCAACACCATCTGCTGGGACACAGCACCGCCACGGCCCCACTGCCTGCACATCGCCGTCCCCGGGGGCCTCCGCACGGCAGGCAGCGAAGCGCTGCCCCACCGCTGCCCACCCTCCCTCCAACAGGCTGTCCCGACGCAGCGCCGAAGGTTTGTTTCTGTAAAACTTTCAAGAGGCACTTCTCAGGTGAGTAAAGTCTAGGCCGTAGAGATAACTGGAGTGGCAGGGGTGGTGGCGACTGAAGGAAAGGAGGGCACCACTCTGTCTGGCATGTTCCTGTGTTGTTGAAGCCCTGAGTTCAGGGCAGGAAGAAAGAATTCTCAGTGACCTTTAGAGCACAATTTATGTGAGGCTAATTTCCTTATGTGTAAGTGTGTACTTCTTGATCGCTTTTCGTTCTTTGCACCAAGTATGTTCTTAATGCATGGTTTACATAGAGGGCCAACCTAGCATCCAGTCGAGTCGGCTTCATCTGTAATGGTGCTTGGGCGCCCTCTGCTGGCAAGAGGAAGCTGGTCTAAGGTTTGCTAAGAAAGGGCAGTTTGGTGTGGCTTCTTGGGGAATCTGAGAGGCGTAAAGAACAAAAGCCATCTAAGTTACTGAAACAGAGTGCAGCAAATCTTGGGCCTCTTCGGGGTCCTCATCTCATCATGTTTGTTTTGCTCCAAAAAGCTGATTTCCACCTAGTCACGAAGCCATTATTCTCTCAAAAGTCTTGCTAATCTTAAAAGCACGAACTTTTTCTTGGTGGTTAAGTTATACAATACTAAACCACTGTTTTCTTAAGCTCTATTCAAAACACCAGTAAAATAATAAAAATAAGGATGACTTAACTCCACTTTTCCCGCAGAGGAGTCTGCCCAATTAAGCTATGACTATCAACTCTTCCGTTACTTCTATTTTCCCAAACATCTATTTTCAACACAGGCCAATTCACACTTTAATCTAAGACTTCCTTAATCAATCTTACTAAATGGGACGAGGCTCATTCTTCAACAGTCAAATCCTGGGTTCCATTTACCTCTCATACAAGGTACGTAAGCAAAATTGAGGGCATAATTTCTCAGCTTTTAAAACATCATACAATACCAATTTGATCTTGAAAAAGTTCAAAATATATGTAAATGCTCAAAACATTGGGATTTCTCCCAAGATCAAACTTCCCAGGTGGGCCACCGGGTCCTAAAGAGATCGCATCCATAGTATCCCAAACAAGAAGAAAGAACCGCTAAGCAAGACTTCCCGCTCGGACCTCAGTCTGCAGAGAGGGAAGATGGCTGGTTGCTAGCTTCTATTACTACAACACTTCCCAAAGAAAAACAAAATCTAACATCTGCATGTCCTGGGAGCACAAGAGACAGATAAATGTCCCAACAGAAAAGGCACAATGATGAAACCACAAACAGCTGGAAGAAACTGTTGCCGCAAAGGAAAAAGACAAGTCACTAAAACTGCCGTGCCTATCTATGTCCTGGGTGTGTGTGGAAGTGTGAAGGTGTGTGTGCCAGGGGAGCATGTGTGTTTAATGTAGTCTTAATATAATGGCAACACGTCCTGTCTACTCAGGACGTGTTGCCATTATACACGTCCCCAAAGGATCAGAACAACATCGAACAGTGGCTGAAGGAAAGCAATTCTCTATTGCTGACATGATTAAAACGATTTTGGTAGGCTGACTTACCAAGGAATAAACATGAATCATCAAATGAAAATAAAATTGGCGTTCACGAATATGGTAAGGAACTTGTAGCCAGAAAGTAAAACCAAAAGCATTGAGTGTAGTGGCACATACTTGTAATCCGAGCACGCTAGGACACTGAGCCAGGAGGATCACAAATTCAAGCTCAGTCTGAGCAACGCAGTGACCTAGAAAGACCCTGTCTCAAAATAAAAAGTGAAAAAGGGCTTGGGACATAGCTCAGTCCAAAGGCCCTAGGTTCAACCTCCTGTATCAAACAAACAAAAAGAAAAACTACTGTGTGCATGTTACCTAGTGAGAGATTAGCAGGAGACGCCCATACACTTGGATTTTAAGTGGAGCACAAACTCAATAATCTACAGAACCAGCTAGTGGAGAATGCATGCTTTTAAGCCTAGTGACAGGTATACACTACACTTGGACCAGTCTCTGGAGAGGACAGTCACAGAGCACAAAGGCATCATCTTATGTCCTAAAGAACAACTGGCATCAGTCTAAGAACAAGCGCAGTATCATGGGTGTTAAGATGAAAGAAACCAACAAATTGCTCTCAAAGTCACTATGCCTGAGTCTCTTCACCTGCTATGCTCCAAAACCAGGAACTAGAATAGCAAGGCAGGAAAAGTCAGAGCCCGCCTGGCCACTTCACGTCACCCTCAGCACTGTGGCAACGTGGGGCCTCACTAAATCTCCATGGCATGGTCAGCCTGCATGTCGTTGGATGTGAAGCGCCACCCTGGCTTCACCCACCATGCAACAGCCCAAACTGTCTCCGTGCACTCCCCCACCTGGCCCTACTGAGAATCCTGCTCTGAATCACCCAGTTTCTTCGGAACCTTGCGAGTGTGCACAGGAACCAAGGACCTGAGTAAACTGGGATATGAAGCCGAGGGAAGACAAGTTTCCAAAACAAAATGACTAACAGAAGGAGATTTTTTATGGAAAAGCATTCCAGAAAAACCAGTTTAAAAAAAAAAAAAACAACTTAAGTGAAACAATAGGAGAATGAAGTAGGCTGTGAAATAAAACATTTTCACTGAGAAAGAAATTCTTTTTTGGGTGTCTATCAGCCAAACAAACAGCAAGCTCACTTTAAATACTTCGTTAACCACCTCTAAGCAGAATTTTCTGGAAAATCAAATTATCAAGCAGCTAGTACCATTAACTCCTTCCCCTGTACCTTTCTTAACTGTTCTTCTCTTCAGTATTTAGTAGACATAAACTCTTCTAAGACATTTTATAGTCTGTATCTCAGTAAAAATAATTTATTTTTCATATTCTGTAAATTAAACAAGATGGTTTTTTACCATCTTTTTACAACCATCAGAGGACTGAAGCTTTAATTTTGCTTGCCAAACCACAATGTGATATGTTAGTGCTACAGAAAGACATGATCAGGCCACCTTCGATATTTATAAAGTTCTAATCTATGTACCAGACTTCTGAAAATACAAAATACACGAAAATATTTCCTTCTTTAGTAAGACCATTCAGTGAATCTCAGAATTACTAAAAAAATTCCTAGCCATAGATCAAATCATTCACAGTAGAAAAATAAATCCATTTGTTGAGGTGAACAGGCCCCAAATTATTTTTGTTACCACAGTATATTTTTAAGCAATATTTGTAAATATTTCTGAGACACAGTCTTGATTCATGTAAATACTGGGCAGAGAACAGATTGGGATAATTAGCATGTTTACCTCTCTTAACTTATATCCTTATGTTCAATACATTCAAAACTCTCTCTCTAGTTATTCTGAGATATGCAATCATTACTGTTAACTATTCACCCTCCTGTGCATGCCAGGTGCTGTAACATCTTCATAAATCAAAAAATGAACTGTGTGTAAACTATCCATAATGAATTTCAATTTTACTTGGTTAAATCCAGGAACGATGTTTGCTTTGGAGATTCACACTTTTTATCATTTGTTTACTCCAATCTCGATTATCAGTATGACTGTCTAAATTGATCATTATTTTATAGCTGGATATGATTTATTATCTTCAAGGGAATCTTACCATCATAATTTCCCAGCTTACTCACTTTCTGAAGGCACAGTGCGTGTTCTAACCCCGACATGCTCGGAGTGCCATACGGTGTCACGAGGCTGCCCTTCCGTGCCACCGTGGCACTACTGAAAGCACATCCTATATCCCCATTACGAAAAACTAGGAACTAAACTATCCTCCCGCGCTCTGTGCTCCTCTGCCGTGCATGCAAACAGCAGCAGGGTGACAGAAATCTTCCGACTATCAGTCATCACTGAACACTTAATATGTACATAAAAACTCTGATCAGTGATCGCTGGAACATTAAGTGCAATGGTCAGGACGCGTGTGTGATGTGGGGACAGGAACCCAGCAAGCAGGGCCCGGAGGCAAGCAGGAGAAGGCCAGGGACACCGAGGGGCACACGAGGCAGCGTTACAGTACCTGACAGCCTGTGAGAGCAAGAGGAGTAAGAAAGACGGGGCAAGAGAGCGCTCACGGTGTGGAGGAGGAGCGGGACGCTCTTAGTGGCGGGCAAAGCCTCAGAGAGATGGACACAGTTGCTGATAGACTGGCTTCGCTTGGCTTCCGGGAGAGACAAAGCGATAATCACGTCAGAACCATATCGAGACCTTCCCCACCCCATATTCATTATCATTTCACTGGGCTCTCTTTGCACACTGAAGGGAGACCATTTCACACTCAAAGGACAGCATTAAATCGTAGTCTAAATACAGCCAATTTTCAGTCAGGAGAACAGGTCATCCCCAAAGGATCTATTTTATTTTGGAATTCTAAAAACATTTCCTTTTATTTCTGCTGTGCATCAGATTTATATTTGCGTTGTTTATTCAGGCAGATGTTATCATCAGTTTTTCCTTCCTAAAGTACACAAAAAGGTGATGCTGAGAGAGGGACAATACGGCCAAAATGAAAACTCTTCTAGAAGTAATAGCAATTCAGAAACTGGTTTGCTGAGAGATGACTGTATTCAAAAGCAAATTTTTTGAAAATTAAGTATCCTAAAAGCTCAAGAACACATGACACTCAAGTTGAATGCTTGGCAATTTGGTAATTTTTTTCAAAAGGTAAAATCTTCATGAAACTTTTCCAGATATACCAGGATTCAGGCTTAAATAAATGCATATTTTCTCACTGTCAACTTTATGATATTTTTACATTTTCTATACAATGCTAGTGAAATAAACATTTGAGAAAATGAGTGGAAGAGAACATGCTTCATATGTACAAAACCACAATCTATAAAACCAGAAGTATCCTCAAACACACAAACACTTATTTGCTGTCTTATTGTTTCTGTGTAGCTCTATTATATTACATGTTCCTTCTATTAACCCGAAATGAAACAGACCTACAACTGATAGTAGCACATTTGCAAAAAGTGAAGCAGTATTTTTGCTGTCCTTTCCCCCATCCTGTGCCTATTAGAGGTCTTGGTAAAAGGGTGACCTGCAACGTGGCTAAGGATAACTCACTATGTGTAAGGCGACATGTAAATGATAACTCCCACGGGGGTGTCAAACTCACTAACTTCAAATCCCCTAAGAGATGTGTTCTCTTAATATCTCAGAGACTTTTCACTCAAGTGTTGATTTTAAAGCTGTCCTGTTATAAAACGTTCTTTCCCAAAATTGAAGAGTGGACGCTCTAGAAATAACAGACTATGGAACAGGAAGGGGTGGGACTGATGCCTACTCTGCAGTCTCGCAGTCAGGCCGCCGCTCTGGCAACATTCAGACCCAGGGATAGCTCTCCCTTTCAGACTCTGCAGCTCCAGCCTGTTAACCTATAACCCAGGGCCTCCCTTGAACACCCTACCACTCCTCTACTCCAACTGTTTGGCTTGTATTTTGTCTTCCTTATCTTTCGAAAGATAGAATTAATGCCCAGGCACAGGCTTAGGATTTGTAAATGTGTATCCACTAAATTCTCTGCCTGACTTGCAATAGAGCCTAGTTTTCCTCCAGGGAACAGGGAAAACCAGAACCTTGATGTCAGAACTGTGCTGAGTATTTTCCAAAACCCACTGGTGTCTCTACCAGCTGGTGGTTTCGAGAACCTACTGGAAATGACAGTGCAGTCTCTTCAATGGCTATATCACGGCCCTGTCCTGGCACACAGGGCATTCAATGTTCAATAACTTGCTGCTCATTAACAAGTAACAGTAAAATTTAAAGAGCATTTGGATCACCACTTTTATTCTACTTGTGCTCCAAGGATGGTAAGGGACAGCAGGAAGTCTGGGCAACTTGGGCAAGATGCCACCTTCATTTAAGTAGGGAGAAAGGCATTTGTTGGAGTTGGAATGAGAGAGGAAATCAATGAATGGGCCTCCTCCCACGTGGCTTCACGCAGGAACTGGCAGGGAAGGGATGGAGAAAACAGAGAAGGGCGGAATAGGAGGTGTAGTAAACAGGAGCCAGGGCAGGGCCAGCGGATACTACAGCAAAAAGCATGCCAGACTGTGGGTAAGGGATCGTACATTTTCATTAAAAACTTTATCTATATTAAGTTTTGTTTTGTTTTGCTTTTGCTCTCTAGTCTAGGCCAGTCCTGAACTCACTAGGTAGCCCAGGCTGGCCTTAAACTCAAGGCAAGGCAATCCTCCTGCCTCAGCTTCTTGAGGGCTAGGATTACAGGTGTGCATCAGCACACCTGGATCTATATTAAGCTTTTAATAATCACTGTGAAATATGTTAAGCTTAAATGAGTCTTTGTTTTATGGTCAGAGGACTTTATGGTTTTCTGAAGTCAAGTGCTAAAAGTAAATTACAATTACTGGGTATAAGTGAAAAAGAAATCATAGGAAGCTGCCATATAGTTGACTTAAACATGTGCTGCAGCCTTAGTGCCACTGGGGAAGAGGACTTTACTTGTTCTTAATAAATACTAGATATAAGCCTCTTTTTAAGAGACTTCTCTTAAGAGCAAAATGCAGCAAAGCAGTCGGGTCACACACAAGTTCTTGGTCAAGCTCTTAATAAAGCAAGACGGCATCTATGGGCATGAAGAGCTCATCTTCCTCAGGCGGGGGAGAGGAGACCGTCTCCATCCAGCCTGAGAACCGGCTCTGTCCTCACACTCACTTAAGAGCAATACCCGGCTTACCAATGACAGTGTTTATGCAACTAATGGTGTAGTTGCTAAGAACCCTTTTCCTTCGAAGTTCAATAAAAACCTTTGATTTTCTGAATTTTGCATAAATATTTCACTCAGTATTAATATCTCAAATTTTTCTTTGCAATAGGGAATTCTGTGTTAAATACTGAAAACTGATTTGAAAAATGGCTAGAACAGAAAGTTTAAAAGATGTAGAAACATTTCATTTAAATTGGGATTTTAAAATATTTATTTCTGTAAGTCCATTTTAGATAGTGAGTATATTTTTGAGAAATACTTAAATGATTGTTTACCGGTTGCTTTTTGGCGAACAATATTTCTCGCCTTCTCTGCCCCGGGTGCTCCAGAGGTGGTGGCACTCCTAAAGCGCATGGGCTCCGTCATGTCTGGGTGGCTCCGCCAGCTGAGAGAAAACGATCGTCCCACAGTGGTTCCTTTCTGAGAATCTAGAACACAGCCTGATAAAGGACAAAGTGACAAAAATCATCTAAAGGCCAACTGAGTTCACTGTCACGCATTTCCCGGCTGGTGCTGCCGAGCAAACAGCACAAAACCACAACGGTACATGACCAACAGAATCCCCTTGCTGCAAACTAAGGACTACCTCCTTCAACTCCAGTTAAGGAAGCTATCAATCCATCAATAACCTAACAATTCCTAGTAGTATTCTCCAAAAGTTCTATGAAAATGATATCTTCATTGTATTTAATATATAAAAAACATATTAATAAAATTTTCTGAATACAAGGTCAAAGTTACACCACTGTTCTCAAGCCACCCCTCAAACTACTGTGGACATGCCAGGTAAGTCTCTGACTAAAAGTTCTAATGTACACTTGGTCAAGTGAAAAGACAATGACAACCTATAAATAATATGACATACATGCTATTTCAGAGGAGCTGCAAACAACAAACACCGCGATCTGAGATTTATTTCTCTTCTTGACTCTAACATTGTTCTGACCAATTACCTCAAGGAGAGGCAGAAGGAGCCCTGGGAGGCTGGGGATTTCACCTGGGCACGATGCGCCGGGGCAGCCCAGTGCTTGGCATCCCACCCTGGACCCACGGACTTGTGTTTACTTAGTGGGGATTTGGCAAGCTGCTTTCAGCCTGCCAAGAAGATACAAGAACCAGTCCCATTAGTGACAGGATCCACGGTTAGCCAAGCACTGTGACTAATCCACACCTCCCGATGGCCACATCTTCTGCTGGCCCTGCTCTTCCTCATGTGACCAACTCCAGCAGCAAAACTATCCCTAGACCTTAAAGGCACTTGAAAACTTAAGCTTGTCTATGTGTTGTTTCCGGAATACTGAGCCACAGCAAGACCAAGCCTGAGCCTAGTGGGTGACACACAGGTAACCCAGGCACACCCAGTGTCCTGGCTGGCAGCCAGCCCACTCGCAAGAGGTAAGCAGTACAGCTGACCGTTACATGGTCTGCCTGACCGCACACATAAGAGGGACTGCAGCCACGACCTGCCAAGCTCACCAAACGGGGAGTCTCCAAGTTGCAAGTCACAAAATTATGGTCTAAATTAGGGGTGGGAAACCTTTGTTTCTGCTAAGGGCCATTTGAATATGATGACATTACTACAGGCCATACAAAATGATCGATGTAAACATTAGCTTGCTGGGCTGAAAGAACAGCACCGTAGGTAGGGTGCTTACTTAGCAAATAAAATGCCCACAGCACCACATGAGCTGGGCATGGGGTACATGCCTATAGTCCCAGCACTTGCGGGGCTGAGGCAAGAAGACTGCTGTGAGTTCTAGACCAGCTTGAGCGACGACAAAGTAAGTTCAGGACCAACATGGACTACAGAGGAAGATACTACCTCAAAAAAATAAAAAATAAAAAATCAGTCTGCTAATAATTGGTAAAATATTTAATTAGCTCACCCTTTATGTGGCAATTGCTCTGTCTGAGATGGACCATACGATCCACAGGCAGAGTGTTCCCGCCCCTGGTCTAAATACATGATCATTATATTAAGCCCTAGGTGTGGGGAGTGATCTGTTACACAGCAAAAGCTAACTAGGCTAGTTCATATTAAGGCTATTATTATTTATGTAGAAGGCTGTAATCCACTAAGATCAGGCAATGAGGTATGTATACTTTTGATCAGGTATATGTGTGTGTTGCTTCGGATTGAACCCATGGCTTCTGCATTGAGCCACAACCACAGCCTTTTTTTCTTTTTCTTTCCTTCTTTCTTTTTTTTCCGAGACAGTCACCAAGGTACCCAGGCTGAGCTCCAATTTGTGATCCCTCTGTTGCAGCCTCCCAGAGTTTTGGAGTTACAAGCATGTGCCGTCATGCCCCACTTGACAAGCTCTGAAGTTGCTTCAGTGTCTTAGAACCAAGGAAGGTTACGTATCAATGAAGGAAATGGGATCTGTGTGCTGCAACACTGCAGCAATCACAGCTAAACCCAAGCCTGCCCCTTTCCCATCGCCCAGTAGGCACAGGGGCTCCACAGCATGGCTCTGGGCATTGCAGCCGTGACGACAGCCCCCTGCTCACCGCGCCCACGTCCTTCCCATGGGGTCTATTATGCTATCGGTTGCTCCATGAGCTTCCTCAAACTTCTACATACAAAGCTGAGGTACAGACAAATCAATTCAAAGACCATGTCACAGTCCTGAACTGCAATACAAAGCGTTACCAAATTGCTGCTCCCAGTACGAACCCCCAGTTTCCTACCTAAAAAACATCATTTTTATTTGAGATCCTAGGTCTCATGACAATTTTTACCAAGAAACACAGGCCAAAGGGTTTCCATCTGAAGCATTCAAGATGTCATCACATTTCCTCGGGAGGGAATGGAAGAGGTCCTAGGAGTGAGGCATCTTGAGTTGGTCTGGCATGAGTTTTTGCCTTGACATCTTAGTGCATGCATGCATGTGTGCATGCGTGCATGCGTGCGTGTGTGCGTGCGTGTGTGCGTGTGTGCGTGGTATTGTGGATGCAGCCAGGGTCTCCATGCTGAGCCATATCTCCAGCCATTTTTATTTCTGATTTTGAGAGAGGGTCTCAGTTGCTAAGTTGTTCAGGATGGGCTCAAACTTCTAATACTGCCTCAGCCTCTCAGAGTGCTAGGATTACAGGCCTGTATCACCAGGCCTGGCTGGCTTTGCCTTGACCAATTCTTAGCTGTGCTGTCATGAATGAGTCCATCACTATAAAGTCTCTGAGCTGCAGGTTTTTGTGTGGGATGCAGGGCTAACCACAGCCACCCATGTCATAGGTTACTGTGAGGGTGAGGACAGACAGCGTGCCCAGCACTGGCCACTGCTGCTACTCACTGCCATGATCACTACTGCTCCTTCCTTCTCATATTCTTCAGAAACACTTCGTCCTCAGCAAGGGAACTTCACAGTGGCAGACTCAGCCCAGCACCCTGTTAAAAGACCCTTGCTGGCTGCTGGATCTCGTGCTTTTGCTGCTTAGATGTATAAGGCCAGGTGCCCACCCGGCCCCAGGCCTCTGAGGTCGCCTGGAGAGTGGATTACCTTTGCCTCGTTGCTTCTTCTCCTTTTGTTCACTTAACTTGTCCAGAGGCAGGTTCGTCATCTCAACTCCATACACAGTTCTGGCGAGCACCGCTGTCAGGGAGTCCATGATATTGGCCCACTCACTGATGAGCTCCTCCCACTCCGTGAGGGAGGACAGTACGCCTAGGAAGCTGTCCCAGAGCTCCCGAGAGATGTACACACAGAGGCTGGCACGGATCCAAGCCACGATGAGTGTCTACAACCAACAAGAGCAAGACAACCCAACTGGGAGAAGGGTAATATTTCCCAAAATATGTAAGTTACCACTAATAAAGTTTTAAAAGGAAAAATACTTCTGAATTTTTCTCAAAATGCACCTGTCCAATTATAATCAGGATTAGCATTACAGTGAGAATAGTTATCATTATGAACAAAGCTTTGACCCAGTTTTGTTCTAGAGCACGTAACTGGTCCCGGCTGTACTGACTCCCTCCCTACCTCCTGGAAGGGCTCCTTCCCTCGCAACCCCAGCACCCATGCCCTACACACTCTTCCTGTGTGAATCCCTGCCCAAGCTCCTCCCTGACTTCCGAAAGACAACACACGGTGGACTTTGGAGGACACCGCAGCCTCAGCCATGACGGGCTCCTTCCTGCCTCACCCAGCATGCACTCTTCCTTCCTCTTTCCCCTATTTGCCTCTTGGATGCTCGCTTATTCTTTAGGCACCTGTACATCATGTCCTCTGAGAGGTGGCCCCCAACAAATCACATTTTTTAAAAGATAAAAATTTTAACACAGACAAGGAAAACCTTGAGAAGTGGAAATCAGTCTCTAATCAGGCAGGCCTATTCTGTCCACTTGAAAACTCACATTTAAAGTAACCTTTCAAAAATACTTATTCTGTGTGCTTCAATTCACATTTACTATGCTTCGGTAAGGTAAAGGACAAATTTTTCAGAGTAGAATTATAATAGTTAAGTACATGCAAAAAAGAATTTAAAACTCATTAAAACCTGATACTAGCATTTTTTATAAAAAAAAAAAAACTGATAAACAAACTGGACACCAAAACAGAAACACTGAAATTACTGGAAGACAAAATAGGTAAAACCCTAGAAGACACAGGGACAGGAAAGGGTTTTCTGAACAGATCACCAACTGTACAAGAAATCTCAGCAAGAATCTACAAATGGGATGACATTAAATTAAAAAGCTTTTGCACAGCAAAAGAAACAATCAGCAAGGTGAAGAGACTACCCACAGAGTGGGAAAAGATATTCACCAGTAACACTTCGGACAAAGGATTAGTATCTGGATTATACAATGAACTGAAAAACATAAAACCCCCTAAAACAAATGATCATCAAGAAGTGGGCAGCTGAAATGAAAAGAAACCTCAGAGAAGAAGGACAAATGGCCAACAAGCATATGAACAGGTTCTTCATCACAGGCCACCAGAGAAATGTAAATGAAAACAACCTTGAGGCTTCACCTCACTCCAGTGAGACTGGCCAACATCAAGAACTCAAAAGAACAGCAATTGTTGGGGCCGGCGGGCGGGGAGAGGGGTGCGGGGGGGGGGG